>CM076970.1:31045291-31400291 GCA_039105355.1 Benthosema pterotum
GTGTGTGTGTGTGTGCACCTCAAGCACATGAACGTTTGCTGTAATCACTCTTTCCTTCCCGGGGTTCACAACGGCACCTCTGATATTTTTATGACATGGAGGCAGGGAGCATGGTGCTAAACCACAGGAATGCCCTGAGTGCCCCCCGAACCCACCGCCACAACCCCCCCAACCCCCACCATGTCAGCCACTTGCGCCCCTTTGAAGAGGGTCTCTCAGCCCCCCAACCCTGTCCCACCCATGGACCACCAACTCCTGTCCCACTGCCCTGCTACAACTACGGGTTAAACTGTTAATGTAACAAATCTGTGACATTTTAATGTCATTGTTTAGTTCAGTGGTTTTCAACCTTTTTCATACCAGCGCCCACTATTTATTCTGCATTTTAGCCATGGACCACCATTTAGCTGCGGACCACCTGGAATCCTCTCAGGGACCCCTGGTGGTCCCCGGACCACTGGTTGAAAACCACTGGTTTAGTTAACAGGGGAAAAAAGCAATAAATCTCATAATTTGTCATACGCATCATAACACATTGCAAGCCTGCATTTTTTTGCGTTCTTTTGTAATATCTACTGACACAAAATGTAAACACATTTTCAAGAAGCAGCTATTGATCTTTGATTTATTTGATCATATTGAAAAAGGGATATGGTTGGAGTCCTAGGGCTCCATTTTCGTTACCACTAAACCCCTTATCCCTTAACTTCTTTGCCTTTTTAAACTATTTAAAAGAAACATTTTTCAGTAGTTCAAAAGGCCAGTCTACCAGCTCACAACGTGTTAATGGACTGACATGTTGAAATATTCCAAAAAGTTTTTCAAAATAGTAAAAAAGAAATAAGGGATATGGGATGAGGGGTTTAGCATGTAACGAAAATGGAGCCCTTAGTCTATTATTTTAGCACCGTCACATTATTTGTGCATTTGTCTATATTGTATTCAATTATTCATCTATACATCATGTTTTCACGCAAGACATGTTTGTACAACAGCAGCGTATTGTCTTTGATTAGACGTGCCAGTACCAGTAGGGTTTGTGTGTCCATAGGCAGTGACGTATTACTATTGATGTGTTTTGAGTGCCTTTCTGGCCCCACAAAGAAAATAAATTACATGCCGAGGGTTCTTATTGATTGTTGTGCGTGTGTTTTTTTTATAGCATTCATTGCAAACCAACAGAATAAAACTTTGATTTATTTGCATGTGTTGTTGTTGTTTGTTTCAGAAATGGGCTGAAGCTCTAGGCCATTACGTGCATCACGGCTGTGCGAGGCGAGCGCCAACTCAACTCAGTTGGGGGAATAATAACTGTCAAAGAGACAAAATAATCAGGATTGTTAGGCGTTTTAAATGGAGTGTTGTGTACTTTGCTTTCCAAGCTTTTTATCTAATGGTGGAAAAAGTCCTGCTAATTCACACCACGTCGCTTTTTGAAATACAGTCAGCACACAACAACAAAGTATTCTCTTTTATCTGCCAGCATTAATCTGGATCTGCCTGCAACAAGATATTTATTTTTCTGCTAAAGATGTGTTTGTGTGTGCATGTGTTTGTGTGAGTGTGTTGGGGGGTTGGGGGGGGGGGGGTGGACCACATAGGCAGAGAATATATGAATATGTACAGCGTATGTTAGACTAAGATTTAGACTCTCAGAGAGGCATTTTTCGATTCTGACGAATCACTGAGAGAGTCTAAGCGCGCATATGTTGTTTTGCTTGCTGCTAGATCGGGTGCATGAACCTTTCATCTAAGGTCACGAACATGAAGTACCACTTGTCTGATATAGCCAAGAAATTACAATGCTTAGAGCCATATTTTCAATAAAATGGGGTGTTTTGATCTACTTGTCTCAGAATCTCCTATATTTTTATGCAGATGTCTAAACTGTGCATGGCATACACCAGGGGTTTTCAACAGGTGGTCCAGGGACTACAAATGGTCCCTGAGAGGATTCCAGGAGGTCCCCAGCTAAATGGATAGTTCGTAGCCAATTGGACCCTTATAGATCTGTAACTCTTGAGAGTGTAAAATGAAACCGTCACAGGTCCATTTGGTTTCATTTCACGCTCTCAAGGGTTAAATTATAGTTATAGATTTCAAGAGTTAAATTATAGTTATAGATTTTCGAGAATCTACACGATTAGAAAATGTAGAAGAATTGTTATTTGGACCAACGTTTTGGCAGTCATCTTGCTTTTGGGTCCGAGAGAATAAACTCAACATCAAAGGTGGTCCGTGGATGCTAAAATGCTGAATTAATAGTGGGCCCTGGTATGAAAAGGGTTGAAAACCGATTCGCTATTAATCAACCCATCCAATACCATTCACACCATGCAGCCTCACACCGCTGACTCAACGCCAGGCCATGTAAATACATCATTAATACCAACATAAACGCTCATAATTACATGTAAACACAGTTTTACGGGGCTCCCACCTGTGTCAATAGGCTGTCAGTTTACTTAGCTTTAGCTTTGGGCTAAAGGGTTAGCTGCTTCCATGTCTGCCGCTGAGCGGAGGGGGCTGCTTGTGGCTCAGGGGCGGATGTAACATTTCCCAATTGGGGGGTGGGGGTGGTATGGGGTGATGAAGCCGCACCCATAGCATTTTCAGTTACAGGACTTTTATTAGGCAAGTATAAGCATCAATAATAACATTGGTCGTTGTTGAAGCTGCAACAGACACGCAGCATGCATAAAGCTAAAGGTCTGACTCAGAGAGTTTTCTGTTTTCAAGGATCAAATGCTGTGGGTTTAGTGGTGCCACAACTGTAGTTAGTTTGTAGCAGTAGTAGAGTTTCAAATCATTTTAAATATAGGCACTATAATTTGAAATATCTTGGGTTGTTTTGCATGCCATCGTGTTTGGTGGGGCAGTCTGGGCATTTAGGGGGGCATTGCCCCTCCAACCCCCCCCATGCCCATGCCTAGATCCGCCCCTGTTGCGGCTGCTGGTTTGTATAAAGATTACATGTGTCATTATATTAAGTACGGCCGCTCTTGTTGCGCGAGGCTGTAATATAGGCCGACATACATTTTACATGAGTCCCACCAAGGTTGGCCACTTCATTTGAAGCACGGACAGAATTAATTATGTAAACGCCTCAAAGGTTAATCATTTCCCCCCTTCTTTTTTTCCCCTTGCAAGTTTTATTTATTTATTTTATATGCCTGGGTTCTACAGTACACACAGGTGCACACACATTCGTCTTCATTTTCCTGCTTTCCTGCTCCGCATCTCTATCTCTCACTTTAAAGTGAAATGAATTAGCATTCAAAAGATGAAGCTGTGTGGCGTTTCTTTGATTTTTGGTTGATATTTTGTGAACGCAAATCAGGCGCGCACACGCAGACAGTCGCACACACGCACACACGCACACACGCACACACACACACACACACACACACACACTCACACACACACACACACACACACACACACACACACACCTGATTAGAGGGTGGTCTGAACAGCCCGGGGTTAATTTAGATTAATTAACATTGATATAGATTAATTAGGCATAACGACACTTTGATCTGTGAAATCACCTCCATATGTGCTGGTGTGTACAGTATGTACAGTATATGTGCTCTGGTAGGACATCACATCCATACAGTACAGTAGGAGCTTCAGGAGGAGTACTGTAGGAGCTACATTACAAGCTTCTCTGATACAGTAGGACTACAGTAGCAACAATGAGAGCTTTTACACGCCAAGACCCCCTCGAGGTCATTGAGGACCATTCTCTACTATATACACAGCAGTGGTTTTCAACCATTTTGATCTCAGGGCCCACTATTTATTGGCATTTGAGCCCCGGACCTCTATGTGATGACATTTTAGCTGCACAGACCCCAAACTAAAGATTTCTCTTTCTTTTGTCTACAATACCAGACTGGAAACAAAACAGTCAAACATACAGGTCAAAATGATGATCATTCATCTTCTACATCTTCTAGATGTGTCGACTTGAGCTAATTCAGATGAGGAATATTTTAACTCTCGAGAGTGTAAAATGAAACCAAATGGACCCGTAAGCGTCCATTTAGTTTCATTTTTACTCTCTCAAAGAGTTACATCTGTTTAACCAACCGTCCATACTTTAGCCTGGGGACCACTTGGAACCCTCTCAAGGACCACTGGTGGTCCCTGGACCACGGGTTGGAAACCCCTGACATACAGTAGCCTCCAACTCCTGCACTGCCTTCGTCACTCTTTGGCTTTTATCCCAGAATGACTTATCTTTTAAGAGTCAAAACATCTAAACTGCATTTTATGACATCCTTTTTTATCGCAAGTAGACAGAACTTTAGTTTAATGATGTTTTTAAATGCTCTCTTTAAAAAAGTACTTTGTTTTGAAAGATGGAAAGGATGAGAGGAAAAACCCATACCCAAGTTGCCGTATTGATCATGATGTGATTGACAGGTCTGTTATTTGTTTGTGATCATAAGTGATTAGTTGGGATTTACTTTGCATGCATAATGATGACATGGTGAAAGAATTTAGCAAAATGAAAGAAAAACAAACCGACACAAACACATTTTCGCTCTGCTTGAGCCATTTGTGGCGTTCAACATCCTGTCTAAAAAATGAATAAGCAACAGATGCTACAATTTCATGGTGGTTCATACTAATTCATGAGCATACTGTGTTATTTTTCATGGTTAAACCATGCGTTAAACCATGCGCATTTTGGGGCCAAATGTGTCCCTAAAGATGCCCTCAACATGGTTTCCAGAAAAGTAAAAGACTTAATAATAATCTTAACAATACACAACATTTGTACAGTGTTATTTATAGTTAACAGTCTCGTGGTTCCAAAACCATTCCGTAATAACAGTCTCTAACCAGTGGTGGGCAAAGGAACTGGTTGGAATGACATGTCCCTTCCTGTTCCACCGAGGACACTCGCCCTGTCAGGTGAAAAGAAGCAGCTTGGACTCCACATGCATTGAAGGAAGCATGAGGTCTGTTTGTTCTTCTCTCCAGCACCCAGCATTACATAGACCTGGGGTTTTCAACAGGTGGTCCGGCGACCACCAGTGGTCCCTGAGAGGATTCCAGGATAATGGAAAGTTGATTAATCAGATGTAACTCTTGGAGTGTGTAAAAATGAACCCGAATGGACCCTTCCGGGTCCATTTGGGTTCATGTTTACACTCTCAAGAGTTAAAATATTCACCATCTGAATTAGCCCAAGTTACAACTAGAGAATGTACAAGATTAATGGTCATTTTGATCTGTATGTTTGCCTGTTTTGTTTTCCTTGAACCCAGCCTGGAATTGTCGACAAAAGCAAAAGAAATCTTTAGTTTTGTTTGTGGTCTGTGGGACTAAAATGTCATCAAATGGTGGTCTGTGGCTTAGTTCTAAATAAATAGTGGACCCTGGTATGAAAAAGGTTGAAAAACACTGACAGACAATTGACTATTGGGTGGTAGGGAGCCCAAACCTGAAACCTGAATACTGTTGATGTCAGTGGAAGGTATGAGGTTTCTGAACTGTCCACAGCCGTGCTCTAATAAGACACAGCCAGTAGACAGAAAGGGTTACATCATTTAGTAACAACCAAATAAGGTAGGCTATACAAACTAAGACACATTGAAAATGGGTGAAGTGGTCCAAAATAAGTACGGAAACAATAGTTCCATCTTCACACCCTTCCGCCCATCCATCCTTTCCACTCTGCCTCCAACCATCACCTCAGTGGAGTGTGTGTCCTGCCATCATTAAAAATCAATATGGCGCCTGTGTTGGGGTTTGAACTGTGAGTGAATTGGGGGGAGAGAGAGGGAACCCTGACAGTCTCCCCAGAGCTAAGCCCTCACAGTCACATGCGGTTTGTCAAGCTTTGTCACACGACAAAGAGAAGGAGGGAGGTAGGAGTGTGTGTGTGTGTGTGTGTGTGTGTGTGTGTGTGTGTGTGTGTGTGTGTGTGTGTGTGTGTGTGTGTGTGTGCGCACACATGTGCATGGTGCATGTGTGTCCTTTTCCATTTGCGTGCATGTGTCAGCTTATGTTTCTGCTTCTGTGTGTGTGTGCGTGCGTGCCCGTGCGTACGTGTGACGAGTGGGGAGGCATAGCAGCCGGGGTCTCCATGGCAATGATGCTAGTTAGCTAGCTAGCGCTCGGGGGCCCCAGAGAAAAGTGACAATACAAGGGACTTAGCAGCAGCCGTGGCTCAGCAGCAGCACTGCATTAATGAGATTTTTCACACTTATTATACACACACTCGCAGCTAGCAAGATAGCAGTGGCGGCGGTGGTGGTGACACGTAGAGCGTGCACAGTGCACACGCACGCACACTGGGTGTGGGTTTGTGTGTGCGACTACGCTTGTGTGTGTGTGTGTGTGTGTGTGTGTGTGTGTGTGTGTGTGTGTGTGTGTGTGTGTGCATGTTTGATAACAAAATTAGGAGCAGCCTCTGATTGTTTTGACGTACACACAGTCACATGTGATGACACCGACAGTGTTTATGTTCCTATAGTGAATGTGTGTGTGTGTGTGTGTGTGTGTGTGTATACTGCATATATTACTTCCTATTATGGGCTTTGGCATGATGTGCATTCCCACATACAGCATAGAGTAGTCACACGCGCACTCACGCACACGCACGCACACACTTGAGCCGCTCAACCCGAGGCCATCATTTGCATCCTTTACGGTGTGTGAGTACTGCTGCAGCTCCATGTGCAGAGACAGGTTGCCTAGCCTCTCTCTCTCTCTGCTCCAACTCCCTACCATGCTGCATGTTGAATTCATAATTCATAATGTAGCTCTCCGCAATTTCATGTTCAGTGACTCAGTTTCTGCAAGAAGACACTGCTGGAGTGTGTGTACTGAGAGAGAGAGAGAGAGAGAGAGAGAGAGAGAGAGAGAGAGAGAGAGAGAGGGGCCTGATTTATACTTTGTCATACAGTGGCCTCCGAATACTGTATATATTGGCATATTGCCTATTTTCATAAAAGTGACAAAAAGTGAGGGGGAGAAAAGACGATAGAGGGAAGAATGAAAGGAAGTAGAGATCGTTTTGTTTGTATTTTTTTCTTCGGCTGGTCAAACAAAGTGGACTCTCAAGTTAGTCTCTAGACGCCACTTAACAACTAGAATCCTGAGGACATTCTCACAGCTTTTCTTTCTACTAAAACTGGACGACGGAAACTATATAAATAGAGTTGAGGAAAGAACTGCATTGCAGAGCCAGAATCCCCAAGCCTCTAGTTTGGATTAAATTCAAGCAGAACGTCTTTAAATGAATAAAACATGATGTGAACCAATCTGTACGATAGAGTATGTTAATACAATCTAAATAGCACTCTAACTTGCATTACTTAGAGATAGTCGTCATTACACTTTCACAGAAAAATGTTGACCCTGGTGTCTCTGGTATAGGACAAGTAGTACTGCCCAAAGCTCTGGACCGAGCGGAAGAAGTCTGGTCTCCCACGCAGAGACCGTGGGATCGATTCCTGGCATATAGGGACATGAAAAGCTACAACTTGTAGATTTTTAAAACAGAAGAAGTCTGAAGTGCAGCAGCTCAAGAACAGGACTGTCCAGTAGCAGGTCCTGTTTGACCGCATCCAGCTCCATTCTTACTTGATCTGTGGCTAAAATGCATGAATAAATAGTGGGCCCAGGTATGAAAAAGATTTAAAACCACTCACTGTGTTATCTGGGGACCACCAGTGGTCCAAAGCTAACTGGTGGAAAGTTGTTTAACCAGATGTAACTCTTTGAGAGTGTAAACATGAAACCATTTGGTTTCATGTTTACACTCTCAAGAGTTAAAATATTTATCATATGAAAGTCTACACAACTAGAGAATGTAGAAGATTAATGGTCATTCTCATCTGTATGTTTGACTGTTTTGTTTCCGAAATCCAGCCTGGAATTGTGGACAAAAACAAAATAAATCTTTAGTTTTGGGGTCTGTGGGGCTAAAATGTCATCATCATCACCAAAAAGGTTGAAAACCCCTGTTCTACACAACTGACTGGCTGATCTTGGCCCTGTGCTTCTGCCTGATTTGCCCACCAGCACGGACGCTAGAAACTAAAAATGTTTACGCCGTCGCATGACGTGACGGTGTCTCTCAAAAATATCCGCGCTACAAGCTAAGCGCACTGCGGCATGAGCCTGTAGATCTGCTGTCCTCTCGTGCGCACCGCGGCCCGGCACAGACACGCAACGCTACATAAATTAAGGCTTCAGGAAGGCGAGGGGGAAAAACAAAACAATGGAAATGAGAATCTGGCTCTACAAAGGGAAGTGTTCCAGCGAGCGCTGGGCTGGCTGAGCTGGCTGGTCGCTGTGCGCCCACACATTAAAGCGCTTGTCAATTGATCAAATAATATTAGCATTTCTTCACCCCCCCCCCCCCCCCACGGCACACACACACACACACTTTTTTTGCAATGTGTTGCAATTGTGTTTGTTCATGCATGCACACGAGCATGCGGAGTTCGCAGACTGACTCTCTCTCTCTCTCTCACACACACCTGCAGATGAAAATAAATAAGATAGCACACACACACACACACACACACACACACACACACACACACACACACACACACACACACACACACACACACACACACACACACACACACACACACACACACACACACACACACACACACACACACACACACGGCTCCATCCATTTTCATTCAGGGACCCCTCTTGACACGGTGAGGGGAGGGGGTCTTTTTGCAGCATTGACGGCACATGCCCCCTCGAGGGTAGCAGGGGGCAAAGGGCACACCCTCATCGCCGTGGCAACGTGGTTCTCAGGGGGAGCATTCCCACCATGCAGTGTGGAGTTACCCAGGAATAAGGACTTGTTGTGATGGATCATCACTTGAACGCCTTCATCTCAACAATACTACATATTAATTTGGTGGAAATGAAAAGAAAAACGTGATGCGTGTCATGATTTGCTCTTGGACAACAAATTTCACGAGTAATGGAAACGGACGGTCTACAGTTCACATGGATCGGCGGTTGTTGTCCGCTAATCTTTGTATAATGTTGTAGTGCAGTGGTATTCAACCTTTTTGATACCAAGGCCTACTGTTTATTCAGCATTTGAGCCACAGACCACCTTTGAGGACATTTTAGCCTCACAAAAACGGAAAACTAAAGATCTCTTTTGGTTTTGTCCACAATTCCAGGCTGGATTTCGGAAAGAACACAGGCAAACATACAGATCAAAATTACCATTAATCTTCTACATAATCTATACACTCTTGAGAGTGTAAAATGAAACCAAATGGTCCATTTGGTTTCATTTTTACGCTCTCAAAGAGTTACATCTGTTTAACCAACTTTCCATCATTTAGCCTGAGGACCACCTGGAACCCTGTCAATGACCACTGGTGGTCCCCGGACCACTGGTTAAAAACCACTGATGTAGGACATAAGTTGGTTAGAATGATCACACCAACAGAAATAATACAATCTGGTGAATTTCTAACATGAACAATAATTCATTAAGTTTCATTAGCCTACAATTTCTCCATGTAATTACTTTCCAGGATTCGTTTGGCATATTTATACATCATTATTTAGCAAAACCTCTTCTTAATCAGTTTAATTCATACGCCAAAATCATCACACAGACACTAGTACCGTACACAGAGGCATTCCTAGTCCTATACAACATAATGATACATCACCCCCACCCTCTGCTGTCGTCCCAGTAGTGCCCAGGAGCTTTTCAAACAGGCGACAGAGAGCTTTTCATTATGGATGTGTGGACTGATAATCTGTCATCCTGGTTAATATTTTGCAAAGCACCCAAGGAACGCTTTTAACTGAATAACATGACTGACTTGTTTTGCGAGAGAGAGAGAGAGAGAGAGAGAGAGAGAGAGAGAGAGAGAGAGAGAGAGAGAGAGAGAGAGAGAGAGAGAGAGAGAGAGAGAGAGAGAGAGAGAGAGAGAGAGAGAGAGAGTGAGAGAGAAGTGAGAGAGATAAGTTTGGGAAATCTTTTGGGTGTGAAAGGAAGGATTGTGAATTTGTTCTTCTGATAAGAGCAAGGTGAGGGTTTATTGATATTTCTCAACTCCTATTCAGTACCAAGTTATTTAGCAAACAAGAGAGTCATGCATTACGGCTGAGTCAGGAGTAGACGGAGGCATATGTTATGGATATGTTATGGGGACACGTTGACAGAACGATGCCAACGCCTGATTGTACACACCAGGCATGATAACTGTAACTACATAATCATGTGAGCATCAATACCAACTAAGCCCATAGTGAGGCTGTCCTGCTATCAAGCTGCCACTTGCCACTACCTACTGGCAAAAAGTGGAACTGCAGAACTTTGATGGAGGTGGATGAACCTTCATGACATAATGTGAGTCAGTCTGGACCTCCAATTCGAGGTCCAGGCTGCTCTTCCGCTTCCGCTCGCTCAAGCCACTGAGTTATAACTGTATTTCCGGCAGTCTTTCAGGCTTCTTCAAAAAGCACAGAAGCAACTTCTATTCAGATGAATAGCGGGTAGTGATCCATTCCACACTGATGTTGCTGTTATAGTTTTTTGTGTACTCACTTTGCTGTACCACAGTGGCAGATGCCTGCCAACAGTAGCAGATCTACAAGCTATGAATGAATGTGTCGATGAAACAGCACTGATGCTGACGGGGCAGAATGTTTACTCTCTCTCGGGCATGCGTGTAGAGGATGTAGTGGATATACACGTAGTACGTCGGCACATGCTTGCATATAGGCTACAGCTAATTGTGCGTGTCTGCCTGCAGAGAGTACATGTTTACGGCCCGCAAATAAGTGTCCGTGCGCCCGTGCGTTGCACGTACTCACCGCCTCCTCACTGGCGCTCCGCAGAGAAGTGAACAGATGGACACAGTGGGGGTGGAGAGCGAGGGACTGAGAGAGGGAGAGACGGAGGGAGAGAGAGAGAGAGGATGAGAAGAGATGGGTAGTCCATCACGTCTCGTGTGTCCGCAGTAACGCGCAGCGCCCCGCTGCGCCACAGACATGACAGACTAACAGGTGATACAAAGGTGTGCGCTTGGGAACAGGCGGGTGTCAGCGGCACGCGGCGCACATCGCAACCTGAGCGGCAAAGGTGACATTGTGTGTTAAGAGAGAATGACATTAGCGAGGCGCGAGGGCG
Source organism: Benthosema pterotum (assembly GCA_039105355.1). Classification (NCBI taxonomy): domain Eukaryota; kingdom Metazoa; phylum Chordata; class Actinopteri; order Myctophiformes; family Myctophidae; genus Benthosema; species Benthosema pterotum. Next base: position 31,056,450 of record CM076970.1, read on the forward strand.
ACGCAAATGTGATCTACAGGAGAGCCCAGACGGATGACCTTACAGCAGTAACAAAGAGGGGGGAAACGGACGCAAAAGCCGGACATGTATGCGTGACATTGCGTTTGACAAATAGGCCTAACCTGTCTTACAGGGAGTTTTGGGCCAGCTGTTTTTTACTCTGAGGGTACAGTGTGAGGGTAAACATACTGTACAGTTGAAAGTGGGACGTGCAAATAGAAATCACAAACGTGACACATCAGATCCAATTAAGGTGACAAGATCAACAGATCCGTTGCATGAAGAAACACTTTGTCTATTGTTAAACATTGAGTTAAACGCAAGCCTGAGCTCAGAGCGGTTGTGCTCCCGAGTTGTTTTGAGCCACTGAAACAAAACCCAGAACATTTGATCTCCGAGTTTGGAAACATGCCAGTCAAAGTTGGGACCTCAAACATCTACTCCCTGCTGGGCAAGGATCAGTGGTCTTGGACATATTCCAGTTGACTCTGGTATGGTTTTGAAGTGAGAAGGGGAAAAGATATATTATCGATCAAGGGACATTTCATTCCCTGCTAGAGTGCAATGTCTGCTGTGTTTATTTACCCGACGTTGTCACTGTCGGGCTTAAACCTGCACCGTATGTCCAAAAACCTTTATTTTTCATTTCAGGAAATGGAAAACAGAACTTGTGGTCCAGTGGATTCAATGTAGTTTCATTATTGATCAAAAACAGTATTTAGATTCTCTCCACAGACAGATTCCTGCTCAACAGCAATGGTGCCGACTGCTGACTAGAGTCTAGTCACTAGACGATGATCTAAAAGCAATACATAATGCATTTGTGAAGTGAGTTACACCTTCTGACAGCTTCTGAAAAGCCTACAAATTTACAATTTGATGTATGATGGAACCATTCGTCGAAAATAACAGATTCTCGAGAAGTGATCGAGTGATCACACACACACACTGTGCTTTAACATTAGTAAATATTACGAACTAAGCCTTGTTTGCCAACTGGAAACAGGGACGTCACACCATTGGAAAACAGATAGAACAAAGTAGCAATTTCACACCTTGGTCCTGCCAAATCAAACAAACCAGAAGTGAGACGGAGCGTTTAGCTAGTACTGTACGACCTGCTGACAGATCCCAGATCTGTGCAGCATGCGGGGGGAAAACCAGAGAGAATCTGGGGCTGTAAAAACATGTCAGGCCGCAGTGTTGCTTGTTTTGCTGCTGGTTGTATTACAAACCCCAGAGACAGATCTAACACGCGCCGTTGGCTGGAGCCTCTCCCCAAGCTCCTTCTGTGTAGTGTTGTTGTGTGCATGAGCGTGTGTGTGTGTGTGTGTGTGTGTGTGCTGCCATCAGAACCAGCATAACAGCCGCCAAGTACCAGCATGAGGTGGGTCACTGCATAACATTGACGCAAAACAGTCAGAGTCAATCTATTTGCGATGTGCGAGTTGTACTGTATTCTGCAGTACACACGCAGTACACTTTATATGCATTATTATGTGTACTGTTTGTTCCGTAACATAACACAGTGGTTAGAAATAATAGCAAGTAAATGAGACACAGTTGGTGGCGCTGCATTATACGAGACATGGTGGAAGAAGTATCCCATGTTTTGTTTCGTAGCAATGTTACAATGCAGAAATACTCTGAACTGGCCTGTCCTGTATTCACATCTTGTAGTATTGAAAAAAATCTTTCAAAAATAGCTGATACTAATTATAATGATGCTATTTTCTTTGTGACCGTCTCGTCTACCCACTGCATTTCTTCTTTCTCCGATGTATTCTTGGCCTGTCTCTTCCTCTCAAGGGCAGATGAGGAGGAGAGTGACTCATCTGCTCTCTCCATTGCACAGCAGTGAGACAGAGACCGGCAAATTGAATAATTGCTTTTGGAAAGGGAAGGTAATGTTTTTGTTTAATTGACAGTTTGTGTCAATGTGAGTCATGCTGTTATGCGTGTCCCTATCCAAAACAGGCCCAATTAGGTGCCAAAAAAAAAGATTTCAATTCGCTGCTGTGGTAGCTGGGTTATTGTCTAGTCATGTGGCAGAGGTCTCGTGCTGAACCGCTGCAATATCTGCATTGTCTGAGGTCAGAGTGTGTGTGTGTGTGTGTGTGTGTGTGTGTGTGTGTGTGTGTGTGTGTGTGTGTGTGTGCATGCGCGGGCATGTGTGTGTGCCGTGCATGCAGGCATGAGCTCTTTACTTCAAGGTGATAACATGTGCTTCCTTCTCGCCAGTCTCACATGTGCATGCGTGTATGTTAAATGGACAGGTATATCCGCCTTGCACGGTTTGCGAGGAAGTGAGACACTGTTTTTCTCCCCTCCCCTATGACTGTGTCAGCTCTGCTTTGCTCCGATACTCTTTCTCCATTTTGTGCAGGAATTAGATTTAGTTCCCTCTGCCAGCCCCGCGGCCCTTTGTCAACAAGTACAGGGCAGCAAGATCGCATTTGACAAGTGCAACATAAGTAATATATGCCCAGATCCATCATTTTAAAATGTCTCGGCTGGCGATGACAAGGCATAAATCTAAGGGAATGGAACAGTTTAACTGTAGAGGGTGGAAAACGAGTTTGTGCTTGAGGGACATTGAAGGACAAACTAGTAGCAGGAGAGGCAGCTATTCTGTCACCAGAGCTCCCTGGAGATATCACATCCCCCTCTGATGAGTCAATTGCCACTTTTATACAGAGATTCTACAATAGTAACCTAACAAACAAAGTTGATATCAATGCTATACCGTTGCTTCTAAATAAAGCATTCAGGACTCAGAGAGGCATAACACGTGTTAACAGCATGTTATGTTTTATACACCCACAATTCTACAATAATTACCTCCTCTCACCCAATCTCTACTTTTGTGCACCTTTCCAATGTTGGGAGGATAAATTGAAGAGAAAAAGGGAGCACTTTGAGGCAGACAGGTGTGAGAGATGCAACAGAGAACAGACTTGCTGCCACCTTGTCGGCTGTGCTTTTTACCACATCAATTTGACTCTTTGATCTGCTCTAGTGCTGCTCAAAAGCGTCACGACAATGCCACCCGGTGATGAGTCATTAATTCCATGCAGAGACTAATGACTCATTTTCCAAATTGGCATTTTAAATGTCATTTGTAACAGAGCAGGTTATGTGTTTTAAGAACAACTAAACACCTTATGTGCAAGAAGCAAGCGCAGGTTGGCTATTATTATTATTATATTTCACTGGAAAGGGCATTTGATATACAGACGTGTAAAAGAGCAGGGGCTGAAACCCGATTTAAAGTGTATGTGTGCACGTCCCTGGAATATAGGCAGTGCGGTGGCACATAACACACTATCAATGCTGTGCAGTGGTAGATAAATGGACAAGCAGTTTATGAAATAATAATAATAAGGGTAATAATAATAATAATAACTGTCTTGTTGCTCACATCTGCTGCACTCGCAGCTCAGGTAGGAAATAAAGCGAATGCAAACTTGAAGTCAGGTATGGACTGAGAGGATATGGCACAGCCACTTTGAGTCACTGTGTGTTCACCTCTAGAATTACTCAATGCTACTGTATGTTAAGTTCAGCTGCAGTTCAACACATTTGGAAAGTACAGTAACTGAACTCACACGACACACACACAGACAGACACACACACAACAGTAATTTATATTAGTGCATTAGTTCTGCATACTATATTTAGTATACAGAACAGAAAATAAGATTTGTAGACAGTAAATTCACATGTGCTATGATGACATACAGTACATTGCATCCATTCAACATTTCAATCACAATTTGTACACACTGTTTCATTTTGTTAAAACAATCCATGCATTCAATTTTGTTTGTTCTAATAGAAAACATTGCCAGAATCCTTGGCCTGAGTGGGTGACATTCGTCAGTTTAGGGGCAAGGCCACTTGGCCTTTGGTATTGTCCATTTGTCCAAAGGTCAAATACAAAAACTAGTTTAATCCAATGGAAGGGGGGGGGGGGTACAAATTATATAAAGTGTAATAGACTATCTGCAGTGAAAGTAATACATTTTGGTATTTACAATCTGATCCATGCCCAACCCTCCACCAAACAAAGTTACTGGTTATTGGTTTAAAGAGAGGGGGCTGGGGGGGAGTTAAGAATTCAGAATCTCAGTGAAAAACAGTGGTGTCTAGACATGACAAGAAAGAGGCACTGTTGGCGACATAACAGGAAAGAGACACGTGGTGTCTACATATTGACAGGAAAGAGACAGAGGAGAATGTGTTGCAGTCAGCTGGCGCTTTAAGGCCACCGGGTCCTCAGGGCATGACGTTTTTTTTGCATTTTTTTTATGGGCACAGGTCCGGATGTAACATTTCCCACTTGGGGGGGGGGGTCTGACTCAGAGAGTTTTCTGTTTTGAATGATGAAATGGTGTTGGTTTAGTGGTACGACAATTGTAGTTAGTTAGTAGCAGTAGTAGTGTTTTAAATCATTTTAATTATAAACACTTTGAATTTATATATCTTGGAAATGTGGGTTGTTTGCATGCCATCATGTTTGGCGGGGCAGTCTAGGCATTTAGGGGGGCATTGCACCCCCCCCATGCCCATGCCTAGATCCGGCCCTGGATGGGCACAAGGCCAAACTGAGGGGCAACGACAGCAATTGGCTTCATGGCCTCCCTGAAAATATTGCCCTGGCAACAAGAACTCCATTTGGTTATCAAACCTAATAAGTAGTCTCCTCTCTTAAATAATTAAGCTATTGTATAATCATTATGGTGAATAGAAAAAGGGAAAAAAACAAGCAATCTACAGTACTGCTAAGCTTTCAAGATTATTTGCAAACATTTGGGCTATAGCCTAAATCAATAGACCCCAAAATACGTGAAAGCGGCCAATAGATTTCACCTCCCTCTCCCAGCTCCATACCCACTGAAGCTGTACTGTACACTATATAGAATTTCACACTAAATACGCTTTCCCATCATGCTCCCGTATCGTCTTACCGAGTCTAAACGCAGACGCAAGCGTACTCTTAATGCACCACTTGCCACAGCCGACCGTGCACAAGGTCCCGTCCTTATCTTGTTCTTCAAGTGGGAAGGAGCGCTTGGAGAACAGTGTGACTCAGCCTCTCACAGATAGTTATCTGTTCCGACGGAAGGAGAGCCACATGAGCCAAAAGATGGATGCGCTTGCACTATCTCTCCATTGATGAGTGAAATAAAAGTTTACGCTTGACAGTCCCTGCCCCCAAAATGGATTCCTTTTCTGCCTGCAGGTATATCCGTGGTATGGTTGTAATCCATCTGATGCCATTCGAGCATCGGACAGCAAGGCAGGCTGGATGGCCTAAGGTGAATTCCAACCTGTGTGCGAGACTGTGTATGCACACGTGCGTGCGCATGTGCTTGTGTATTACAATACAGGCAAATGCAACTATAATACACTGCATTGCATATGTGTATCTGTGAATACACACGGTGTGTGTAAGATGTGCATTCTGTATCGGATGGTGTAAAACACAAAAAAACACAAGATGTCTAGACAATTCACTCTACATTGGCTCTGTTCATCTACGGAGCATGACTCGCCACAGAAAAGACAATATTAGGTCTGCATTCACAGTGCTGCCGCCTCACAGCTAGAAGGTCCTGGGTTAGGGAAATGGCTTTTCTGTGTGGAGTTTGCATGTTCTCCCCGTGTCTCCTAGGGTAGATACCCTTACAAAAACATGCTGTAATCCTGGGCTCTAAACTGCCTCCCCCTGGCCAGCCGGGACGCCTGAAGGAGGGGACAGGAACTGGTGCTGGACATAGTACATGACCACCACATAAAGCTTGATGTGGTGGTGGTGTTTTATGCATCACCTGACAGACAATCAAGTACTCTGCCATTGTCTTGTCTGTGGTCACGTGACCCCACAAACACCTCATAAGGTAGGTCATCATTATCAAAAGATGAAGGCCAGCCATGGCGGCCAGCCGCAACGTCGTGAACTACTATGTCAGTGTTTTAATCTAAATAAATTCTGTGGAGCCATAGCTGCTGTGCAGACTTTTTTTTGTTATTTTATTATATTATTATCCGAGGCAATATACCTAGCATACCAGTATTTCAATACATCAAATATCGAAAGTGGAGCAAGTTGGCTACTGTTATTCGATAAAATAGATACTTATTATTGTTCCCATAGCATGAGTTAATGCATGTAGAATTCAACAGCTGTTAATCTCTCTCTCTCTACTGGTCCACTGGAAGAAAATGATGCAAGCAGCTCCAGGGAAGGAACAAGAGTAAATGTACGGTAATTACACTGTGAGATGCTCAAATAATTAGGCTCTGCAGTGTGTTTGTGTGTGTCTGTGTGTCTGTGTGTGTGTGTGTGTGTGTGTGTGTGTGTGTGTGTGTGTGTGTGTGTGTGTGTGTGTGTGTGTGTGTGAGTGTGTGAGTGTGTGTGTCTGTTTGTGTGTGTGCACGCGCACCTACAAACGTGTGTATGTGTACCGGTATGTGCGTGCACACATGCATGGTCGTGATCAATCGATCGTTGCCTCGCAGGCAGTATTTCTTAACATCTCCATCTTATCCTAATGAAACGCTGTAACCCACACACTAACCCACACACACACTACAACAAATATACATCGCTCTCTGCACGTGAAAGCCCTGTACAGTAGGTGCGTGCAAGAAACACATACACGCGTGCACATACTGACACACACAGTCACACTCGCTAACTGTGATGAATAGAGTTGGATGTCGGCTTTCAAACAGATTTAGGCATGAAAAATGAAGCCGATACAGCTTCCCTGGTGAAGCTCACTTCCTTACATCATAGCTGCGTGTTGTTTTGGCCTGTGAGAGAGCCAAGGCACCAGCAGAATATATGCAGGAAACCGCCCAGAGCTGCTGTTCTGGCACATAGTGAGGTCAGGGTATGTTACATACACACACTACTGGAAAGCAACTACAATAAGCACATACAGTACTCATGTACTGACCTTTTACTGTATTGTATGTTATTGCTGGGCTACAGTTATTTGAAAACTTTAATTACTGTACATGCATCATTTAATTGGACGCTACTGTATTGTTGCTGCATAACAGCCATAAGTGTGGGTGATAGAGTGATCTAATACACAATACAAGTTAAGCGCCTTGGATAAAGGCAATATATAAATGCACCCTTTACCATTTAATTCTGCTTACAGTGTATGTGGTATACGTGTGTGTGTGTGTGTGTGTGTGTGTGTGTGTGTGTGTGTGTGTGTGTGTGTGTGTGTGTGTGTGTGTGTGTGTGTGTGTGTGTGTGTGTGTGTGTGCGCGCATTTGAAAACACTCATCTTTGTTTAAGGTGTGGTTGAGTCAACGCTGTGGTTTGACAGTTACCGCGCTGTGATCTCAGGCATATGATCCACGCGTGCATGCACATAACGCAGACACAACACACAGTCACACTCTCTCACACGCACACAGGATGTAAAGTACGGTATGTGGAAACATAGGTGTCACGTTCATTTTACAAATGTGTCTCCAGAAAAAAACCTAAGAGACAGATGTTTTACAATTAACTCCTTGACAGATTTACCACGACTTTGAGGGATTAAATATTCTGTTGTCTGCTTCAAAAGTCATTTTAGGCTTTCTTTTGTCAACAATCTCATTAACTCACTGCACGCCACCTCATGAAGTCCTTTAAGTGGTGATTGCACTACAAAACCCAGAAAACACCTGACACACTTTGCAAGTATAATTGATAAATTATATAACTTTAAATGTATTTATCTCTGAATGAGCTCTGGAAACTGTATTATTTAAAAAACAGCCCTAAAGTAGACAGCTTAAGTTGTCTTTGGATATCATTAACTTGCACAAATTTACAGAGGATTTTCTATGAATCATTCCGTTACTATTGAGCCTAGCTTTTCTGCTAAACTGTCAAATAGTTAACAGCATAATTATTAAGCCGTTTTTTCTCTCTCTTTCCATTATCAATTTGTCTTTCAACAGACCTACCCGACTACCTGTACCAAATATATATTTTTATGTCGATTGAATACAAAGGTAGGCTACAGTATGTTCAATAAGACCTACAATTTGAAACAAAAAATAAACCAGTATGTACTTTAGTTTCACTAAAATAAAACAGCACTCACCAGTCTCTATGAACGCATTCTAGTTGAAGGATTCTCACGGTGGGGTCCGGCCACCTTACTTAAGGGGGTCCTTGACTGGGTTCCATGGGGTTTCCTGTTAGAGAATTGATATGTCAGAATTAACTTTATTGGCAGAGGTTTACAGGTGCAGAGAAGTGGGTAAAAAAATATACAGTATATGGTAATGACATTTAGAAGATTTGGAACACTTTCCTGGTGGTCCTTATATGTGTAATGTGTGGTTTTCGATATTTTAGAAGATGTTAGCAGTGAGCCAGTGTCTCTAATGTCATGGACACTACTTCCTGGACCACCCATTCCCACAGTTCTTTTGGTGGGCTACACCTCCTTGTGGCTAGGAGGGAGGGTGTCAAGACTACTACCAGAGTCTCGCCCTCCTCGGGCTCCACAGTCACCAATCACGCACTCACCTTCCCTCACGCAATAATAAATTAATAAATATACATTCATATAAGATAATCCCACTCATCTGAACAGTGATGTGGTTTCCCTGATAGTGAACACACCAAGACCACCATTAAAGTGCTCTAAATCTTTTTAACTTTTTTTTTTTTTGGCAAAGAAATGTCCCTTTAATCTCAGAGCATACGAATGGAAACAAGTGTCTTTGCATTTGGTTCCATTTGTACACTCTTTCTCTAATTGAACGATGATTAAAAAAAACAACACCTAATACATATAAAACTGGCGTTCCTTGAAATGAAAGTGTTGGAACTGCAGCAGAGTAGACCATCAACTTCAGTCTAGATAAGATAACATGTACGCTTATTCACTTGGACAATATTCATCTAAATAAAATATGCATCAGTCCTGTTCTTTCCCCTCCCTGTGCTTTCTGCAGCAGGGAGCCTCTCAGACTGCTTATCATACAGATTTATTAAGGAGCCGCTATAAAACCCTACATCACTTTTTAAATTGTTATTATAGACTGGTGGAGATAGGGGTCAGGTAATGGAGATATTAAACGGCTAATTGAAGTGTAATGTGGCTGCGGTTTTTATTTCCATTGTAAAGTGATGATGACACGTGAGAGCATGGAGCCGGCGAGCATTAAAAACCAGCTCCATGAATTAATTGGGTTTGGGTGCCTGCGTGTGCGTGTGCGTGTGTGTGTGTGTGTGTGTGTGCGCTAGCGCGCAAGACCACATTATGCCGGCAAGTACTTCTATTGTTCCAGTTTTGTGCAGGCCCCTCCTGGATCCAATGACAGTGCCCCCCCCCCCCCCGCTCCCCTCCTCATCCACGCTCTAATCACTGGGATTTGTGACTCATTTCATCATCCTAGGTTTCATACGACACACACACACACACACACACACACACACACACACACACACACACACACACACACACACACACACACACACTTCCACCTTCACCCCTGCAGTGTGCCATCCATCATTGTGCCATCAGCATGAGAGACGAGGAAAGGAGAGAAGAGAGGAAGACAGAAAAGGTATGAGAAGAAAAATAAAGCAGGGGAGAGAGAGAGAGAGAGAGAGAGAGAGAGAGAGAGAGAGAGAGAGAGAGAGAGAGAGAAAGCCACAAGAGAGGCAATGGGTCCATATTGCTCTTATACCTTGAACTGGGCCTCTCCTAATCTCCTCTGTGTGTGTGTGTGTGTGTGTGTGTGTGTGTGTGTGTGTGTGTGTGTGTGTGTGTGTGTGTGTGTGTGTGTGTGTGTGTGTGTCCACACACACTGGTGTGCTTGCAAGCATGAGCATGCATGCACACATACACGTACACTTGTGCAGCACATGCACGGCGAGTGTGCACGACACAGACACAGACACAGCAGACAAGTGAAAGCCTGGAAAGCGACCACTTCCTGGGGTGTGTATGTGTGTGTGTGTGTATGTGTGTGTGTGTATGTGTGTGCGGTGAGGTGCACCAGAAGCTGAATGCGAAGCTACTATAGAGAAATGTCACGTGTAGCAAAGTGCACACGCACCACAGTGGCTGCAGATTTCGGGTTCACTGTGTGCACAGGGTTGATAGGAGTGAGCGCATTATGCACTGTAAAATCAGCAGTGTTCTTTTACCTCTGAGAGAAACACATCGCAATGGTAAGGGCCTGTTTGGTGGTTCCAAATTATCAATCATTTAGCTGGGGCGACCCCCTGAACTAAGGACCCCTGGGGGTTCCTTTGTACACTCTCTGACTCTGAGCTGAAAGAAAGGGGAACACTCTAGGCCACTGGTTTACAATCAGTGGTCCTTGAGGGGGTTCCAGGTGGTCCCCAAACTAAACGCTTTCAAGGCGAGACATCAAGATAATTTTCTGACCCCAACCTTTCCCAAACCATTGCAAGCGTTTCTTTTTCCCAAACCGCTGCAACTTTTTTTTTATTGGTTGCAAACTAAACCTCACCCTAATCTTAACCATAAACTTGACCTCAGTAAAACCTACAGTATGCCTAAACCTAACCTCGACACCCAGGCTTTTATTTTCGTTCGTCCTAGAGGGAGGAGTCAACCTTCCGGGGTGGGCGTGGCTCCAAATGATGTGACGTAGCACAGCAGAGGGGGGGCTTCCTTTAGGTTAGGTTAGGCTAGCCTGGCCTAACCTGACCTAAACCCTGACCATTTTTAAAAAGGTTGCAGGCCTTTTTAAAATGATCGCGACCGGTTTAGCAATGTTGCAATTGAAAAAGATCAGGGCTCGCTCTAATAAAAGGACTGGAGTCAAATAGTGGTCCATTCCCAATACATGGGCATGGATTGGCCTTAATACAAAACCCCTGAACTGGATATTGGGATTAATAATATTCAATTTAACAGCCTGAACCCAATCATAATAATCATGTGTTTAACAAAATGGCACTGAGCAGGGATTTATTCATCGATTTGCCTTTTAAGGAGGTGAAACGCTCAAGCAAGCTGTTTGTTAGGAAATATTAACATAGCCTATTCCGCCAGGCGGTCAACGGGTGAAATGAGCCGTTAGCCTCAAAGTGCAGCGAGTGAAGAGGTTTTATTGCACTCGCTTCCTTTTGGTACTCTTGAAGTAAATTGCTCTGCGACACCTGTGACACACTTTAGTCTCCAGAGCAGCAGTGGACACCTGCTTTTACAACAGATGGGAAAACTCCGTGGAGAAATACTACATTGATTTATTTGAATGGACCGCGATGTACTGTAAAGACGCGGCTAAGCTGCTCTGACTTATAGACCGCTCCAATGGTATGTCGATGTGATGTCACGCGACAAAAATAGCCAGTCTATAAAAAGCTCACAATATGTCCCATCACAACACATTGTGAGCTTGTAGATCTGTTTTTTTTGTCGAATCAGGCTTTAGGTTTCCTAAACCCAGTGGTTCTCAACATGGGGTGAGGTCCGGTGACCCCCAGGGGTTCTTGAGGTAGTTCCAGGGGGCCCCCAGCTAAATAAGAGTTTGGAACCGAAGGAACTCTATGGGGGTGTGTAACTCCGAGTTCAGAGTTAAATTAGCAATGCACTGGGGTCTCAGAGATGGAGATGCCATTAAATGGAGGTCTGTAGACTAATTAATGTGAAACTGGGGTCCTTGAAATTAAACAGGTTTGAATATCACTGCTAGAGCCATAAAAATCACACACAATGATACTTTTGTCTATACGGAACTACAACACTATTCAATGAGAATGAAGCTTTGCTACATAGTCCCATAATTTATTGCATGGGAAGCGCTTCCTGACTTAAATATTCCCATGCAAAAGACATTTCCTGTAACAGACAACAATGTCTGATTTATTCCTGCGAGAATGAATATGTCATGTTTAATTGGGAATCGATCACTAGCTGATGGAGATGTATCTCTGAAACAACACCAGAGCCTAGACAGGTAGAAAACATTCCCACAGTTCTACACGGCTGCTTTCTCTCTTCAACTCTCCTACTGCAGCAGTTATCACCCCTTTTAATTTCAAGGATTCCCAAATCCCCATAAATCTGAGAGCGCACAAATGGAACCAAATGGACTGCCATAACTCTGAGAGTTGGACCCAAGTGCATCCATAACAGTCCATTTGGTTCCTAATCCTAACTATCAATCATTTAGTTGTGTTTACGTGGGGAGGGGCCGGGGACCCCCTGAAATAAATCCCTTCCAAGGACCCCGGGGAGTTCCCAGACCCCCACTTTGATAAACACTATTCTTGATGACCTGCAAAGCCGAATGGCACGCGATCAAACGTACAGCGAGCTCATAAATCTGCAATAGTAGCATTACTGTGGCTCCAGAACGGTGCTCTAATCTGTCCCATCGTGGATCCACCTGCACTTGTATCAACTACCAAGAGCCTGCGAAGTGCTTTGATCTCCACCTAACATGAATGCAGGAGCCTCTGGTTAACATCTGCCAACATCAGGAGAACATCTCGGGGAACAACCAGCACGCGATCACAGTCTCCCAGACCCACGCATTCACTAAATTTGCGTGTGGCGCGTGACACATTAAGAACCAAGTTTTGGGTCTGAACGATATGCTGATAATTTGAAAACGTTTGCCTATAATGTGAAGCACAAAACAGAGATGACAGGCTGAACACAGGGTGTATGTATAAATGCTAAAACGAATATTGTGGAAAAAACATAATGTTAATGGCCCATATATCAGCCAAAGATTGATCCGTCTGGGTCTAGTGCACATGCCTGCCATGTATATATACACACTGCCTGTGGGTCTTTGTACGTGCCTCTTTTGTTTCAGGCCTGCAGAGCACTTGTGTCCCGTGTGTCACGAGCACAGCCAAAACACCTAGTTATCCGTCTTTGATAGCTGATCCTACATCTGCCTTTTGATGGCACCTCGTATGCCGGGGCTCTGAATGACGAAAGCCAAGCAGCCTCTGTAGACCTGGAGCGCTGAAACCTCTGTGTGTGCGTCTGCCAAGAGACTGTCGAAATAATAATCCCACCCTCGGCCAGAGTGCATTAACAGTCTCTTTTAAGAGGCAGCAGCATGCACGCCCCCTGTGGCATTCAGGGGTAAAGCGCTGTGGGACAATGCAACGAAGGCCTGTTTGTGCAACGTTCCATGGAGGGTTCAGACCTAATGGGGCAGTAGGGACCCGGTGAGGGGCTTCAGGCGGGGATGGGGGACCCCACAGGGGAGATGTTCACCGAGGTACAGTAGCACTGTAAGTGTTGAAGCAGCAGAATCACAGCCGTTTTAATGATTTCAAAACACGGTGCCAAAAGCTGTTCCCAGGGCAGGGGTTTGTACAATGATTACGGATGTTTGGGTGTATTGATAAATGGAATACATTTATATAAGGCTTTTATTGGTGGTAGTAAGACAGTTCAATTGCACTAAGTGCAAGTGAGTTTAATTCACCCAGTTCACACTAGGGCTCGATATTGTACTGTATTCAATGAATAAATCAATCCTGTGAGCTAGTTCCTGAGAAAGGAATATATGCAGTGAGAACCACATTCATGGACATCAAACAGAAATGACTCAAAAGGCAATTACGGGGTGAGACAGGATTGAGACAATGGATTATGACAGTGGCTTTCAACCAGTGGTCCCTAGACTAAATGATGGAAGGTTGGTTAACCAGATGTAACTCTTGAGAGCGTAAAAATGAAACCAAATGCACCCTTGCGGGTCCATTTGGTTTCATTTTTACACCCTCAAGAGTTAAAACATTCATCATGTGAATTAGCCCAGGTCTACACAACTAGAAAATGCAGAAGATTAATGGTCACTTTGATCAGTATGTTTGGCTGTTTTGTTTCTGAAATCCAGCATGGAATTGTGGACAAAAACAAAAAAATCTTTACTTTTGGGGTCTCTATGGGGCCAACATTGTCACCAAATGGTGGTCTGTGACTCAAATTCTGAATAAATAGTGGGCCCTTCTTTCAAAAAGGTTTAAAACCACTGGATTACAAGGATGGAACCAAAAACCAAAGGACGTACAGTGCGTCTGTCAGAGCCTTGGGACACCATCAGGCATGCAGCCCTGCACACCGCGGTGCACACAGGGAGCACCTCCACTGCAGTGGTGGTGGGCTAATCCTAACCAGACCCACCTCGTCTGTCTTCAACCACTGACACCTCGTAACACTCTGTGTGTGTGCGTGTGCGCGTGCACGTTTCTGTATAGGAGCTGGAGGGGATACCGGTATACATAATGTTCCAGGAGTCCAAAGGGAGGAGACATTTTCTGCCGAGTCTGCAGCCGCTCCCTTTTCACCAGCACAATTCTGTGTGTGTGTGTGTGTGTGTGTGTGTGTGTGTGTGTGTGTGTGTGTGTGTGTGTGTGTGTGTGTGTGTGTGTGTGTGTGTGTGTGTGTGTGTGTGTGTGTGGCAGCAGACATACGAGTGTGTGTGGGTAGTTAAAACTTCCCACCATATGGGCTGCTCCATCAGGTGACCCAGCGGACTACATTACTGGGTGACAGAGATGTATGGCCAAGCTTCATCCATCTTAACATCTGCATTGGTGGAAGGTGTGTGTGTGTGTGTGTGTGTGTGTGTGTGTGTGTGTGTGTGTGTGTGTGTGTGTGTGTGTGTGTGTGTGTGTGTGTGTGTGTGTGTGTGTGTGTGTGTGTGTGTGTACGCTTATGTCTGGTGTGTGTGTGTGTGTGGGGGGGGGGGATCTGTCACTGGAGATGGAGAAGAAGTGAACATCTATGAAACTCATCTCGGCTCATCAAAGTTAATGACATGAACCCTAGCATTCCTATTCTGGGACATAGACTGAGCAAAAATAGCAGATCTGCTACGTAGATTGGTTATTTTTCAACAAAGATATTTAACGTAGAGTCAAAACAGGGATCCCAGAATGTGCCCATAATGTGCTGACCTCATCAGTGATGATGGCTGTGGCTGACTTTTTAGCCCAAGCAGTGTTTTTTTTTTTGTTTTTTTTGCACAAACCCAATTCTTGGAATCCAGCGAAGCGTTAGTTCATTGAGGCACGGAGGGCAGAAGGTTTATTTAATTCCCCTTATTTTCAATCAGTAATTCATTCTGTTCCTTTAAATCTGCAGTCTCTCCATGTCAACTCCCCTCACTCTCATTGGCGTCACCATGTCAACTCCCCTCACTGTCATTGGCCCTATATAAGCAGTCTATTCTTTCTCCCTCTCCTCTCTGTCTCTTCCTGCTAAGCTGACTCTGTCCTGTTGATCAGATATGTGTTCAAATTTCCTCCACCTCCCCGGCCTCCTCCCTGTGGCACCAGTTCCGAGTAGTCTCTGATTAATCATGATTTAAGGGTTGTAACTATTGTGGTATCTAGTTCTGTTATGGTATCCATGTTTACTGTGGACTATGATATTTTCTGTATCCATGTAGTTCATGCATTTTGGATAAATGTTGTAATGTCTCATGTCAGTCTGCACTGGATACGATGCTCACATGTTAATGTCTTGTATTTTACTGTACCTTGGCTCTGCTCAGGGGGGTTGTTGATATCTCAAGCTGTGTCTTGATGCACAGATAATCGGAGATATCAAATGTGATATCAGACCTATGACTAAGTTCATAGATCGTCTGATATCACATGAGCAAGAGCCATGCCGCCATACAAACATGCAAAAGCTTTGCAATAAATGGTCTATGGTCAATCTTATTCTGAGCCGAAGTGTGTCAATGAAATGTATTTAGAATCATAAAAAACCCTAGCTTAACACGTCACATCAGTCTCACATCGATCATCATCGTGTTTATTACTGAAAGCTTTCCACACATTAGCCCGATGAATGCTAAGAGACTTTATCTGATGCTGAGTAGGCCTGCTTGTGTACAAATGTATAGGAGTATTTTGTCCTCCCTTGATCCTCCATCGTTTTGAAATTTGGATTGTTGTTCCCTTTTAGGGATTCTTTCCAATTCCTATTTTTGAGGGGCATGAACACCTCCTGTGTCCAGCTTTGAGGGTGTGTGTAAACACAAACATTGTCCTAACACAAGCATTGGATGGAGCCAAACATACTTACAGAGTAAATCTGAAACCTGAAAACCTGAAACCTTGTACTCAGTAGTTTCTACACTTTGAGTAAATATAACACTACAGTTTTCAATGTCCAACATGTGGTCGAATAACATTTTGCTTGAAGAAAAACTGGTGGCTTCTACAGTCAACACAGAAAACAGATCTGATCGTCTATTTTTGTTTAGTATATAGAGGGATTGAGTGGTTAGACTCTGAGCTGCCTTATTGACTGGCTCCATTACAGTGTTATTGCACCTCGTGTTGAACTCCATCAGGCTCAGTTGAGATGAAGAGCCAAAGATTTATCCTGTTTCATGCATCTTTCTGTGCTGGAGCATTCATAATGACAGGAAACCAGACCCTCAGCACATGATGGAAGCTGCCGCATGGGGAGGGCTGTGAATAGGACAGGAGTGGCAGGGGGGGAGGGTTGTGTCAAAGGGGTGAGGAAAAATGGGGGGCATGTTTACCTCGGTTCTTTTGGGACCCAGCTGCATGTCCCATCGTAGCAGCAGGCAGAGGAGGGGAGGGTAGGGCGGGGGAGATCTCTGTGAAGGGAGGAGAGAAGGGCAGTGGGATTTTAGATTAAAAAAAGTCTAGGAGGACGTCAGGGTGGGAGGATCAACGTGTGGAAAGGAAACAGAGAAAGGGTGAGGGAGGAGTGTATAGGGAAAAGAAAGAGGTTTTTTTTGGGAGGGGGGAGCTTGCAGGGTGAACAATGTTGGAGTCGTCCATCTCTCTCTTTCAGCGAGGAATCCTGGGTCAGCTTCTGTTTAGTTTGTCAGAAGCTGTGATATAACCTCCCTAAGGGGTGAAGAACAGACGCTGAGACTGCTGTTTCAGTCACAATGGCACCTCGCATTATATCCACTCCCAACTCCTAAACATCTCTCTAGTCACTCCCTTCTAGGGCTGCAACTAGCCATTAACTTCTTAGGACATAGTGAGTGTTTGTTTCTTTCTTCATTCTTCACAAAAAATATATATTTTTTTAGTTGAACTATAGTTGAACTATAGTTCAACTCCAAAAATATTGTGTTTCGTTCTGTGAAAACGTAACCTCTACATCCACCCATCTTTTGTTACTTTGTTCTGCCATATTTTCTTCTGTATTTTGGAAAATTGTTTATTTTAAAATTGTTTACTTTGTAAGTGACCAACGAATAGAGCTGTAATAAAGACCCTGATTCTGAGGGGCTCTGGACTCACGTGTGCCCCTGATGACCTGGAATCAAATTTCACTATAACTTTGGCTGTGTCTCTCCCAACCGTCTAGTCTCCCATTTCACCCTCCTTCCCAAGAGCAAGATTGAAACACTTAGGGAGAGTGAACTCTTCTCTCGGTGCTATGCCTAAAGTTCATTTCTAGAAAAAACTATTGATTTTTGGAGATGTTTAAGTATTTTCTTGTAAACACACTGAAGTGAAAAGTGATCTTCCCAAACCAATCAGAAACTTGACCCTATAACCATCCACATGAAACTCCGCCTCTCTCTCCTGCCCCCACATGTGTGCACACGCGCACACACACTTGTGACCTCTCACACAGACGCCTGGATGCACGCACACTACTAACTTCTACTCACCTAACACACACACACACACACACACACACACACATGCTCCCAAACCCCCCGCCAACAAAGAGAGGGGCAGTGAAGGATAGAACCAAAGAAAGAGAGAAGAAGAAAATTGCACGCTTGACTAATTCCTGTATTCACACGCTGTGGTTCTTCCCCTCCCCTCTGCACAGCTTTCAAAGCGTATGTGTGACTGTGTGTACATGTGTGTGCACGTGCGTAGTCCGTGTGTGTATCTTTGAGTATGCGCAGAAAACTTTTTTTTTTCTGCTTTCCAATAATGTTACATTTGTGTGTGTGTGTCCGGGTGCGCGCGCGCACGCACGCACGCACACGCACGCACGCGCACGCACACACGCACACGCACACACACACACACACGTATAGTGAGTGTGTCCATTGTTTACGGAGTGGGCTCTGAACTGTGTTAGATTGATGTTGTGTTGGTTGGTGTGGGATGTGCACATAACTCTAGAGCACTCACATAGACAGTGTTTATACTTTATAGTCAGCAGAAAAGCTCCATGTTTGCCTGCGCATGCTGTGTTGTTGTTGTTGTTGTTGTTGTTGTTGTTTTCTCTCGTGGTAAAACTAAACTACAAAGAAAATGAAGGATGGGAATTTTCAACAAGCTGAAGGCTGGCTGTGTTTTGGAAGATACTAAATGTGATTACATTTCTATACTTAGAAAACAGAATTTATTAATTCAGGAGAGAGAACTCATACAGGAATCAGAATACAGGATGCACAAGTTATGAACAAGCACATAAACTTAACTGGAATACTATAACAGTGGAAAAGATAAAGGAAAGCTTTTGTTTAGCCTACAAAAAGATATATTCATATATACAAAATATATACAGAATATATCATTCTTTTATAGACAAAGTCAACAGTCACAGAGCAATCACAGAGCCAACTCAGGTCTGTTTTATGAAGTATCATGGCTTTAAGTGGTAGAGATTGTGCACCATGGTGCGCTCACTGTTTGATACGTTGCTAGGCAACAGTTAAAACTATCAGTGTGGCTAAGTGACTTCCGCTCGGGTTTGCTGGTGTTAAATGAAGCTACACATATTAAACCACAAGGTCCCTATGTAATTATAATCCCACGAGAAGAGGGTTAAAGACAACTTAACACATCTGCAACTCTCACTTAATTTCAGATAAATTAGTGAATTAAACAGCATTCCTCGATTGCTAATTAATACTGTCATGTTATCAACTAATTACCCAAGAGAATAGCAAAAGCATTATGTTCGGCTGAAGCTTGGGGTTGCACAGATCTGGACGCATTCCACAACTTTACACCAAATGCCCCTTTAATGTCTGTAGTTTTGTTATTTATCATGTTTAACATATGTTTCCATCAACAACGGCAAACGGCAAGTTCCCTAACCATAATAAACGGAACAGGTGAACAAATTATAAATATACTGTAGGTAGTTTGAGGATGCAAGTATTGTTATCTTTTTCATTTATAACTGGCATATTTTGTGGATTCAAGGTATATAGACTGAGCAGTAACTAGCCTTAAGGTTACTGTAATTTCAGTTTCAGTTTTCCCAAAATATTTTGAGTCTTTTATCCCTGTCCAAACCATTCCCAGCTGGAAAAATCTGTTCCATGAGTTTTCCAGTTTTTTGTTCCAATTCACTGTTATAATTAATAGTACGTAGAAGTACTGTATATAGTGAGTGTGCATTTCATTTACCAAATATCCAGGATCAAGTGATCCTGGCTTTGTCTCACACACACACACACACACACACACACACACACACACACACACACACACACACACACACACACACACACACACACACACACACACACACACACACACACACACACACACACACACACACACACACACACACACACACACACACACACACACACACACACACACACGTTTCTCCATCATAACACTGAAGTGCTTCCACAAGGCCGTATCCTGACACACACGTTTCTCCATCATAACACTGAAGTGCTTCCACAAGGCCGTATCCTGGCATCAAAAGCGAAGCCGGCGATAGCCTGTGGTGCTATTGAAAATACGTTTTCAATTTTACAACTGTTGACCCCAACGGCAAGTACAGAATTAATATAGTTTGAACTATATTTTTAATTTCCCCTGACTGTGTGCACCGTTTTCAAACAGTAAGGCCAGGTAAGTAGCTTTTCCCCT
The DNA here is from genome assembly GCA_039105355.1 of Benthosema pterotum. Lineage (NCBI taxonomy): Eukaryota > Metazoa > Chordata > Actinopteri > Myctophiformes > Myctophidae > Benthosema > Benthosema pterotum. The sequence continues at coordinate 31,076,297 of CM076970.1, forward strand.
AAGTGAATGATGGATAGGGTACTTTTGAAAGGATAGGTCTTTACTGCTGCAACATCGAAAACATCTTTGTTTCCAGAGAGCTTAACTCACGGAATCCAAATTCTACCGCTTACATCTGCGGTGTGCCCAGCATTTTACATTAAGTTGTTCAGTCCACCGTAAATTCATGTTCTGTTTCAGCATTTTGACAGTGAACTCCAATGAAAATACAACCCTAAAACACACTCTACCAAGTCTTGTTTTACACACGTGTGCATGTGCCTTCACTTGAAGGTCAATGCATTTAAGCAATAAATTCTTTACTGTTTGATCAGTTAATGGATACACCGAATGCAGCGCACCAGTTTGTATCGCAGAGACGTTTTAGTGAAGACGAACAGAGCCTGTCCAAACTGAGCTTTTCATCATCTGGCTGATGGAATAAAAACAGACAGAGAAGATCAACAAGTGTTTTCCACATGTTAAAATCACTGTTGTCGATTTGGTTGGTTCTTTCTCGACTCTTTCTTGTATGCCTCCTGTGTTTCATTATTTCTGCTGTTGTTACTAACTATGATGGCTTAACATCCCTGCAGGTACCAACAAAGGTCTTATCTCATCTTATCTTAGCTTACATGGAAGGGCATGCCTGAGGTTGAAAACAAACTCCTTTGAGTTGGCTTGCAAAGTTGCTATATAGCCTATTGTCACTAGAGGACACAAATGAGTTAAGCTAGGCTCAGTTCCCTTTCATGAGTTCCTTACCTGAACTCTGCCAGCTCCCATCTCTCTGCATGGTGCCGTGCTCAGAAGGCAAGAGCACACCAGGCGGTCCAATGTCTTAATGAGTTGAGGAGCTGCGTAGGCCTCTACAGTGTTCTCCTTCAAGCCTTGTATTTTCACAGTGATTGCACTGATTGGTGAATGCTACCTAGAAAGTACAGAAAAACAGGAATGCATCACATTTAGTGAATCTTTGGTTGTTTCTACTGTCAATCCATTATGATTTTCAATCATTTATGCCTAATTTATACTCAGTGGTACGATGATGTCTTGTGTCGCCAATAGCACATTTAGAAGCGCAGCTATCCTCCACATGGGATGCCATACATTCTACAGCATAGGGTGGCTACGCGTGGTATCTCTGCACACTAGGGGCATGACGAATAACAATCCAGAAATGTGAAATTCTCAGAGCTAATATTTTGCATCCTCATTCACACAAGATGATGCCTTTGGTCACAAGTGTGGCTGCGCAGAAAATCTACAATCGATCTATCGATACAGTAGTACCATATAGAATTATGTTGCTTATTTCTATGTATATTTTGTGTTAAGGACAATTTACAAGAACCATTTACTACTTAGGGATTTCGCAAATGTGCTTTATCCAGAAACACACACAGCGAGCAAGCGAGGTAATCACATTTGACGAGATGCAGCACATCAGGTGAAAAAAATACACTATCAAAATAATTATCTGTGCTTTAAATTATACAATACCAGGTAAACAATCCAGCAAGCACCTTCTTAAATAACATCTGTTTGTATCAGTTGAGTTGTGTCATCCTTGTTTTACTGTTACGTGGAGTTTACAGCAATGATGAGACAAACATTTTGAGTATGTGCATACTGTAAGGACCTACAGTACTATAGTATACATACACATACTGTAAGTCAATGGTAATAGTGTCTGTGTAACTACTGTATGGCTCTATTTAAAAATGTACATGTCTCTGCTCTGTGTACTTACTGACAGACATTTAAAGCAGCCTGCTGCTGATGCTCCCACAGAAATCCATATAGCAATGTATTACAGTGAAGGTAGAAAGGAAGCAAAACAAATTATAGGCCATGTTCCCATTACAAAATAGCTAGAGTGAAAGAACCCTAGTACACATTCAACGTGAACATGCACATACTTTGGTGCTGTATATACGATTGAGCACATAAACATAGGCTACTGTGTCTCTCTGTCTCACACACCTTTCAGCGGTAGCCTCTGTGGCTTTTTTCTTTCTCATCGACCGGATCTATTGACACAGTGAAGGTTGGAGAGATGAGTCGATAAACAAGAAGGAAGGCTTTTTGAGTAGGGAGTGTCTGGATGAGAGCGTGTGCCTGCATGCACTCTGTCCCTCTATAGTACGTGTGTACTCAGTAAAACAGTGCTAACTTTAAACTAGAATACAGAGGAAACCTTCTATGGAAACAAATAAAGGAACTATAAACAGTGTATACCAAAGCATTTGCAAAAGTAGAATGCACCTCTATGTGTTGCGGTACAACTGCCTTCCTCAGGGTGACTAAAAAGATAAACCATGGATATGACATCACAAGTTAATTAGCAACCATACAGATTGGGGACAATAAATACAACAAGATAACAAGTAGAGCCTCTCAAAACCCACCATGACATCCTAACCAATTAAAAACTCACACAAAAATTAAACAAAGAAAAACAAGAACAGAGTAGTAAATTACACTGTCACCAAGCAGGATATTACATGAGCTGGTTTAGTACATGACCAAAGGGGTATAACCGATGTATATTGCTATCAATACAGTGGGGAAATTTAGTTGTCAAAGTAAAGTAGTGTTGATCACAAATATTGCAAATTCATACCATCGTTTTTTTTTTTTTTTATTAGTATATCATAGTATTGGTTCAGGCGTTTAGAACTGGTATCGGATAGATCCCCAGGGTACCCAACCCTAATTACGATGCTGCAAATTGCATGAATGCTGCCTTATGATCATGACTCAGGGAAAACAGGGATCTTATGCGACAGATCTGTTGTGCTGTGGCGTGTAGCACGGCACCTAGTGACTGAATGCCATTTGTATAGCACCGTTTAACTCTGAAGGGTCTACAGGAGGAATCAAATGGACCCTCAAGGGAGGTTAAATTAACACTAGATTTTACCGTGCAGCCCAAATGTGTTTTTGCGGGTGCACACGTGCGCAGCAGAATTCATATGCCTGCAACTGTATGTATGCACGACACGCCAGATAATGCATACCTCTTTCTCTCGTCTCACGAGACGTGACTTTGTCGTTTCTCAACACATTTTCTCCTCTCATCCTCTCTCCTTCTCTCCAGACTCCCAGAGCCGACTCGTTAATGTTTAATGCTCACTCAGGAAGCAGACACGCTTAGCCACACACACACACACACACACGCGCGCACGCACGCACGCACACGCACACACACTCACACTCCCCCTCCTATGCCCCCCTCCCCCTAGCGACGCCATCCTCATTACCAGCCTGAGATTTGACCTTTCACCCTCAGACCAGATGGCTGATGTTTTCATTCTGAAGGGAGAAGGAGCGAGTCAGGAATGGGAAGGGGAGTTTATTCCTCCTTGTCCCTATCGGCCTCGCTGGGAGAGAGGAAGAGACGCGTGTCCTCCTCTCTGAACGGTGGCTGAAACTTAACTGTAATAAAAACAAAACTTACTACTTCCCACAGCAACACCCAACAAACTGGAAATAGAAACCACATCACCACATTTGCCGTAATTTCTACACTGTTTTTTCTGTTTCAGACGATATGGTATATCTAACATAGGAAGGAATAAAAATGGGGGGGAAAAGAAAAAAAAGTGTTTAATGTTTTAATTAAGCATTTCACTTAGCACATATTTCTTCGGAAGTAAAGTGGTGAATTTTAATTAGTGAATTGTTTCTGGCAGAGCGTCGTGCTTTACTGTCAGTGTGGGTGTGTGTACATTTGTGTGTGTGTGTACATTTGTGTGTGTGTGAACATTTGTGTGTGCGTGAATGCTTGAGCTAAAGCCTGATTGTATGTGTTTTATTGTGTGAAATGAGCTATAACGTTGCCTTCTTCTGGTCTGTCAATCCATTCATAGCTCCACTTAAAACTAAGTATAGTAAGTACATGCTGTAAGTAAGTAGGTCGGAGTCAGGGAGTCTGTATCACATGAAAACGTGGGACTACTACAAAGTAAAACTAACACTACCTGTCATGTTCATTGTGTAGCAAAAACTTTTCCATCAATCCGCCCATCCAATCATTCAAATATAACCTCAATGTGCTTCAGTTTGTAAAGTTTGTATTCAATTTTGAAACATCTCAAAGGATCACTTACTATTTGGGCTGACATCAAGGTAACTGGAATTCTTGTACTCAGATAGATTGAATTCCTTAGACCTGTTTGCTTCCATTGAGGCAATTGTTTTGTTGTGTTTGTTTTCTTGACAGTGTGTCATAGCCATTAGCCTTTACTCTACTAACTGAAATATGTCAAAATGGGTAGGTATCCATAAGCGTCAGCTTCAGCCTATTCCCTTTCGTTGCCACTGAATCAGTGAATTTGTATGCATACTGATGAAATTGTATGTATATACACTTTCTTTCTATTGTGATTTATTTTCTTTTATTTTTTTCTGTGTACCAAAATAAAGTTTACTATTACAACTAAAACAAACAACCAGACATCCCTTTTACATTTCCTCAGCCTTATTACTCCAAATCACCTCCCTCAAGGTCCAAAACCAGCTTCTAGAATCCTACAACAAAATCTATCACAATCTCCAAGAGTATAGCTTTATTTCCTTTATTAGCTTTCATCCGACAAAACTGCAGGGATGAAAATGAAAGTTAAATGAACTTTAATGGACCTTTTAGTTTTTTAAGACGTATCAAGAGATGACATCACATGCATTATTGAAATATCAAGTCCAAGGAAATGGACATTATTATTGAGTTTTTTAACAGAGCCCTCTATTCATAATTCATTCTTAATCCATTATCAACCACAATCGTTAAACATCCGCTGTTCCAAAGATTCTATCTCCCAAGAAGTGAAAAAGAGAAATGGTAATCTAAAGGCACTCTCACACTGTCATACAGCTACAGTATGTATTGTACATCTAGTACAGAATAAGCTCACAGATACAGTTTGCTCTACAAGTTTGCAGAGGATATTTAAAGTTGCCCTGAAATCAGTGCCGTCGCTACATAAATGCTCAATACACACGGCGAGTAGGGGGGGCAAAAAAAACAACAGTTGACTTCATATAACCTAAAATGACAAAGACGGTTTCCTGGATTGAATGGGTTCATGTCCGGTTCATGATGCTGATAAATACTATGTTAACTCCATGCTTGATCCAAGCTAGAACACAATTGATTGGCAATTAAAATATATACACGCTCTAAAAACACTTGCAGCCCACCCAGCTGACCAATGGGTGGGCTAGCGAACGCCTTCGGGACTTTCAAGTTGGCCCTGATCCAGAAAAGGTTGGAAAACTCTGTGTGTAGAGCTTGTTCCCTCTGACTGTACAACAAATTATAAATCAGGCTCAAGTGTGTGGTGTTTTTCAGCCAGCAGACGGACCGGAGGCTCACGCTCTACTCAGCCCACAGACCTCCAGTCCTCCTCACCCCCATACCAGACACTGTGACAAAGTCCAGGTCGGCCACGAGGCCCTTTGTGACTTCACACACATCAAAAGATAACTGCACGGAACCGTGTGGACTGAGGGAGGGGTCGCTGAACAACTGAGACTGAGCAGACGCCTGAGGAAGAACTGGATAAGTGGGGAAGTGTGTGTGTGTGTGTGTGTGTGTGTGTGTGTGTGTGTGTGTGTGTGTGTGTGTGTGTGTGTGTGTGTGTGTGTGTGTGTGAGAGAGTGAGTGAGTGAGAGAGAAAGAGAGCAAGCGAGCAAGAGCGAAGGAAAGAGAGATTTGCATTCCTGCTTATGTGTTTGGATGTCCGTATGGAGTTGCCTCTTGGGCAATGGCACCCTCCAGTGGAAATCAGTGCACTTTGGAGCCATTAGAATGTAGCTCTATCCATTGTGTGCATGCATGCATGTCTGCGTGCATGTACATTGGGAAAACACAAGCCAGAGTCAAAGGTGAGGGGGGATTAAGCACCCTTGAACGACAAGACTCTGTGTGTGTGTGTGTGTGTGTGTGTGTGTGTGTGTGTGTGTGTGTGTGTGTGTGTGTGTGTGTGTGTGTGTCGTGCTGGGGTACAGAACTTACTAGTAATGAGGAGGCATTCATTGAGTCTCATAAAAGGAAAGCAGTCGGAAGGAAGTCAGAGGTGAGTCTGTTGAGAGAGAGAGAGATATTAAGCAATTAAGAATAAAAAATATGTTTTTGGGTGAGAATAATAACTTGTCACCTATAATGACATACCCAAAATGGGGACAAGTGAATAGTGAATACAGCCGTTGTGTGCCATTGGTCAAGGTAACACTATTTCAACCATACCAACAGTGGCCTAGCCTTAAGTCAACCTAATTACACTTCACAAAGGCAACGCCAAGGCCAGATACAATGCTTTTTGGTGCCTGTGGCTAAATGGGGGGGGGTGTTTGACCCCCCACCACACACACACACACACACACACACACACACACACACACACACACACACACACACACACACACACACACACACACACACACACACACACACACACACACACACACACACACACACACACACACACACACACACACACACACACCTCCTAAACCAAATCAGCAGACACCTCCAGGAGACAATACTCTGGACAATACTTAAAGATTTCTCAAACAGAAGAATAATATTTCCAGCCAATTAAGCTGGATCTGATCTAGGCTATAGTCACATACTGTGCCCTCCAAGGTTGAGAAGAGGGAATTTACGTGTTGGTTACACGCAAGACTAATTATGTAGACTAGATCATCTCACACACACTAAGACACACAAACACAGACGATCTTTGTCATGCATTACACTAAACATAACAGTGCATTTTATGGTCACGGTCATCGTTTTCTCAATAAACAGTCACTCTGACAGCCAAGATGAATCCTATACACAAACCTGTCAACCTCATAGAGGGTTGACAGCTTCCTAGTCTAAAGCAACATGAAACCTGTCCTCTCACCATTTTTTTCTCCTGTTTTTTTTTATTTCATTCCCCTCCCCTCACCTCTAACCTTCATGCACATGATAACCATAGAAAGAGGTAAAGTGCGACAAAATGGCTTGGAAAGAAATATACAGTAAGAGCACCTCAAAAGGAGGAAAGATGAGATATACTTTATTTGTATTCTATGCTTTGAATCAGCCAGAATTCAAAGTGAGTCAGTCTGAGCCGTGCATAGACTCATACAGTATGCAGTGCGTCTGCCTTTCATTTTGTCGGCTGTGTGGTGCCAGGGTACTGGTGGAGGGCATGACGATATAGGAGCAGACATTGCGGCCCCAATCACGAACCACAATGTCTGTTGTGCCCTAGGACCCTCGCCCTGACATCATCTAAATGTCCAGCACTGCTCTGTGTCTGTGTTACTTTATTTGGTGAATGTATGCATCTTCTATTCTCTTTAATCAAGGAGTGACTGGAGCAGAACAGACCAGAGAAACAACCTGGAAGGCGTCTGACTATTTATCTGTCTGTCTGTTTAGATTAACAGCCGTCTACTTTTCCGTCTGTCCGCTTTGGTCTCTTTGACTGCCTGTCTGTCAGCCTGCCTTCCCACCAAGGGGTTTTCAAGAGGTGGCTCAGGGACCACCAGTGGTCCCTGAGGGACCACCAGTGGTCCCTGAGAGGATTCTAGGTCCCCAGCTAAATGGAAAGTTGGTTAACCAGATGTAACTCTTTGACCGTAAAAATGAAACCAAATGGGACCTTGCATGTCAATTTGGTTTCACGTTTACACTCTCAAGATTAAAATATTCATCATCTGAATTAGCCCAGATTAATTGTCACTTTGATCTGTATGTTTGACGTTTGATGTTTTGTTTGCGAAAATCCAGCCTGGACAAAAGCAAAATAAGTCTTTAGTTTGGGGGTTTGTGGGGCTCAAATGGTGGTCCGTGACTCAAATGCTGAATAAATAATGGGCCCTGGTATGAAAAAGGTTGAAAACCACTGGTTTAGATTAACAGCCGTCTACTTCTCTGTCCGTCTGCTTTAGTCTCTTTGACTGCCTTTCTGTCTGTCTGTCTGTCTGCCAGCATGCCTTCCTGCCAGTATGCAGGCTGGCAGCGCCGCATTCTAAATGCCCTGCTAACTGGTTCCGGATGTTCATCTGTCTCAATGAATGGATTGCTCTGAGAATATCTTCATCAAAATGTAATCTTCTCATCTATCGTTACCACCTGGATTCTTCAAACATGTGCAGGCTCAATTAAAACCACACTGATGTGCCTGTCTGTTCTTCGATTCATCAGCTAGCATTATATGAAGAAAAAAAATTGTGTGTGTGTGTGTGTGTGTGTGTGTGTGTGTGTGTGTGTGTGTGTGTGTGTGTGTGTGTGTGTGTGAGAGGGGGTGAGAGAGAGAGAGACAAGACGAGCGAGAGAGCTACTGTCTGAATTTGATAATTCCTGAAATTGAAACTTCCAACCCCCTTCCTCCCTATTCCTTTTCTTTTCCCTTCATCTGCCCAATCGTGTCCTCCTTCAAACTTAATTTTCCATCCATCCATCATCTGTTTTCCCTTTCCTTGACGTATTTACCATTTAAATCCCATATGGGTAACTGGAGTCCCTCAGGGCTCCCAATACTGGTGCTTTTTTTTTTGTGCTTTTTTTCCCCCTTTTTCCATGCTCACAATGCAACACAACGTGTCATGGCATTACAAGCTTATTAATCTGCTATTTCAGCGATATAGCTTTCCCCACAACATTGATGCTGGGTTTAACTTTCAAGTGATTAAGCACCTTCTCTGTTGTGTACCATTCTCATTTCTGATCATGCATGTGAAATACATTATAACGGTGCAGAAGAGTGTCTCTGTTCTAAATAGATTAGATATACACAATATTCTCTCAAGGTCAAAGAATAGCAACTTCATCCTCTGGGAGAGGCTCTGTGCTTGTTGAGTGACATGTGAAGCAGAAAGACAGAATTTCTGCTTATTATAAATCACTGAGAGAAAGAGAGAGAGGGAGAGATATCATATGACCCTTTGAACTCAATTCATAGGGGAACAAATTGTGGGTATGTCTAGAAATAGAAATAAAGCAATACAATACAGATGTGCCTGCCCTGTTTATAGCATCCTCAACAGGTTTGCTGGGCTCCTGTTGGTTGGTTAGTGGGCCTGGTATGACCTCTGCTGTTCATATGAGGAATTACATGCTTTATGAGGAAAAACAACGTCTATCTCTCTTTTGTAATTGTAGTACATAAATACAACTGTATATGCTATTAAATAAATTGTATATTTTCAGAATGCGTAACGTTAATGAATGCATATCTTGCATTATTAATTTTAATGCATATCAAAATCTTATTCTATTAAAATAAGAAACAAGCAACTTAATAAATCACTGGATAACAGGATTATCCATTTTGATTAAACAGCCAATGTTTACAACAAAATTAACAAACCGGTATGGAAAACAAGTTGTACCAGGCAGACTGATACCACTGTTAAAATGGTATAAGGATCGATGGTATTAGAAACCGCCTTCCAAGGAGTATCATGCAGGCTGCAATTCAGACATTATCCTCAGGATGACAGCAGAGTTTTGGACAGTTACATATTCCAAATGATTATAAACCATGAATTAATTTAAATTATTGAATTGGATTACTATGGAAACTGTCCAAGGTGAGGAATATATTTGTCTAAAATGTGACATTTCATGTTTCATGGATTATAAACCGTCCCAGAAACTGAAACTGAGGTTTTAAATTTCTCCATTGACTTGAATGTGATAGAACATCAACTTGACAGAACAGTGAAGCTATTCTTCTCTCTGTGGTGGATAGCCAGACCAATTCTGAACTAATCTCCACACCAATTTTAAGAAAATGTAGGCCTACCTTACCTGATGCAAAGGATAATACTGTTACATCATATCAGGAAAGCCATGGCAGCTTCTATACTAGCCATGGTTCACATGATACTCGGACTTCATGACCAGCATGGCAAAATGCCATGCAGCATAGACATTCCATAATCCATATGCCGATCTGACTTCATCATACCCTGTACACACACTGCATATAAGACCAGTACAACATTCTTCCCATATTGATTTGACCTCCCAAGCCAAGTGGATGCTTGCACACAACCTTGCTCTTTAGGGTCACCCTCAGGGCGTCTTACTGGTAATAATAATAAAACTTTTTGCATAGCACCTTTCATGACATGCAATGCAGCTCAAGGTCCTGATGGCAGATGGTCAATGTAGGTAGAAAAAAAGTACACCAGATTAAAAGTACCTGAAACTATTGCAGCCCTCAACATGGACCTTAGCAACCAAGACTGGCAAATGGTTTGTCAATGAAGAACTGTCCATTAAGAAAAGAAGCCATGAAGCCCAATAATGTAAATAAACAATTGATTACAACTCAACTCATACAGTTTATTGTGAAATATAATACGGTATGTTAAAGTTCTATGGAAGTTTCTCCAAATCCCGTTTTTAACGCTGTACATGTTGTAAGGACTGAAATAAACTACCACTACCAAATAAACAAAACTTTCCATTAGATTAAGGGTTTGATTTTTTTCTAGTGCTAACTGCTAACCTGACACTAGCCAGTAGCCTGTAGATTTTTGTGAATGTAGGTAAACACTGACAAGCAATTGTAAACCATCTGTTTATATTTCTTCACTTATGTTATACCTGGTATCAACGCTAAATATACATGTATGTTGTAGGCCTAATCACGTTGTCACGTTTTTCATGCTTCACTTTACTGGAGCTTACCTGCTGTTATTCTGCCTGTCTGGGCCAATATGCATTGCAAAGGGCAAGGCAGTTGAAGGCTGGCTGCGAGGTTAACTGGTGGTGGTGGTATTGATAGGCCTACTGGGCCCATCTGTTCTAGAGACTGCATATTGGACAACTGTGGAACAAAAGTATATACTCAAATTCAAAGTTGTATCAATTTTACATGATGAACAGTGTAATCATTCTTATGCCGTGCAGTAGCTAATAGGCCTACGTGCAGTTTTGTGCACTTGTTGTTACCTTCTAGCATCGTCGTCAACCATGGTCCATGGAGGATAACCTAGAAAGGTTAGCTGTACATTACACAATGTATAACTATTTAAAACTGCAGGTGCAACTCTATACTGGCTGGCTATTATCACTATGAGCGGTGTCTAGCTTAAAGTATATTATCAATGGTGTCCACTGTCTAATCACTGCAATAAATAAAAGGCCCGCTCTGCTGGCAAATAGGGACAACCGGAAGTTACGGAATGCATCTCTAGATGGCGCTTATGAGCTCGCGCGAGTACCACGTGACCAGGCTGTTTTATGGTTTTCAACTCTTCTATTAGATCAGGGGGTTTATATATCTATGGTTTCAACTAATTGTAAACCAGGAGCCACCACCATGCTGACTAATAAGAATGAACCTGGAGAACCCTCACTAATATTCAACCTAGCATGGGGACTACTCTTATTCCATTCTCTTACTGTCACCACTACAGACATGATTACACTTGCACTTGTTTTATAATGGGCAACATTTACTATTGAATTAATACTCCTTATTCAGGCCACCTTTCTGGTAGATTTCCCAGTATGCTACAACCACAACCACATCTTTTAATGGGAATTACTAATGTGGGTATTTGGGGACAATGGTTTTGTATGTTTGTTTAATGCAATTACTGTTGTTGTATGTCATCTGAGGGGAATGGGTGTAGTTATGAAACCATGATGGGGTGATTGTAGAGGCCCCAGGGATTCTCCATAGTCACCAGCCAAGCCTCACCAGCAGCAAGCTGTCAGTTACTCTTCAAACCCCAGGGGCTCACCATCAGCAGGACTCAGTGGCAGTATGCCACCTACAACAGGTGCCAACACTTCCAAGTTAGTGTTACCCTGCTACAGTTGTAATGGGCCTCCAGACATCTGTCGCATCCAGGTCCAGATGGCTGCTCCACTGACCTTCATCTCAACTCCACCTCACACTGGCGTTGGAAGGGCGAGCTGCAGAGCCGACCCTGTCACACCCAATTTGGGGAGGGCAGGTGAAAATGGTATGGGGGCTGTTTCATCGCCTGTGGCGATGCACCCATACCATTTTCAGTTACAGGACTTTTATTAGGCAAGTAAGGATCAATAATATCAGTTGTTGAAGTTGCAACAGACATGCAGCATGCATAAAGCTAGAGGTCTGACTCAGAGAGTTTTGAATGATGAAGTGGTGTTGGCAGTCATGCCTAGATCCACCCCTGGTCACACCATTGCCCAGAGGAACAACTAAGCTATGCTACACTAAAGCTGAGATTTTGTCCGGCCTCTCTACCAAGAGTATGCCGGGTAGCAACTGTCTGTCCACTTGCCCGTGGTATTGTGGAATAGCCCCCCAGCCCCTCTGGACCAGGTGGAGGCTGTGTAGCATGGGAAATTGTAAAAATAAACATGGGGCACAGGTCAGGCTGAGCGTACTGATAGTTAGGGAAAATTAGCAATATATTTGGACAATCTGTGAAAAAATTTACTACCAATAGCTTTCTTCACCAATGTGTTCTGATAGGTGTCTAGAATCACCTCTCAATTAGTGCAAGTCCAAATCCCATGGGAAAATCCTGGAGAGCCAATCAAAGTTATGGAGCACAGACTGCTTTGGTGAAAAATATGAACAAAAATTAAAAGTCCAAAATGAAATTGTGGGGTGTCTAACTAGGGGTTTTCAGGGGTGCTGAATCCATTCCAAACATTAGTTTTGGGTAAAAATGTCTCCCTGGCCATATAACCTATATATGTTGGTTATTAAGCTGTAATTAAGCCGCTATTAAGCCATAATGTATTCTATGCAGCATAAGAATAGTGTAGAATAGATCATGATGGTATTGCTGAATTGCTTCTATTCTTAAAAATACCATAAGACAAGAGTGTACTGTACACCTACTGTGCCCAAGCTCAGTGGGATAGACTGTCTGCCTTTGGGAACGTAAGGAGCACCAAGGGCATGGTTGAAAAATAGTAAGGGGAAATGAAAATTAAAAATGAATTTGTAAGGTGTTTAACTATGGGTTTTCATGGGGTGCTGAATCCATTCCAAACATTAGTTTTGAGTGGAGAACAAGTAATTTTCTATAAGAACATATTTTATTCCATATTTTTAAAGTAGGAAATGTGCAGTATTGATGGAACCTGGTCAGTTTAAGCAATAACCAAGTCTACAATAAAACTATTAACTGTAATACAAGTATAACTGCTGAGCCAGTCACCAGATGTAATTCTCTTCTTATCATATTGACATGTTTGACCAAAGAATTGACCAAAGTACTGTACAGTCAATAATTCAATAATGCAAATAGAGCACAACACAAAAAAGTGTGCATAAATGGTGCATTTGTATAGAGTGCCTTTCTGCAAGGCTATCTACGTAGATTGTGCATTACATTCACCCATTCATGCACCAATGCTGGGGGGAAAACCTGCAAGGCACCAACCTGCACATCAGGACAAATTAAGGGTTCAGTGTCTTTCAAGAATGCTTCGACTCTGACTCTGGGGGGAGCCTGGTTTCAAACTTCAAACTGGCAACCTTGCGGTTGCCATTGAGTCATTCTACCCCTGAGCCACTGCCACACTCCTCTCCACGTTGATAAAAAAAAAACAACTAAAGAGTAAATGGGCATGTTATGTAGACTAAAAACTTTATACTATAAAGTAACTACTGTAGGACACCACCAGGTATGCATCAAATGTAGCTTAATGTGGAAACAACGTGCTGTCTAAATAACATTCCTCATACGTTAAGTGGTAAAGTGTCCATTTACTATAGTGTCCATTGTTTGGGTGAAGGGGAGGGTGGCAGTAGATCAGTGGTAGCCTGGGTTCAGCCCACAGGCCCGCCCACTCAGCTGGGTTCTGTGCCATGGCTCAGAGTCTGACAATCAGGCTAGATCAGTGGTAGAATGAGGCTCCCCCCAGAGTCAGTGTCGAAGTGTCCTTGAGTAGGACACTGAACCCTTAATTTCTCCTGATGTGCAGGTTGGCGCCTTGCATGGTTTTCTCCAGCAATTGGTCCATGACTGGCTGAATCTAAATAGCCTTGCATAAAGGCACTGTATACAAATCCACCATTTGTGGACACTTTTTATATTGTGCTCTATTTGTATGATGCTTTGAATTATTAACTGTGTAGCAAAAAAAAAGATTTTGTAACCCATTTTTCACCCAGTGCAAATTCCTAATGTGATCCTGGGCTCTACACACCCTCCACCATCCTGGGGAGGCAGCGGACTGGCCTCATGCTTCCTTCAATGCATGAGGAGTCCAAGCTGCCTTCTTTTCACCTGACAGGGGGGAGTTTCCCTGGTTGGAGCACCAGGGAAGGAACGTGGAATCAACACGTTACCAATTCCCGGCCTTCTTCAGGTGTGAACCTGAAGAAGGCCGACACGGCCGAAACTGTCGTGTGCATCTATTGCAAATCACAAAGAAATGTAAGCAGAAATTAATAAACTACAACACTCCTGCAACCTGTCGTGCGACCCACCTCCTTTTTGATGAGAACATGGAAACTCCACATATAAACTGCATCACTGCACAGACTGTGCAGTACTTTGGTCAATTCTGTTGATTTTAATCAATGGCAACATATTATATATGTATGTATGAAGCTTACATCCACTGATAAATTGCACCCTTGCAATTGTTGAGATCTGTTGAATAGGAAAATTCTGCTTCTGTTAATATTGAGTAATGGTTTCTAACTAGGCAAAATAGGCTAAAGCTGAAACTTAAAAAAAAAAACAATTTAAGTATTCTGATGTTTTGCAAGGAGCTGTTATTGAACAGGTTAAAGAGGCCCAGCTGTTGGATGTGATTATTGACTATTAAATGTGATTATTGACTATTAAACTTGACTGACTATTAAAATTGACTATTAAGTGATAAAATGGTTTCTAAAATGAGTAGCAGCAACATGTTAATGTGATACATTAACATGTTAATGAGAGGATTACATCAGTTGACTGCCTCAGCAGTTATACTAGTATTACACTTAGCAGTTACAATATATTATAGACTTGGTTATTGCCCAAACTGACCAGATTTCATCAATAGGCTACTGCACATTTCTTACTTTAAAAGTATGTAATAACATATGTTCTGGAAAATGACTTGTTCTTTACTCAAAACTAATGTTTGGAATGGATTCAGCACCCAAGAAAACCCATAGTTAAACACCTTACAAATTCATTTTTAACTTTTCATTTCCCCTTATTTTTCAACCATGCCCTTGGTGCTCCTTACGTTCCCAAAGGCAGACAGTCTATCCCACTGAGCTTGGGCACAGTAGGTGTACAGTATACTCTTGTCTTATGGTATTTTTAAAAATAGAAGCAATTCAGCAATACCATCATGATCTATTCTACACTATTCTTATGCTGCATAGAATACATTATGGCTTAATAGCGGCTTAATTACAGCTTAATAACCAACATATATAGGTTATATGGCCAGGGAGACATTTTTACCCAAAACTAATGTTTGGAATGGATTCAGCACCCCTGAAAACCCCTAGTTAGACACCCCACAATTTCATTTTGGACTTTTAATTTTTGTTCATATTTTTCACCAAAGCAGTCTGTGCTCCATAACTTTGATTGGCTCTCCAGGATTCTCCCATGGGATTTGGACTTGCACTAATTGAGAGGTGATTCTAGACACCTATCAGAACACATTGGTGAAGAAAGCTATTGGTAGTAATTTTTTTCACAGATTGTCCAAATATATTGCTAATTTTCCCTAACTATGACTTTAAAATGTACTTAGAGAAACATAAAATGTACAATAAACATTTTGAACATGGTCACCAGATGAATGGGGCCTCATTTGGTTTCATTTTATACTCTTATGCATTATTTTAATATAGAATGGAATTGTGGACAAAGGATTTGCCAACATCCCTCTTCCCCAAAAGATTGATGCCCGTTTGTCTTAACTTCGTATTGCAAATCACGTGGAACCAAGTCAGCTGATGAGATGTTAGAAGTAATAACAAGTAATAATTGGTAAAAAAAAAAAAAAATGCCCTCGTCTTAAACATTGGGATCCAATGTTGATGTCACAAAGACGGTTACTTTTACCATGCTGTGCCTCAAAAACAATCAATTGTGTTCCACATTGGCTCAATGGAAATATTGTTATTCCATGTAACATTATCATTCAAATCTTGAATGGTTTGCCAATTATTCGAGGACGCAGGTGCTATGCCCTCAAAGCCAATTTGAGAACCACTGCTTTACAGTAGGTGGACAACTTTTGTCAGACCTTTCAGTTGTTTTATACTTTTATAAGTAGGCTCCATTAATTGTCAAGAGACAACAAAGAAAACTGCAACTTTCAATTGATTGGAGCTTTATTTGCGGAGAATAAACTAAATTAATCTGTAATTTGCACCGTGATGCAAAAAACACAATCATAATCAGTGAATTTGTTAGGCTTAGAATAATTTATTGGAGCAGATACAAAGATTTAATCAGAAAACACTTAAAAGAACTATTAAGAATAAGAAATTCAGAACATTTACACAGCATTTATCAGAAATATAGAATTACTCTTTAAAATAAAAAGTTCATAAACAAAACCTCAAAGTTGGTCCCAGTAAAAAGAATGAGAGGATTGTATTAAAAGTGGTCACTAAGGATAACAGGCTGTATGCACATTCAGATACCACAGACTCGCCTAAAACGGTTACTTGTCCCGATGTTGATTACATACATACACATCTTCTGTAGTAAGACAAAGACAACGTTTAAAAATACAGGATGCAGACAAACTCTCCTTGTCGTTTCCTGCTTTACAATTGCTTATTACCTTTATCTTGTAAAAACAAAAACAAGAAAAAAAAAGTTACAAAATTAGTTTGAGGCGCTCATAGCCTTATACACCCAAACCTGGGATGTTCCCGTTTAAGTCTCTGTGCAGTGGGGATATTTCTGTACACGTGTGTATGTGTGCATGCGTGCACATGTGTTTGACTGTGTGTGTATGTGTGTGTTGTGTGTATTATAGGGTGATAACAGTGCCATCCTCCTCTACCCCGCCCCTGGGCAGTGCCAGGCTGTGTCGTGGGTCCGTTTTCAGGGAGCTGAGGATTTTGTGCAGGCTGCCGTTGCTGTGACGGAGAGCTGGGTTGCTGCTGTGGTGCTGTGGCTGAGTGTGGTGGTGTTGGTGGTGGTGGTGGGACAGGGACTGGGAGTGGGACGACTGTGGGTGGGGGTTATGCTTGTTCAGGTTCAGGTCTCTGTGAAGCTGGTAGCTGAGGCTGTTGGTGTGGTGGTGAGAGTGAGAACCCCCGTTGAGGCTGGGCTGGGAGTGGAAGGAGGCGGTGGAGACCACAGAGGCGGGCCGCGGCGTGGGCGGGCTGGGGGGCTCTGGCAGGGCCGGCGCGGGGACCTGCGGATGCACGCGATGCGAGGCCTGCGATGCCTCGGACGCCACCGACGCGTTGGACCGCCGCGACGGCCGCTTGATGCTGCTCTCGATGACGATGTCGGCGTCGTCGTCACTCTCCATGTCGTCGGGGTAGCCGTGGGCGCCCACGCTCATCATTCCCGACGTGGCCGCGGACAGGCTGGTGTACCCAACCGAGCCGCTGCTGTCGGAGGACTGGCCCGAGCTGCCGGAGATCCTGCTGCTCCTCACCACGTTGTTACGCTGGTTCACCGGCTTAACCGTCACGATCAGGTTGTGGCTGTTGGCGATCATCATGTCCGTGACCTGGTCCAGGGACTTGCCCGTCACCTCGATGCCGTTCACCTCCAGGACCTCGTCGTTGACCGCCAGCAGGCCTGTGCTCTCGGCCAGGCCGCCCGGCACCATGCGGGAGATGAAGATGCCCGGGACCTTCTCCAGGCCGTGAGGCGTCACCCTGACACTGGTGCCGTCCCGGATGTAGAAGCCCAGCGGCTTGTCGGAGCCGTGGCGGTAGAGGCGCACACGGCGGTGGGACTCGGGCAGGATGTCCACGTCTATGATAGAGGAGACGGGCCGGAAGTCCTGCGGCATGCCGATGCGGATGTGCGGCCGCTTGCGGTTCACGTCGTTGTTACGCAGTGTCACCACGGCCTTCTTTCTGCGCGTCAGTGTGCCAAAGTTGGAGTAGTCGACCTCTTCTGCAGAAAGAGAGAAAGAAAAATATTGAGAATGTGTAAGTCATGTTCAACTCGTATAACAGATGTTCAACCCACAACTTATGTTCTACTCAATAAATTAATAGTCATTAAAATCACATTAACCATTTAGCCCTTTTCTAAAAATTATAGATTACATCAGATGTGAGGTCTGCGATTCTGTTTAATTCTTTTACATCTTTGCCAACAACGGCATAAACAAAACAGGGATTGCCAGGGTAAAAGTGGTTGAAGTAGTGGTTGCTACAAATGAAGTGCGAGCTCAAAACGTTGACATGCTGGAACGAGTTCTTGAAAAAAATGTACACAAGAAGCTCAGTAGCTGTCTACACAAGTAAATCATGCCGCAAGAGACATTTTCCTGCCCCTGCAAACTCACGCGCCTGACACACACATGTGCTTTGAAAACACCACTGTCTGTAAAAGCCGCACGTTAACCATGTTTCATTTATATATGGGGTCTTCATTTGTTATCCTGACAATGCATGATGTGTTATTGTAGCCATTAACAGACCATAACCTCCTCCGGCATAAAGCAGGATCCTGTAATATTTTATACTAAAGGGTAAACCACGTGCTAAAATGTTAAGATGATGACATGCGTGCACGTCAGCTTTATTTGCGTCGTCTTGCAGCAAGTTACAGCTGTGCCAATAAATACAGCTCTTAATGAAATCCTGACGTGGTGTGTGTGTGTGTGTGTGTGTGTGTGTGTGTGTGTGTGTGTGTGTGTGTGTGTGTGTGTGTGTGTGTGCTGAATGTGCAGAACCTCCCCTATGTGTGCTCACTACTGACAGAGGTGAGGTGACCCACCCTGGAGCTACTGCCGTACAGAGTAGGGGGACAAACGTATAGATCAGTGTCTTTCAACGTTTTTCCATATCAGGGCCCACTATTCAAGAATTTGAGCCACAGACCACTGTTTGAGACATTTTAGCCCCCCCAGACCCCAAAACTAAAGATTTCTTTTGCTTTTTTTCCCCACAATTCCAGGCTGGAGAAAACAAAACAGTCAAACATACAGAGCAAAATAACCATTGACCTTCTACATTCTCTAATTGTGGGGCAATTCAGATGGTGGATATTTTGTAAACATGAAACCAAATGGACCCCCAAGGGTCCATTTGGTTTCATGTTTACGCTCTCAAAGAGTTACATATATAGTTAACCGACTTTCCATCATTTAGCCTGCAGACCACCTGGAATCGTCTCAGGGATCGCTGATGGTCCCCGGATCACCTGTTAAACCCTTGGTATAGATCACATGCACGGACGACATGCACATTGCATGCCCATAATCTTTATTGGTTTCACAGAGGGAACAAAAAGCATGCAGAGGTTCACACCATCACCTCAGGCTGCACCACTACTCAACCAACCAGCAGGAGTTGCTAGTGCAACAGGAACACAGCACCCCCCCATCGGCTTCCCAACTGCAAACACTAACAATTGTGTTGGTGAGTGTGCCAGGCCTGGCAGGAGGTATCACTGCTGCTCAGGCTGCTGGGAACTGAAGCCACTGTTATTTTATCTCTCTACGGTGCCGTGGCCTCATTTTGACCATTGTAGAGAAAAAGAAGAGATATTTTAGAAAGGTTATGCATCCCAACTCAAGCAGTGATGGAACACCAAGCACTTTACTATGGGGAGTCACAAATAAAAAGGGAACAAACTTGAGAGAGTACAAAATGCATTAAGACTCCTCTCACTTTGATGGATTGTGAGAGACAGACAGAGAGATAAGACCCCTACTGTACTGTAAGTGAAACAATCTCTCTCTCGCTCTCCCCCCCTTCTCCTGCCAACAGGAAATCTGGCCACTGCAAAGCACCCTGTGACAGGAAGTAACGGTCCCCAAGGCGAGTGCATCGGATCGACTGCTTCCATGGCAAGAAGAATGAGTCATCCTGACCCTACTGTTTGGGACACCTGCATTACACAATACAGCAATTGAGCTGTGTGTGTGCTTGCGTCTGTCTGTGTGAGTGTGTGCAGACCACATTCGATATTGTATTTATTTAACTACTTTGTGCACAGTGTGGCACTATGCTAGCACAAGTAATGGGACATTCAGAGCATTCTTCTCTTGTTTGGTTACATCTTCTCAGTGGGAGTGTGTGCCTTATGAGTATGAACCATATGGCATTATACTTTGTTGTGCACTGAACATAGCTGATCTGCAAGCTCACGACTTGGCACACCGCAAGCCATTGCAAAGCTTGTAGATTGGCTATTTTCAGCACGCAATTGAGTGTGGTATAAATCACGCTATATAAGCCCTGACTCATCACTTTTCTACCTCTTCCTCCCATCCTGTGCAGGATTTTAACTCACAGGAGAACAGCCTGTTCCAATAACGCTTTGCAAAACACACCGTGTGGTTAGGGAGGTGTTAGGGGAACGACGGTCAATTGAAAATAGCACTCAGTCAGCAGACGAGGTGACATGAAAACGGCGGTCGGTCGCTGCTCTGCGGCCCCACGTGGAGAAGCAGATGGCCTAGGAGGGATTCGGAGGCCAGAGACCCCAGAAACCACATAGACGCAAGACAAGCAGCCGATTTTCACATATGTCTCTGGCTGTGCCAACACGTGCCGTGCCATTGCAAGAGAAAAAATGTTTTTAACTGTCTGACAGAAAGAACAGTCTGGAAAATACGTTCTTTCAACGTCCGGCTGTGGTGAAATGTGTTCCTAGAACAATGCAAAGTTCATGTTTACCCCACTATTTGTTTTTCGTGAGAGCTTCTGAATGTCATCAAACCCCGGAGCGGTAGGTATTCTTAGTTCCGTGTGTACGTCGTGGCAGAAGTTGTTTTGATTGAATCCAGACAAGGCATTTGCTAAAGGCCTGGAATTTTCTGCCACAAGTGCAAGTCTCCCTGATGGGAACCATATTGGTGGGAGCGCTGCCGAGTCTCATTACAGGTCCTCGGTACAACGCCCTTCGGTCCACGCCCTTACCTTGTCGAAAGCATCTGTCCTGCGTTTACTTAGAAGATGCCGACAGAAATGCATGCATTGAGTAATAATTATGATTCTTCCTAGTAATATGTTTCACAGATGCAGTGGAAAAAACCCGTAGAAATCCCCTATTGGTATTTTACTACTCTTTCGTGGCCGGACGATCCGTGAAACTGGGTAACAAACAACGTAGTGGCTAGCATAGTGGCCGCAGATGGATAGCCGCTCACTGACATACGCCCACTGCTGACAACAAATCATATCACCGGCATAACATGACAGAACACTCTGTCTTTTCCCTTCATTTTTTGCAAATTCCAAATTGTTTCCATCCAGTTATAGCCCATCCAAAAGTGAATACAGACATCACTAGACCATCAGTAGGGGTTCATCTGGCTATATGAGACTAGTATAATACTGTAGGTTTAAAGAACAGTTTTTACAAGCTTAAAGACCCAGCATGCGCTTGATGTGTCTTGATGTGTCTAGCGTCCCAGTTGCACACTCTTCATCTTTATCACTGATTTTATGGGTGTGACTTGCTACAGAGAGGAAGTTAGAAAAAAAAACTCCAGGCACATGAGACCAAAGCGAAGCTTAGAACTACATTCCCTTGGTAACACAAGTCTGCAGAGCAACCCCAGATTCCAGAACCCTCGGACGCCAGAGAGGAATGGGATATCCAATAACAGAACCAGACGCTGGCACCAGAACTTGTGTCTGTCTCTAGAGCATGGGATACTAGCCATGTCAGCAAGCCTCGCTGGGAGAGGATCTCAAAAGGGTTTTTCCATTGCAAGATTAGAAGCCGAGTACGTTTCGTTATTATGCTACTTGACTGCATTCCTGTGCCTGGCAGGTATTGCGCTTTAACAGGAGACAGAATGCCTTGAGAGTTAACAAAGGTACTATTCTCAGGTTTGTTCCTTGCTTAACTTCATTATACAGCTAAAATATATTGAAATCAATATATTAATTCAAAATCTATTTTGTTGTCTTCCATTCCAGTTTTTATGTGAAATCTTGTGACATTTCTGCTGACTGTTTAAAAGGGGAATTCCACCAATTTTCAAGATTTTTTCAGAGAGCGTACAAATGGAGCCAAATGAACATGAAACATGGTGAAATACAAGTTGATGATGTCAACAAGTCACCCTGTTAATGATTTTTTTCAGGAAACACAGAATGGGAGAACTTTATGTCCACACGACATCTAAGGTATATTAACAACATAGTAAAATGTTGAAAATGGGTGGAATTGTACTAGTCATTGTACGCAAGTAAGTATACATTGTAAGTATACAGGGCTCAAGTGGATAAACCTCTTTAGGCAGACCAATCTAATTTCATTGGGACAGTGATCACTTGTTCAAAAAATGAAGCAGAAAAAGTTACAGCTTACAGGCAAAGGAACAGCCAAGAGGGAGACAGACACACAGCACAGGGACTCTGGTCCAGACTCAGTGAGCACCGCCTGGCCCATCAGACACAGGTTACTGTAATGGCTCCTGACAAAACTAATCCGTACCTCACTGAAGAATGATGGTTAAGCCAATGTGAACCTGCCGATCAAAGGCCTGGCTGGATCCACACATCTGTAGCCCTACACCCAAAACAACTCACAGAACCCAAGCCTAGGATTGTTGGACTTCCATTTTTCATCAGTTATTATTTATGTTTTATAATAAAAGAGTATATATGGACGGACGGACACACACACGCATGCATGCACACATTTAGCCACAAGCTTTCATTCCTTCCTAACCAAAAGCTATGGCATGCTACTACAAATCCAGCCAAGGACCATGGGTAAATGCTGACAGAGACAGACATTAATTCACTTAAATACCGAATAACTTTTTGTGGTCAACTAGCCAGGACTATCAGTGAGAGTAACACGAGAACTTGCTCAAGGCTTAGTGGATAAGATTATGAATGCATACACACAGAATTCTACTACGCTGCTGACTGGACAGTGCCCCTGTCAAAATGTTGTTTTCCTTTTTCAACAACTTTACATTACAATACAAAACGAATGGGCAACCAACTGAACTCGCCATGATAGATTAGGTCTGTGGAAAAAGCCCACCTGACCTAGCTTCCACCCACAGCCCACATAAGGTCAGGGTTTAAGGGTCAGAGGTGAAGAGGAGAGCGGGTGGGCGCCTGCTCTAAATTCTGCTCTCCGTTTCTACCCATGTACGTGTGTCTGTGCAAGAGACACATCAGTAGTGGAATGTAGGCCTTCGTGTAACTGGAGATATTTCAGAACAGGTTGAACACACAACAGACCTGCGCCACTGCACCACAACCTTGGGCTCACTATTTGCAAATGATTTTTTTGTTGTTGTTGCCAGCACAATTAAAAGCACAATTATTACACCAGATACTGCCTAGTATGCCTAGCTAGCTGTACATTAAATACTTAAATAGATCTGTT
Source organism: Benthosema pterotum (assembly GCA_039105355.1). Lineage (NCBI taxonomy): Eukaryota > Metazoa > Chordata > Actinopteri > Myctophiformes > Myctophidae > Benthosema > Benthosema pterotum. Next base: position 31,099,787 of record CM076970.1, read on the forward strand.
TATTAAAAAGCACTTTAAAATCATAACAGTACAGTTGCACAGACTACATCTTGTACAACTAGTACATGTGCTCCTTTTTTATGCAAATTAAGATAAATAAATAAGTAAATAACCAGATAAGAAAGTAAGCTAACGATAAATAACCACCAACAGACTTATGTTAACATACAAAAAAGGGTATACTTTACATTTTAACATTTGCCAGTACACCTTTTTAATGTAGCTATGCTTTGGGTCCTTTAAAATGAGCAAAATGAAGAAAGCTGGTTTGGAAGGTGAAAGGAGAGGGTCAGTGGAGTTATACCGACGGTATTTAGACAACCAGAACAACTAATTGTTAGCCAAGTAGCCAACATCTGCTTCTGGGTTCCCTCTTGCCAGCACCATGCTGATCTTGCGGTAATGACGCCAACGAGAAAGGAAAGTCTTTGTTCCACTGAAGCCCACCTATAGTTGCGAAAAGCTGTGAAAAGAAGGCCCCTGAAACAGGTCTACTGCTTTTTCATCGTCTCTAATAAAAGCCAGGAATCTAAAGGAGTTTTATGATTGCCCATTAAGGCCTCCCCACACACTTTGCAATGGCAAGTCTTCTTACATTCACTACTACCCCAATGTAACCATAAACAACACGGTGGAAACATTTAACGAACCAAAGCCAAAACATATTTCCATTTCGAATCAGCGTTTCATATCCTTGTTAAATATTTATGACAAGAGGGCTGTGCTGGATTAATACATCAATGATATGGGGAAATTGATAATAGGTGTGTGTGTGTGTGTGTGTGTGTGTGTGTGTGTGTGTATGTGTGTGTGTGTGTGTGTGTGTGTGTGTGCGCGCGCGCGCACACACAACAGCTAGCTAAATTAGATTGCGAAAGATGAAAATGAAATGCAGGTGTTCCATCAGCAACAGCACAGCAGTAAGCATGAAACACAGGTTAGATTCAAGAATAGAGAGATACAAATAAAGATAAAGGGAAAAAAAAGTCTATTAATAGTCAAATAAATTGTAAAGGAAAAATAATAATAAATCTAACAGCGCTCACGAAAACTCCTAAACAATAGAAAAGGAGCCAAGTGTCCCCTTAATTCTTAGCAATACCAACCCGCAATGGATACATGAATGGATAAATGTACAAATCAACAGGGAATATTAATCTGATACGAGTCAACCAGCCTTCAGCAGTGAGTATCTGGATAACACTTGGAGATGCAGTCTATAAATGTTAAATGTTTCTGTTGGAAAAAATGGATTTACAACAGATCACGCCTCCCCCCCCATTATATATACACAGGTATACACACACAAATGTAATTGAAAAAACTAATTATTTTGTGAAGGTGTTCAGAGTAGGGTTCCATGGGTGTGGCATTTCACACCAAGAGTTCTAAAGGCTTGCACTAGCTGTCTCAGATATTTGTGATGCGCGTGTTAGCATAACGGTTAAGAGTAGGAGGTTTGAAACTACTTTTCACAGCAGATAAAATATATTTCCTCCATGCAATATGGAAAATTGCAAATCTGTATGAATGAAGACCTTTATGCATATTGGTCAACAACTGTGTGACTGCAGTGCAGTTATCTCGAAATGCAGGGGTGGTGACAATAAGCGCCCATTTAGTGAAGACCAGAAACAAGAGTATAGACAGATCTGTGATATTGAGGGGGGCAGAAAACAGCCTGGTCACATGGTTCATGTACTCACGCAAGCCCATACAATGCATTCCCTAACATCCGGTTGCTCCCATTCGTTGTCCCCATTCAATAGAAGTCTATGCACTGGTAGAAGAGCAGGCAATGGACTGGCCCCATGAAGTGAACAGAGTTTGCGTAACACCGTCTTGCTCTATGGCTCTGGTGCAGACTTAGTGGTGTGCCTCAAGGTCTTGACCCTCAGGAGGTGGTGGTATTTTAACATGTTGGTATCATCCTCACACTACTAACCCAATTGGGTCGCTTACAAACACTTTCTTACAATCCTCTTTTCGATAGATATTTACAAAGTCTAAATTATCGATGCTTAACAAGCTGCACTAATATGATATCACGTACGGGCACTACGAAAACAAGAATATATTGACTACTCGTAAAGCAAAGCAAACTTATTTTCATCATTTTCACATAAGGGAAATGACTGCCTTCAAGAACATCATCTGAGCAAAGACGGGTGTACTCCTCAAAGTGCAATCAATGGCAAGAATTTAGCCTCTGGCCCAGAGCAAGAAGCTCAAACAGCATACAGTTATGTCTAGGAAAGAGGTCTCCTTTCTACTCTAGCCCTCAGTCATGGTCTTTCCATGGCTAAGCGTGACAAAGTGCTTAGTGACAGAAGAGACCAGAACCACCACAGAGACAAAGAATAATGCTGAGAGACCCTGATGCTTTTTACATTAGGTCACTGGCTGCTGTGGCAATGGGCTACACACACACACACACACACACATGCATACGCACAGAGATAGTCTTCCCACCAGCAAAGCCACCAGCAGTAAATTGCATGGAGTGGAGTAGAACGAAATGAAACAACTCATGACAGAGCAGACAGAGCTATACAAAATGCAGACAAATACAATTCTGTAAAGTATGAGTGTACCAAATCTGAGTCAACACCCCCTTAGACCCCCCCCCCTTCCCCTCATTTACAACCGAAAGGACTCATTTCAGAATGCATAATAAAATGCAGAGAGCTTGAGCACGCATTTTTATCCGAACACTGTGAGGGACTGAATTGATGGTTGCATGGCAACACTCTGTTGCTTAGTGTTGTAGTGGAGTGTTGTTTAAGGATGGAACCTTACGCTTGATTTCCAATGTGTTGAAAGGTAGCATCACCAAGCACAAATAGCTGATAAGCCCCCAAGTCTCATCAAGTAACTCCTTCAATGTTAATCGGGCCATAACTCCATCTACCATATATATCAGAAGAACAATCAACTTAAGGAACTAGATAGCAATTACTGTACCTTTCTCCCTGTCAAAGGTACTTTGCCTGCCAGGAGAATAATCAGTGTAGCATTCCAACACATGTAGATGGCAAAGCTTTGAATCCAAACAAACCGAATCTAAAAATAAAATAAGGTTGTTGCAGGAAATTCATATACACAATTCATATACACAATGTCACTGAAGCATAATAAACAAATGAAAGGAATGGATCAAAGCTATGGAACATTTATGACTATGGCCAATTCTACAAAGTTTACATGAATGAAAGTTTTGGTGATATGTTTTAACATAACCATGACTCAGGCAAATCTATTGAATCTTTAAATGTTTGTTGCAGAACCGTGCTTTTTGAGGGATAATTTCCCCCCTAATTAAGAGGTGACAGGACATTGTAATTGTAATCTAAATCAGTGGGAAAGGCTGAACCGGGATTCTGTACAAAAAGATCCATAAATGGCAAGTACAGAATTCAGGGTAAGAACAGTAACATACATCCTCCATTGGTGCTGTAAGAGCCTCCGTTCTATACGGAGCTCTTGAGGACTAGTCCCGTGGATGGACCTGGCTGACTCGCCATACCAGTGCCTATTTGTTCTGTATCGGCTGCAGTAACCACACGGAACACCCGTAGCTCTTCTTGCTGACAGATTTATTCACCGAATAGTGAGTAGGCATCAGTATCTGCGATTAAATGAACAATAATCAGCATAAACATATACACAATACATTTCACTGCCAAACATTTGCTCCAGATGATATTCAAACTAGGTGCCATACCTGCGGTCATAGCCGTTTGCCCTTCCGGGACAATCCTCCCACACGCCACACGATCCCCCGTGAACCTGACGCTTAAGTAAATAACAGCGCCACCCCAAGGTTACATGAACAACTTGACACTGAACTCATGGTACTCATTTTGGCCATTACACACCGGCCCCTAATTGTTAAGTCGGGCTTAACAATTCAAACAAACAAAAAACAAAGCAAAAATAAGGGCCAAACATGCTATGGTTCATGAATTAAACATAGTTTTGTCACCGGCCTTTCAATCGTGCTGCTTTTAGTCTGTAATTTCACAGAACGCACCAACCCATGTTTGTCTGGAAAGACCTCCAAAATTTTGCCAAGTGGCCAGGATCCTCGAGGAGCTGAAGAGTCCATGATGACCACAATGTCTCCAGCTGCCAAACTCCTTTTCTTCTGACTCCACTTTTGTCTTTCCTGGAGTAAGGGTAAGTATTCCCGCACCCATCTTTTCCAAAAAAGATCCGAGAGATACTGTACTTGTCTCCATCGTTTTCTCAAGTACTGGTCATTTGAGTTGAACACTCCAGGGGGTACAGCTGGTTTACCCTTCAATAGAAGAAGGTGGTTTGGTGTAAGTGGCTCCAGGTCGTTTGGGTCGTCTGATAGCTTAGTTATTGGACGGTCATTTAAAATTGCCTCCGCTTCACAAAGTACCGTATGAAGACCATCGTCGTCCAACCTCTGTTGACGTAAAACGGAACTCAGAACCCTTCTCACCAGACGGATCATTCGTTCCCAAATGCCACCATGATGTGACCCGGCTGGTGGATTGAAACTCCAGCGAATGCCAGCCTGTGACAGGACTTTATGAATCTTGTCTTGATTCAAAGCTGCTAGAGCCTCCTTCAGTTCCCTTTCTGCCCCAACAAAATTGGTGCCGTTATCGGACCGCAAATGTAACACTTGTCCTCTCCTGCTGACAAAACGCCTCACAGCATTAATGCATGAGTCAGTGTCCAACGATGCAGCAACCTCCAGATGGATGGCCCGGCTTGCCATACAGGTAAATATGACTCCATATCGCTTGCATGTTGATCTCGCCCTTTTCACTTCAACCGGACCAAAGTAATCTACCCCTGTGTTGGTGAAAGGTGGTAGGTCTGGAAGGATTCTTTCAGCTGGTAGATCTGCCATCTTTTGCTCTACTGCTCTGCCATTATAACGTTTGCAAAAACTGCATTCAGCAATGATCTTCCTGACTGCCGCATGGGCGTTTGTGATCCAAAATTTCCCCCTCACTTTGGACAGTGTATGAGCCCTTCCACCATGTCCCAAGTTTTGGTGTACATGCTTGAGAAGGAGCATGGACACATGTTGGTCTTTAGAAAGAATGAGGGGATGTTTAACTTCCTCTGGCATCGATCCTCTGCTCAGTCGTCCTCCAACTCGCAAGAGCCCTTCTTTAAACACTGGATCCAGCCTGTATATGGTACTCTGCTGGCTCACTGTTCTCTTCCCAGATGTTAAAGCATCAATCTCTTCACTGAATCTTTGTTGTTGACAGTAGCGAATAATGGCAACCTCTGCCCGTTGTAGATCCTCCAACATTAAAGTACGGCTGCAAGATGTTAACGTGGAACTGTGACCTTCAGCCTGCTTTCTCAGACGGCTCCTCTCCAACAACATATCCTTCAACCTCATAAGCCAGGCAACGGCTTTCTGGAGCCTCTTCCAGTCCGAGAAATAGGCCATAAGTTGGCCAGTAGGACTAGACCCGTCACGTACCATTACAGCATTCACCATTGCCTCCCTCCTGACCTCTTTGTCACTTGTGTCCACTGAGTAGTCCAACACAGTTTTGGGCCAATGCTCCTCTGACTTCCAAAGAAATACAGGACCTTCAAGCCACCTGCTGCCACTCAGGAAGTCTGAAACTTTCATTCCTCTTGACGCATCGTCAGCTGGATTATCTTTGGAACCGACATGTCTCCACTGTGAGGGTTCTGATGTTTCTCTGATGGTTGAGATTCTGTTGGCCACAAATGTGTGGAACCGCCTGTCTTCGTTGTTCAAATACTTCAACACTGAAGTGCTGTCGGTCCAGAATACAGACTCTTTCAATTGGAAGTTGAGCTCCGCCTTCAACAGTGAGTCCACTCTGACAGCAAGAACAGCAGCAGTTAACTCCAGCCTAGGAATAGTCACAGCTTTCAGTGGCGTTACTCGGGCTTTGCCAAGCAGAAAGGTGACCTGGATGTGGTTTTCCTGATTCAATATCCGGATGTATGTTACTGTTCCATATCCATCTTCACAGGCATCGGCAAAATGGTGTAGTTGGGCCTCTATGATTTTTCCAAATGCCACTGGTTTAATGCACCGACTTGCATGAAAGGCAGCCAACTGCTCCAACTCATGCAACCATTGTTTCCACTGGTGTAGGATGTCCTGCGGTAGGTCCTCATCCCACCCACATCCTCTCCTGCATAGTTCCTGCTGCATCATTTTTGCACGCAAGGTGACTGGTGCCAGGAAACCTAGAGGATCATACACAGAGCTGGCAATGGACAGCATGCCTCGTCTAGTAAGGGACTGTTTTTTCAATTCTAGCTTAAACCTAAAAGAGTCGGTCTCCACACACCATAATAGGCCCAGAGCTCTTTCCATTGGCAGTTTCTCTCTGTCCAAATCCAACTCCTTTAGATCTTTGGCCCTCTTTTCTGCTGGAATGGACTGCAAGACAACACGATTGTTGCTAATCCATTTCTCCAGATTGAAGCCGCCCTTGCCACACAGGGCGACAACATCGGTTATCATCTGGATAGCTTTTACTGCGGTGGCTGAGCTCTTCAAATAGTCGTCCACATAGCAGTTCATCTTAATGGATTGTGTGACTTCATCTGAGAATTCTGAGTGATTATCGTCTGCAGTTTTCCTCAGGGCATAGCTGGTGCAGCTAGGAGACGATGCAGCACCAAACAGGTGCACGGTCATCCTATATTCCACCAGGTCCTTAGTTATATCTCCATCTGGCCACCAGAGAAAACGCAGAAAATCTCTGTCCTCCTCGGCCACTTTCACTTGGTGGAACATGGCTTGAATGTCGCCCATAAACGCTACTGGTTCCTCTCTGAATCGAGTTAGAACTCCAAGCAGTGAACTCGTAAGGTTAGGACCCTGTAACAGTTCAGTATTCAGGGATGCTCCTTGAAATGTGGCTGCACAGTCAAATACCACACGGAGGTTTCCTTTGCGGGGGTGGTGGACACCATGGTGTGGGATGTACCACACTTTTCCCTTCTGACCGGGCAGTTGGTGTTGTGGTACTGGCTCTGCATAGTTGTTAGCCATGAGCTTATTCATATAAACTGAATACTCCTGTTGAAAGCAGTTGTTAGAGAGAAACCTTTTCTTCAAACCCTGGATCCTTTGCCTAGCCACTGCCAAGTTGTTGGGCAGGCAGACTTCCTTGTTCTTAAAGGGCAACTTCAGACAATACCTCCCCTCCTGATGTATCGCTGAACTCTCCATAATTTCCAAGAACCGAAGGTCTTCCCTCGACATTTCACTTTCCTTCACCGCAGCTTCATTAAAATCATGATTGTACTGATTTGTCAACATTTCTTCCAATCTGGACACTGAGATTCTGTTCACTGTAACGGAGGGAGATGCTTCATCTCCAGCACCACCGTTTACCTTCAGTGGACCATTGACAGCCCATCCTAACACCGTCCTGATTGCATACGGGCCGTTGCCGTGGCTGTTAATAACCTCCCAGGGTTCCAATATATTGGGAGCATTGGTCCCGATCAACAGGTCCACACTGGAATTAATACGTGGGATATGAACGTTGGACAAATACGGCCATTTAGCCAGCTCTTCAGATGTAATCAGGCTTTCAGACGTGACAGGCATTTTCCTTTGAGTAAGGATTTCTGGTAGAGCATAATAGTTGTTGCTTTCCAAAGCAGCTACCTCCAACCCTGACAATGAATAAGCTGGAACCACGGCCTCGTGCCCCATGGTGCTCAACAAGAAGCTAGTTCTTCTGCCTGTGACATTCAACTGCTGCATTAAATGTTCAGAACAGAACGTGGCTGAGCTGCCAGGATCCAGGAAGGCATATGTTTGAACAACATGGTCTCCTTTCACTGATTTCACACTTACAGGGACAATAGACAATACACACCGGTCCTCACCGGCCCCTGTATGTCCACATGTTTTCTGTGGGACCAGATTGCCAGCTGGCTCTTTTACCTGTTCTGGAGGTGGTTGCCTTTTAATGTGGAGCACGGTGGGGTGAGTTTGTCCACAGATCTTACAGATTAAACGTTTTCCACAAAAACGACCTATATGGCCAACACACAGGCAGGCAAAACAAACTCCCTTCCCTCTCAGCACCTCAATTTTCTCCTTATGGGTCTTTCCATTGAACTGTTCACACTCTTCTACAGAGTGGCTGCGGGCACAGCAGAGACATACTTCCTTAACATTTACAGAGTTTGCTGTTAATGATGTCAGCTCCTCATCTCCATCAGGTAATTCAGCAGATGTTATTGTAGTAGCAACTACATTTCCCTTAACTCGGTTTGATAGATATTGTGAAGACTTTGTGCCAACCACACCAGATATGGGATCCTGTATATTACCAAACAGTGGGTCTGATAGAATGCTGACACGCCGTTCCATAAATGCAACAAGGTCCCAAAAGTGAGCTCGCTCATGTGTGTTCACCATAATGTCATGGGCTACTGTCCTCCATTGTTCTCTCATCTTGAATGGCAGCTTTGCTATAACGGCTCGCATATGAACAGGCATGTCCATTTCTTGCATGTACTGAACCTCCTCCATAACGTTACAACAGCCGCGCAGAAATAGAGAGTAAGCCTGAAGTGCTTTAGCATCTTCAGATTTAATTGTTGGCCATTCCAAAGCCTTTTGCATATATGCACTTGCTATTTTGTACTGGTTCCCAAAGTGTTCATTTAAAAGAGCCTTTGCCACAATGTAGCCACGTTCAGGATCCATATGTTGGCAACTACGCACTAGCTCCTGTGGTTGCCCTCTTGTGAATTGCTCCAGGTAATATAAAGCATCCACCTCTGTCACCTTTTCCTCGATCCCTTGCTCAAAGGCTCTAATGAAGGCCCGGTATTGGAGTGGGTCACCTTGGAATGTTGGAATATCCCTCGGTGGCAACGACCTTGACTGTTGCTGGTGTACAAGGGCAGCTGTTATTTCATTTTGCCTCTGCATAATACTTAGTAGGTTTTCAGATTGATAGGTTGGCACATGATTGATTTGATTAGTTTGAACATGATTGGTTTGAACAGGCTTAGATTGATTGATTTGAACATGATTAGTTTGATTGGTTTGAACATGATTGATTTGAACAGGCTTGGTTTGATTGATTTGAACATGATTGGTTTGATTTGCTGATTTTCCTTTCACATACTTTGATGTTCCCATTTTGCTTCCATGTTTTTCCTTGTGGTTGTGTTGCAGGAGTAAATGCGGTGCAGCAGTGTTCCATTGGCCACGTTCCTTGGGCTTTACATCTGGTTGTTTAATTTGTGGCATTGAGAGCTTTGTAGGGTTATTTGATTGAATTGATGTTCCAGGTTGAAATGAATTTGCATTAGGATTTAATACATTTTCCCCTTTTTTCATTTCTCTCTCCAAATAGGAATTCATTGCGTTTGATTTTGAACCCTTTGAGGATGCATGAGATGAAACTTTACTTCCAGAGTGCAATATGGTCATCTTTGCATCATTTGCAATTAATTCTGCGTCCACAGCAAGCTGTTCCCTCTTTCTCCTGAGCTTCTGTTCCTCCTCCTCCAAAGCATGCTGTTCTTTAAGTGCTGCCGCACGGGCAACCAGTGCAGCCCTATCAGCTTGTGCAATCAGCTTTGCAGAGGCTGTACTTGAACGGCCACTTTTAGTACTCCTTTTTGAATTTCCACTGGGAACATTAGAAATACTGTCATTGGGACTAATGTCATCAATCACATGACCACCACCTTCAATTGCTTCGACATTGATTTCATTTGGATCATTTTCATTTGTACCAATTTCATCATGCATAGTATTTTCACTTACACCAACAATATCATCATGTACAACATTTGCATTTGAACCATCATCATCATCATTGTTATTATCGTCATCATCATCACCATCATCAACTTCATTGTTTGAAACCCACATGTCTGTTGCTGTAATGCACTCATTGTTGGATAACATTTTGGCTTTAAACCATATTTCTTGCTTTTCCTGTTCATCAAGTGGCATAAACCCCAACAGATTGTTATGTATGGATTTGGCCTCATTACACACTTTAATCAGTTCAGAGAGAGCATTTTGTACCCTTGTAACTTCGCTTTTTACCATGAAACCTTGGATATCATTTCTTAATTTGGCTGCTATATTCAGCTTAGCCTTTCTGTCAGTTTGAAACCTTTCACATTTCTCTGCAATAGCCTTTGCAGTAAGTTTTACGACCCGTTTTTCAGACTGCGGCACAACCACACTAGAGACGTCACTAGTAACTAAGGAAGGAACAGGCACGGCCGTTTCCATGGCAACGCCCGACGCCACACTGCTTTTCCTCATGATCGCAACGGTAATAGTCAGTGAATCAATTCAAACGAAAGTTCGGTCCGCAAAGTCAGTGTAAAGGAAGTTAATGCGCCAACAATAAAAGTCAATGTCAATTATTTTCAGCAACCATGGATTTACGCTAATCTCCCCCAAGTAATGATGTGCGCGCACAAACTAAATGGCCATATACCGGTGTGTAGCGCTACTCATACCTGCTTCCTTGCGATTACTCCGTATGTCCAATACTGCTCAGAGCTCCGGACTCGCAACAACCCACACGTCGGATCAGCGCCGCTGCCCCTCGTCTCCACCATGGACGGCTGATACAGCTGGTGCTCCGATCGGCGGCGCCGCGGCGGCAGGCGTAGCAACACACAGTATAACTCCTCAAACTCCGACAGCAACTCCTCGTTCGTCCTCGCGGCGCCTCTGCCCGTCCAACGAAGCCAAGCTCCCGCAAACGATCCGATGGTCCAACTGGTGCTTCGGCTATGACTAATGTAAGAGCCTCCGTTCTATACGGAGCTCTTGAGGACTAGTCCCGTGGATGGACCTGGCTGACTCGCCATACCAGTGCCTATTTGTTCTGTATCGGCTGCAGTAACCACACGGAACACCCGTAGCTCTTCTTGCTGACAGATTTATTCACCGAATAGTGAGTAGGCATCAGTATCTGCGATTAAATGAACAATAATCAGCATAAACATATACACAATACATTTCACTGCCAAACATTTGCTCCAGATGATATTCAAACTAGGTGCCATACCTGCGGTCATAGCCGTTTGCCCTTCCGGGACAATCCTCCCACACGCCACACGATCCCCCGTGAACCTGACGCTTAAGTAAATAACAGCGCCACCCCAAGGTTACATGAACAACTTGACACTGAACTCATGGTACTCATTTTGGCCATTACAGGTGCTGTGCCAAAACTGTAGAAACAAAAAACAAAAGAAAGCATGGGCAAAAGCAGCTGCCTGCCTGTCGCTAAATAAAGTTCTGGAGCAGCACAGAATTCATTCCATGTTGATGTGACCCCCATGCCAAACTGCCAGCGCTTGCCCAGCAGTCTGCCATCAATGAGGTGGATGCGTGCCCACACAGGCACACTTCTCGCCATCAGGCGTGTTACTGTATATACTGTATATTCAAAAGGGTAAGGATAAAGATGGGAGAAACAAAGCAAATATGTGTTAAATCAGACAGTAAGCACCCCTACGGTCCAAATCGAATGGTTCTCATTCAATAATCGACTGATTACATAACATTTTTATGTTATGCAATCAGATTTATTCGACAGGCAATCGCTCATGTTGTCTGTAGTCAACTCATGCATGCTTCGACTACAGGCAACGTTTGGCCAGTCAGATTTGACTATACATTTGTAGTCGAGGAGAGGCAGACATGCCGTGGTTTCAATGCCACAAAATATCCATATGATTTGGGCATATATGACTTGGTGTCTGGATTTCTCATATAACAGTTCTGTATGGGTATTCCCTGTTGAAAATGGCAGGGTGCATGTGTGTGCACACGTGTGTGTAGTAGAGGGCTGCCAAGATATTCAACTAACACTAACATGGAAAAAGTGAACGCAGACAGAAAAAAGGGACGACTTCTTTTTTAAAGCAAGCAAACATATTTCACATTCTTGTTGGGGTGGCTGAGACTGCTAGAGAGCGCAGTGCCTGGAAATGTGGAGTTGCCTGAAAACGAACATAGTCACTGACAGCTGCCGTGTATGATGCTGTGGAACTTACTGGAAGTTCTTCTGGGCTTGTACCACACACAGACAAACATGGATATTTAGGCTGTGTGCACGCTCACACAAACAACTGCAAGCGAAGACCAGACACTTTGTCGCACTGTCGAAAGCCAACAAAAACAGCTAGGTCTAGAGAGTTGTGTTATGTCTCAACAATTAGGTGCACAGCAAAGGCTAATTACCCCCTGAGGTTGAGATGGGACAAAACCAGTATTGTATTTACTGTAATCTTACAGGCAGGCGAACAAGATTTTGACTGCATGCACCTGCATAAGTTAAGAGTATTTTTGCAGACCTTATTAATCTCGTTGGGGCAACGAGCTAATGACTTAAATCAGTGCTTCACAACGTTTTTGGCTGGGGCGCTCGGAAATGTTTTTGGCTTTACCATCTGAACACTCTACCTCTGAGCCACTGCTGCCCAGATAATTACCTACGCAAAGTAGGGACACCAGGTTCAAAGTGGTTAAATTGTTACAATAAACATATGAAATGATATATACAGAATTAATGCTTTCATTCATTTTTCTAATTGGCCACCATGGGGACCCCCGAGGGCCACGGGCCTCACTTTTGACAACCACTGGTATATTTTATGCCTTGGCTTAGTGCTGTCAATGCTCCTACTGCACATTTAGCACGACACGCCCTCGGTGGCGCCCGCCCCCCACCAACCCCCCAACTTTCTCTCGTGCACTTAGCGCTGCGTGCTGCTGGGGCCGACCCAGTGCACATCTGGGACAAGTTAAACAGGGCTGCCTTGCCTGCTCCGCTCTACTCGGGTCTGTATGGCAGGGTGGGGGAAAAAAAAAAGAGCACGCAGTCGCAGGACTGAAACTCCCTGTGGGGCCTCAATCACCACCCACCCCCAACGTTATACTCAGACGCATCGCATTTCTACAGGTTACAACACAGTCTGTGAAAACTTCACACCAAAATGTATCGTATTCTCAACTATTGGCAATCCTGAGGAAAAAAAATCTTAAGCGACCTCGCACATGACGACCAATACATGGGCACTGCTTCTACAACCAAGCATGCAGTAAATATAGTGCTTTGGAATTCATTAAGTGGGTTAGAAAGAAACAGATATTGGCAGTAAGTTGGTGAAGCAAGTCACAATGGTAGGGATGTCTCTTGGCTGGCCTGCTATAAAAACAGTTGAAAAACTTTTATGAAGGTCTCACCGCTGTTCCACTTCCAACCTATCCAGGTCTACAGGTGACATAAACAAAAAATCTTCTTTTAAAGATTAGGGCCTCACTAAAGCGCCTTCACCATGGTAGGGAAATGGAAAAATGACTTAGAGGAACAATCAGACACAAAAAAGTTACAAACACACATGGACAGTTGGACACATCAATCAGCCAATGTACAGAGATGGGGAGACGTAAGAGTAATGGGCCATACACTGCACTACATGAGATTTTTCAACTCTTTGTTTGAGATTTTTTCTGAGTTAAACAGCGGTTTTCCAAGGGTGCCAATATGTCTGCCTGCCAGAGAGCCACGTAGAAAATTGCACTATTTATCATGAGACTCCTGGCTCCAGAATCCTGGCTGAGGTAGAATGAAGGGGGGTGATGCAGTTTTTATTCTCATTTTATCATTTTTATTGACAGAAGTTGACAGCGCCTGATGGTTTTAAGAATTGACTGAAAAATAAATATCAAAACCCGAGTGACAAAATGAAAGAGTGTCAGTGAGGCAGGCAGACGGAGAGAGAGACAGAGTAGGAAGACTGAACACATGGCAAGATGGGAATAAGAGATACAAAGAATGGGGGTGGAGAGACAGCAGGAGGAAAAAAGAAAAGAAAATATCACAGTAAGACTCTTGCTGAGGAGAGCTCAAATCAAACCACAAAGTTCTTCTCCTGTTGCGTTTGGTGACAGACATAATTCAGCAGCGAACTGGAAAAATAAAGAGCTAGAGCTACATTTACGTTATACTAAAACAGACGAGTCAGGCTCACATAATGGACAAAGAATACTGTACATTTTGTATTTACAGTGCAAGTGAAGAGATACAACACAATGCTAAGCGCCTTAAATTTAGACTGTATTGGCCATTGAGAAACTGTATTTCTACTTGGATCATGCAAATCCTGTCTATCCCCGAAATTAGTCAATATATAAGATTATTTTCTAGACTATTTCCCGATGGGAGACACCAAGACGCTCACCTCTCCTCAGTTATGATAGATGAGGTTTAGTTACGTAAAATCTGCCTTATATGAGACGGATATTGTTGTAAAGGAGTTACATTAAATCTGTGATACCTTTCATCTTAGCTTTGCCACAAGTAGACATCCGGCCTACAGGGGGCAATCTCCACGCATCACGCCGCAACGAGGGCTCCCTTCACCTCAGGCATTGATTGGGTAAGCTCCACGGGTTGGGACATGTCTAAGTCACACCCACCGCGGCACCTGATGCTTTCACACCCTTTTTCACAACACCACATAGAGTAATAGGACACTTCCTCTGTGCACACATTGTTGACATACATCCAGAATGCCTCATTTCTGCGCTGCTCGGCTGACTCCATTAGTGGTGAACACACACTCACATAGGCAGTCACCGTGACGAGTCCTTGCAGTCTACGTTCTGCCTCTTACCATGCCCGTATATCCGCTTTTCAAACAGGGCAAGAGCAAACAAACAAAAAGTAAAGTAACCTGAAGAGAAACCGGAGACACATGCCGGCTCATCGTCGACACAGGCATTTAGCCCACATTTGGTGCACCACCAGCTATTCAGAAATTGCACAGACATTTACATGTCAAGAGGAGCCCTAACATTTCCACCCCAAAAACCCATAGTAGTTAAATCAAGGCCTTTCCTACAATAAACACGCAAACATGCATGATAATTATAAAACTACCAAAACTGCCGGGATAATTCCGCTCAATCTGTCAAGTCAGTGTCTATTGTCTCCAAAACACATATCATCTACGGACAAGTCTTCGTTCCTTCCTCCTTCCTTTGCTATACTCTTTCTCTCTTCCTATTCTCCCCTACTTTTCTCCTGCTTACATCCTGAGCTGCTGAACTGCTGAGTAGGCCTGAATCCACGACTGACTGACGGCGGCTGTTTGGATAACCGGCGTCTTTTCACTCACAGTGTGTGTGTGTGTGTGTGTGTGTGTGTGTGTGTGTGTGTGTCAGACATCAGTGGTTCTATGCAGGAAGCCATAAAGAACTTACAGTATGTGCTCAAATAGAGGAGTGACATGAACAAAACAATACAAAAGTTAATCAAAATGTGTTTCCTAGTTCCAGGCAGCACATTATCAAATTTTCAGCATGTGAGAACAAACAGTACAAGACATCCAGTGGCGTACTACAAAGTACTAAGTACTGCACGACTACACAACTCAAAGTATATGTCAAATGTTACTCCAACTACTGTACAAGTGAACTTTGTGTAAAGTCCTGTATTATCTTTCATCTTAAAAATACAATTGAAATGTACAAATTATAAAAAAAAAAAAAAAATAGTGAAAAATACACAATAGATATGCAGAGTACAGATACTCCGTACAGATGCTGAAAACATGTACTGTACTCATACAATTACAATACTCAAGTAATTGTAATTGGTGCCTACCACTGCCCAGGACTACTGTACATAAACAGCACACTGAGTGACTATTGCAGACAGGCATGGAAGGGATGTTGTGTTAAGGAAATCAAAGTAATTACTTTTTATCCTATCCTTAAGCGTTCCACAACAAATTTCTTTCCTGTGACTAAAGGGTGAGACATCAATTGAAGCAGATATGAATGTGGGTTTAAGCATTGCCCTCAGCCGTCTTGCTCAATTTGACTTGGTTTGAAGGCTAAAGGCTGAACGCTTCTGGGAAGTGTGATAAGAAAGAATCCTTCTTGTGTCAATTAAAATATCACTAAGTAATGCAATGTGGTAGGTGGAATCTACTTAATTAAAAAGTACTTTTATACCATCTAGTAATCGCAGTGAATTTCTCTTAAGGATCGTCAAAGACAACAAAAATTAAGTCGAGGAATTAGCTAATGTAATAGGCTAATCTATTGGCCATGGTCTTGAGGGGATCATTTTCACCCAAGTACGATACAAAGCACAGAGCTACTCTGTATTTAAAGTTAAAAGAAACTGATGATTCAACATGACCAATCAGAGATACTTAACATTCCATGTAACCAATCACATTTTGTAGACTTCAGTGCCAGTTGTAGCTTAACAATTGCCAATTGGCGCGGCAGCCCATTTCATTGTCTTAGCCCCATGACCTATATATGGTTATGGACGTGGTTGCGGACGTCACCCTTCAGCTGCACTCACACACACACGCACAAACTTGTGCACGCAATGTTACACATGCACACTCTACCAACCTGCACCATCCCCCTCTCCTTATCCCAACTTACTCCTTTTCTTAACCAAGCCTATAATATCATAACCCAGACTCCACATACAAATCTTACAACCACCATTATTGCATAATGCAAGGGTCAAATTAATTGTTTCATGATGGTTGGGATAAGGCAAAATCAAGATAAAAAAAACAACAACCACAGAACCCCTTGGCTCCAGAAAAAGAAAGGAAATAGCAAAATGGTTTAGGATTGGGCCTGTGCCACTCAGCCCCACAAGGGGATACTTTTGTACCTCAGTATAAACAGCACAAAAAAAACAATCAACTCCCCTGTACACTACACACAAATGTGTCTATTTTGAGAATTTGCACAGAATCTAGCTATTTTGAGATGCTACGCTGAATCTGACAATTTTGAGGAAAAAAGCAACGACAACATTGCGACATAGACTTACAGGCATTGCCTTATGTCCTGAGTGTAACCATTGCATTGTGGGTATCTGTATGAGCGCACCTTTTACATTAGCATGTGTGTATTGGAGCTAGTCACAATCTATGCTATCTATCAAAACTAGAGATAATAAGGAGATTCCATCCACTAGACACGACAAACAGACAAAGATGATTGCGCCCACGCACACTCACTATAGACATGTAGATACACACGCAGTCTCAAATTTTAAGTGAGTGTGCACACATGAATACTTTCTTTCGTGCCGTTAATTTACTTCCCAGTAATTATGACCACAGAGATTGTGAACTCCTGACCGCGGTCGTTAAATCAGGAAAATAAACTTGTTTGTTTTTGTTAAGCACATTGATGCATTCATGATGTGCGTGGTAGGCGAACCACGTGAACTTTAAACAGGTCTCAGGTGATGGGTGGGGTGCCCACATGTATGCATGTGTTAGTGGTATAATATGCTGCAATATTTTCAAAAGACTCCTTTTATGCCAATCGATGCCAGTAATGTTTATTGATGTTTGCAACTTGGTAGTAATAACTGTGCACACGGCACCTTCAAATCTAAAAACAACAAAGAAATAGTAGTACTACTGCTACTCCCGATTCTCAATTATTCATTTTTTCCCCCATTTCCCAAGTCGTATAACTATATACAGTAAGTACGATAAGTATATTGATACGCTCACATTTATGCTACCATTATTGTTGTTGCTATATAATGTCTGAAGAAGCATTACAAAAGTGTTTTTAACCATCGGTCCAGACCACACAAATGCAACAATTTGCAAACCCAATGGTAGCTGCCTTGGAAGTGACTGAGTTGTGACTGGTGCAAGGAGTTTCAATTGGTGCGGTTTGGAATTTATGTACACAAACACAACAAGTATTACTATTTGCCCTTTGCACGCCAGGATTAAATAATGATTTTACCCGTATGACACCAGGATTTTCCTCACTTTACAATAAAACCTGCAACTGGATGTTACTTAGGTCAGGTGTGTGGTGACGGACCGGATATGATCTTTTGCTCTGTGATCTATTCAACATCACCTAGCAACGAAAGTCAATGGGCTTTGAGAATATTAGAGCACTTAGGACGCACATCCTTTTCCAGCCTATGGAGGTTTATGGACAAATGATTGTTTATGGCCCTAAATGACGATTTGTTTTTTTCAACTGAACTTCATGTAATTGGTCCTCAATAATGCTATAATATGATACAGTTACTACAGTGTTTTACTCAGTGTCTGGAGGACAGGCTATAGACAGTTTACCCACCTTCTAGTGACAGGACAAAAATAGACACATCAAAGATTTGCCTCTGTAATGGGAAATAGCAATGCCCAAAAGTAGCCCTACTGATAATACATTTAAACTATTTAAACTCCAATGTGAGGTTGTAGAAAAATCCCAAGGCACAACTACACAGACTTATCTCAGCACACACAGTTTGTGAACCACTGGCATTGACCACTTTGCACACATTAGCATTCACATTTGTAGCCTACAAGCTATAGTTAACGGGTGCCTCTGCAGTAAGCTTTGCCAGCGGTGTGTGCAATTGCTGCGGGCTGCGTTGACGAGAAGCAAAGTCAGTCCCTCCTTTGTAATTATGGACTCTGAAAATAACCTTCCGTTAGCCTCCTAGCTAGCTAGCAATGCATACAGCCATCCAGGTTCAACTCACATATGCCAGCAAGCTGCATGTTGGCTCTAATCAAGGCCAGGGTTTGGAGGAAAATAGGAACCTGCTGTTTTGGAAGACGATGCTTATGAACATTCCATTGAAGTGATTTGGAAATTATCTGTAGAAAAATGACATGCAGGTTCACATGCAATACGTAGCAAAACAGTAAAAACACCAAAAGACTGGCTCATCTGGATACCATGTTCTGCACTTTCACTGAAGACTAAAATACAATGTGTAAGAGGCTCAAGTGAAATCAGAATTCTAGCTTTTAATTTCATAATTGTTATGACATGTACTGAATAAACAAATGAAAGGGTTTACACTTCTTTGACTTGTAAAAATCGCTGATATTAGATAAAGTAAGGTTAAACTAGGGCAACTGTATGTTTTATCAGGTTAGGTACCAGTTAACCTTAATTTCCCTCAGAGTCAGAGTATAATCCTCCACACACGCTTGCACTTGTGCACTTGCTTGTAATAAAACACATACAAGATAGCAGCAGCAGCACCCCCCCCCCCCCCCCCCAAACACACGTCATTAAATGCACACAGCTAATCTGCAAGTTCACAACTATGTATAATTCACTCCAAACCCCAAAGACTAACCTCTAAATGCCCACTCCTTCCTAACCTCAACATTTCTCTTGTGATGACCAGGGAAATTGTCTATTTCTCAAAATCTACTTCAATTCGGGAGGCAGTGAATTGGCCTCCACAATACCAATGTACACACACAGCGCATGCCTGGCCTCTTCTCCAGTAGGACTGTAATTAGGGAGGAACCAGAGCAAGCGTTCTTGCGGCAGGCCGTCTCTAAGCAAACCAGTGACTCCTCCCTCAGAAAGCCACTAACACCCACCCAGCATCCCATTTCCTCGCTCTCTCACCCCAAACCTTCAACCCTGCTTCTCCACTTTTCCCATTGCCTGATTCTAAACGTGGTCTGGGAATTTTCCTACCATACTTTCATCCACAGACATGCTCTGTATGTTACTAGTTACTGGAAGTAAGCCACTGAAATGCTATAAGCAGAGATTCCTAAAGATATGAGTTGCGTCATGGAGATGAGGTGAATGTCGCATGTGACGTTGTTTTAACCACTTTAGGCTGTATAAAATGTACAGATTCTATTTTTGATTTGATATTTCCACCCATGCACCCAAAATAGGGGCACCATGTTGACACTGACAGTGGTTAAAATGGCGTATGGTTACAAGAGACAGATTCAGTAACATTCAAGGGTGTGTTTGTTACCTACAGTATAAATCTATGACTATTCCCTGTGATCATTCGGTAGGGCATCTGCTAGCTATCCAAAAACACAATTCTCACCAATTCTACTGTGTCTTTGTTATAGATGACCAATGTCACAGGTTCACCATTATAAGTTAGACGTATATGCATGTGAATCGAAACGATTATATTTTCTTTTTGGCAGGAGTCAAGGGTGTGAGATTTCAAAGTAGACAACTCTGCAGCCTTGCAGGTTGTGTGATTTCTGTGACCCCAAATGTGATGGTTGTAGGAGTATCGTCCCCGACTCCACGTCCAAGGACAGTCAGTCTGACTGGAAACCACACACTGCACTTGTCTGGCACCAGCGGCCACAAAACTCAAGACTGGGGATACAAACAATTACTGCTCAGAAGGACTTCCTGATGCTGAAGACACACGAACACACCACAGACTCGAAAACGAGGAAAGACAGTGGGACACGCAGACATGCACATTTTAGGCTTTGTCTCTACTCCAAGCCATGGGGAAGAAATGAGTGAAGGAAATATTTAAGGCTTGTTTTTTCAGTTCGAACATTTGGCAGTTTAGTGACCACGATGATAGCAGCTTAGGAAGTTGTTTGTCTGTCCCTGGAGAATTGGATGTACTCTTCTTAGGCTACATCTATGTTTATCTACGGTACATGTGGGGGTGGGGTTGAATGCAATGCCATAGCTGGATCTGTATAAACAAAATTCCCATCCCACAATTCCCACATTTTCTTGCAATTTGACATGAAATTGACACATCTTCAACAAGTTATTCAGCTGTAATCATAAGTGTTATGCCAAATATGCCATACCAGGTAAATCTGAGTCTTCTGTGAGCAAAGACTTTTTTGGTACCATATACAGTGTAGGATTTCCTCAGTTCATGGATGCGCCATCAAAACAGACTGCTTTTAACTTATCCATCAGGTTAGAGCCATTTATATCGTCATTGTCAATGGCTTTGAGAGGTCCAACATGGCCATGACACAGTATTTGCCCATAGTCCATCTCACGTGTGAGGTGGTAACTGGTAACATATAGTAGGCATGTGTCTGAGGCATGAGATGTTCTGAAGCCAGCTGTCCATAATATGCTTTAAGACAAGTTAATGATTGCTTTTTGATTTATTAGACATGAGGGGATTTAGTCTACAGGAGGAAGCAACATTACCAACTACACCTGTTCACCCTTGTGTCTTCATGATAATGAATGATAATTATAATGCACAATTACTCTCTTAATGAATTATGGTAATTATATTGGTCTATTATTTTCCTGTAAATGGTCGGAACTTTCACTTCCGTGCACAGGCAGATCAGGCAGATTTGCATCTCGAGACTTATTTCAATAGATTAAAGTTAGTCTGTCCGCCAGCCTGCAGATGGAAGGGGGGATATTTTCTCAAGCAAAAATGCCCAGTCTTGCATGCTTTCAGTCTCTCTTGCATGAGAATTAAGCATTGTCCTGCAACAAATGAAAACAGTCAAATACGTAGCAGCACCTTTACCGCCAAGAAGGGCATGTGAGAAAGACTCTCCCACCGCCTATGTCAGCATTATATAAATTCTTTAGTTGGTGGAAATGTCTCTCTCTCTCTCTCTCTGCAACCAGGAGAAACAGATGTAAAGAGGCAAACCGGTCAGCAGCATGTGGTTGGAGTGTCCCAGGTTAAAAAGCTCAATCCTCCCACAATGTCTGGAAAATCCATTGTGCAGGGGATCAGAGAGAAGGTTCAAAGTGGGGTCGTAAAGTGAAATGAGGTGGTGACCTACAAGCACAAACACCAATATAAAATGCACCAACAAAAACAGACCTTACAAGTTTTAATTAAAACTCAGGGCCTTCCCCTGGCTTGAGTATAAAGCTGCAGTTATACTCTGTAGTACAATGCTGCCGCTTACTAAAAAGAATAAGATGATAAACTACATTGTGAGCTTGCCTTGTAGATTAACTATTTTTGCAAGGCACTAATGTACAACTTACAATAAAATTGTGGTTATTCAGGATAATCAATTTAGTCGCTGATAGAAATCCATTTGGATTCTTTTGTGTTGATGAAAGCTAGTGTACATGCAGACTGGTATTTGCAGACCAGATACAGCCATTGAGGATGGTTTAAGAGAACGGGAAGTGTTTGTGCCAGTGTGTTCATGTGCACACATGGTAGGGAAAAAGGAAATGTGAAATGCATGCATCCTCTTAGTGTGACGTACAAAAAGAGGAAAAGTTCGCACACCGTATATTAGCTCCCAGGAAACTTTATTTTGAGGAGAAGAAACACAACGTTTCGACCCTACATGGGTCTTCGTCAGGTATGACGAAGACCCATGTAGGGTCGAAACGTTGTGTTTCTTCTCCTCAAAATAAAGTTTCCTGGGAGCTAATATACGGTGTGCGAACTTTTCCTCTTTTTGTACGTTTGACTTTTTTTAGTTCAGCACCTGTGAAATTTATTAGAGATGTGCGTACTCTACCTCTGCTTCCTCTTAGTGTGAACCTCATCTAACCCAAATAAAACTCCCGATGTGGGATGTTTTTTGTTCCCAGGAAGTGTTTATTTGTCAAGGAGAGCTGAAAGCTACACAAAAGGGTTTTTGAACAGGGCTCCGCTTGTAAACTTGACTTACATCACAAACAATTACAGCCATTAAGTCCTGGAAGAAAATATTAATTGCCACAGGCCGGATGTATGCATGTGCGTTTGTGTGCAGCTTGACCAAGTCTCTTTGGTGCATTGGTTCTCAACATGGTTTGAAGAGAACCCAGTGGTCCTTGAGGGGTTTCCAGAGGGTCTCTAGCAAAATGATTGATAGCTCCGACATGGTAACCAAATCATCCTTATGGGTCTGTTAACCACGAGTACACAAATGGCTCCATTTGTTCACCCTCACTGAGAATTTTACAGTGTAGATTGCAGGGGCCACCTGCAATGATTTACAGCCCCGTCCAAACTGGTTTTAATGGGTTTGCATTCACATTGCAGAAAAGAAGACAGCTTCCATCGGACATGGATATATTCCTCTAGCCTCCTTCATTGTGCGAGAGTTCACAGGGAAAGGACATGCACGCATGCACGACTAGGAGAAACCCATTCTGCTATGTTTAAACCTGATATTCCTATTTTGATCACATTTTTTTAAATAAACACTTAAATTTCCCAGGTCCACCAGACTCTATACTAGGTCCTATAATATTTACAGGTACCTCTATCTCTTCACCAAAAGTTATCCACAAGCTCAACAACTTGCAAAGATAAGTCTATCTTTTGTTAGTCCCATAATACAGATTCTATTTTTGAAGTGTTTTAGACTCTTGTCTTGTATCATGGGTCTGACAAGTGTTCTTTTTTTATATATTCCAAGGTGGACGTGTGCTGACTCAGGCTGCAGGGCAGATAGCCAGACCACATAACGGGGTGGACTCAAACCTGACCAGGCCTCCTTTGTTCTCCTCACGGTGTGCTGACTGAGCTTTGCTCTCCTTGCCTACAGTCGACCCATGTGCAGCCTCTAACCGTGAAAAGAACTGGTGTGAATTGATGTGAAGCAAAGACAACCAACATTCCCAGTATGCACATGATGAGATGGCAGTCTATCTCACAAACAGACCAGAGAAGAGACCGACTGTATTTACCCTTAAAAAGGGATTGTGAGCTCAATTGGACTTTTTTTCTGGCTCAAACAAGTGCTCTGATTTGCTCATAGACTGTGATAGAACAGTCCACAAATCCCATATATGCCATTATTAATCTGCCACACATGTCACTTTTGAGGCCCGTTTGCCCGTTTTCCTTGCAGCTCAAAAGGCTTCAAAAGCCTCATAGAAAACCCCTATACCACAGAAAATGCAGTAGATTGTAGTAGATGCAAATTAATGTCACGAAACCTTTAGTGTACATCTAGGGGTGCTATCACTTTCTATGTCCAGCCTTTTGTGTTTGTGTGTACCCCATAGCAATAATTTGATTGGTTGAGCACGAAATGTTATGCATTATGATGTATGATGATAAAAGTGTCCCTCAATTCACACACGTGTGATTTTTAATTAAGCTTCAGGACTTTATAGTGGCCCCACTGGCCCTCCAATCTCCATTTATCTTTTTGTGTGCTGCATAATGTAAAGTAATTTCTGGCAATAAAAATAAAAGAAATTATAGAAACATATTAAATAAAAAGGGGCCTTTAAAGCTTGTTAAGGCTTTGAAAACGTCAAACAAGGCCAACTGTGAGTGGAATATTGTCCAGTCGTCCTTTTGAAGGGCTAATTCATTTTGTGGGAAATGTTATGGTTTTTCTCCCCTGCCTACTCAGACAGTCTAATGGGCATAAAAAGGCATCCACATCACAGATGTATTTTTGTATTGTGTGCGCAGTTTGAAGGTTATATTGCATGCTCCAAGGTAAGAGAAAAAAGGAACACTGTGCAATTTAGGCATTTAGCATAGCAGACGCTCTTAATCCAAAGTGACTTACAATAAGCAAGACAAGATAAAGGTAATACTTAAACACATTGAAATGGTCATCTAGAATCATAAGCAATCCAAGAACCTACGAATAACTGTCTAGTCTACCAGTAGATTATCTGAACAGTGAGACTGAGTCTACTTTAGTGTAGTAGAGCAGGGTTTTCAACCGGTGGTCCAGGGATCACCAGTGGTCCTTGAGAGTTCCGGGTAAGTTCCAGCTAAATGATGGACAGTTGGTTAACCAAATGTAACTCTTTGAGAGTGTAAAAATGAAAGAGTGTAAAATGGCTTTATGTTAAAATATTCATCATCTGAATTAGCCCAAGTCGACACATCTAGAGAATGTAGAAGATTTTGTTTTGTTTCCAAAATCCAGCATGGAATTGTGGACAAAGCAAAAGCAATCTTTAGTTTTGGGTCTGTGGGGCTAAAATGTCCTCAAACGGTGGTCCACAGCTTAAATGCTGATTAAATAGTGGGCCCTGGTACCAAAAAGGTTGAAAACCACTGTAGTAGAGGACAGTAGTCTCCCTGCAACAGCAGCAGCAGCAGCAGGCAGTGTGCGGGCATGTTGTATCACAACCAGCCACCCCCTCTCCTCTCCTCTCCTCTCCTCTCCAACAGCCAGCTCCTTCACTGCACAGCCCCAGGGCCCTCTCTGATACCCAGAACAAAGACTCTAAGGTAACGTCCTGGAAGCTCTCACATAAAAGCCTGCTCTGATTCTCAAAGGCCCTCTGATGATCTGAAAGCGGATCGTAGCCATAAACTGCACAATAGGACAAGTCTAGCACACGTTTATAAAGCCCAAAATAGACCCACGTCGGACATTATGAGGTACACTGGGTGGCCTCTTTTTTTTACCGCGGCATTTGATTGGCTGACCGGCACGTGAGTGGTACATAATCCTTTGAAAAGGCTTCCAAAAGGCAACAAAGTGTTTTTTTTTTTTTTTTTAAGCAAGAAACAATGCTTGTGCTAATATTACATTAGCCTTTCTAATCAAGAGATCTAATCTAGTATCAGAACACTGGATTTCCGTGCTTTGGAATAGTATAAAAAGTAAGAACTGATTCTCTCTCTCCCCCTCTCTCTAATGGAATGGTTTGGGGGCAAAGCTTTGTAAACTGCAGTTACAGCGTCACGTCTGTCACAGAGTCACAAACTCATTCCCCATATAATGACAAGTAAAAAGACGAGCAGCAGCAATACCAGTCCAATGCACACACACCCGCCTGCCCTTCGGCTGTTGTTTGAACAAAGACAGATGTGCTGCTATATTCCTGAGCACACAAACAATGAAATAAAGTAAAGTCTGTATAATACTAGCTGCACAGATTTGCATCCAACCCTGATATATGCACAATGAATAGCAAAACTGCATCATGAAAAATAAAATGCACAATGAATCATGATGCTTTTGAAAGACAGTGTGTGTAAAAGGTTTAAATACTCAAAGGAATAACCAGAAGAGATTGTGAGTTGACGGATGCCTGATGTACAATCAGATAGTCAATTGTAATTTCATAGCCAATAAGGTCATGTCAGGGTCATGCATTTTATACAACCTCAAGTCACCCATTATGCAGAGAACACTGGCTACGCACCTGTGCAGAACTGTAAAGCCATCATTTTGTATGCAGATACTTAAAGATCAACTTGTATTGTCCCGCTGATATTTTTGGCATCACAATCAATCATACATAAACATAGGAAAGCAAAGAAACACTATGGATATATTTTGAATGCAGGGAGAAATCAATAATTATGCCAACACCAGCCAAACAGTTTAAAGAACAAGTACACCAATTCTCCTCACTCTTTTCAAGCAGTGTTAACTCCTTGACTGCTAGCGAACTGAGCAAAACCAGCTCCTACTCAAAGACAGATGGAAACAATACAGGAGTACACATAATAGCTTTTAAGATTCCAGCCTAGTGTACAGCCAAGTGTAGGATGCATGGCCGTGTCATTCAACACTAGCTAAAGCTAAATCATACATTTTCAAGTATTTTCAGGCTGTAAATGTCTGCATTGGTTGATTGGTTTTAATGTGTGCACTTTTTAGTCAGCTTAAACCGGTTCAATTTGCAATTTAATCATTTAACTTTGTGTGTTGCAATATAAACCCCTTTTTATCTAGTTTTCAGTTTTCACAGCTGTGGACAGCAGTTACATTACCAGGGCTATGTGTATTTATGCAGTCCTCAGAGAGGATGACCTTGGTCTACCTTATCCACTGGATTTACTTAAACCCGCAGGCCTTTTCAAGTCATAGTTTAGTCTACCTTCGGCTCTCAACATTTTGCTCTCAGAATCAGTAACACGTTGAATAGATGTGTAGTCTATCAAATGTAGGATAAAATTGACAAACTGAGGTGCCTAGTATATAGGCCCAATATATCCCTGGAGGACTCTGTTCAATGGGTTGGAAGTGGCTAAAAATGAAACTGTAGATAGCTTCCACAGCCAGGCTCCCTGCAACATATTTTGAATGATTTTGCATAGAAGGAGGAAAGGTTGAATGGACAGTTAGTGCTTGTGATAATGTTTCCCTATATAAAGACAGATAATGAAAACACTACTCGGATCTCAGACGTCAGAATGCTGCACAGTCTGAATCACAGAAACATAGCTTCTTTGACATACGTCAAATAGCAGGTGATAAGTACTTTTTATGATTTCCAAATAGAATTGAGTTGAAAACTAAACAAACCAGAGAAGCATTTGCTTCCTCTGTCCAGTTTCACACATACTTTGTGAAGCTTAATTTCAACTCCATCACGGGGCGGTGTTGCTGGTCAAGAATAACTGGTCTTCAAGCCAACAACCCATCGTAAAAAATGAGCTCAAAAGGAGGACAATGTGAATTGTGTGAGCTTCCCCATACCCTGATCTAATGTGAATGACCAGCCCAGTGCACATGACTGAACTACTACAATAAAACACACACAAGCTGAGCAGAGGTTCACACACTCACACACACTTGAGTCCAGACAGATAAATGCAAATGCAGTCACACCAATGTTTGCATGTCCATCATTGACTGACTTTTGACTCGATCCTACAAGTTCCTCGATGTCCAAAACAGTGACTTGTTAACTGATCGTATTTACAGACTCTCCACATTTAATATGTCTCCTTTGTTAACCGTTTCTGTGTAAAAGCAAAGTGAATTGTTGTGGAACAGAAAATTAATCTTTGTTAATTGTTTCTGTATAAAAGCCAACTGTATAAAAGAATGTGAATCTTGAAGAAAAGGAAACAAAGTATGGAATGCCCACACTTCACATACAATACTTTCCAATATATAATCTAGAGTAATTAAAACATTGTGATGTGACTCGTGTGGGAGTTGTAAACATTTCTCAACATGCTGTCATCATATCCTACAGGGAACAATAGGGAACAGTGGCAGGATCATAGCGGTACAGCCACTCTGCTGCTGCACGTGGCCAACTGATCTCAATAACAATGGTAGTCTAAGCCCTGGGGGAGTCAGGTACACACAACACACAGTTACAGAGTTCAAATGAAACATGGGGATGTCCGCTCTAATCTCTATGGGGGGTGGAATCACTGGAATGTTTCCAGGTTCATAAGTTCTGTTTCAGTAAGAGTGATTTATGCTCCATAATATTGATGACGTCGCTGGCCAAAAAGAAAATATTTATCTGATGCACTGTTAACTTGTAGATCCATCCTCTTTCACAAGTGACACCCTTTTCAGTGCATAGGCCTAAATAGAATAAAGGTTTGAATCCCAAATGGACATGACAAGCTCCAAGCTGAAACTAAACATAATGCTTATACCTTGAGTCTGCTGTGGCATATTCTTTTCAGGTTTGACGAGTTGGTTCTCGTGTGGAATGCACTCACCAGACAACCCGTCAAATGATTTACAGAGATAGTCTTGTCACACATAGGACACCTATTGTCAATCAAACCAAATGCAATTAAGTATATACATATTTTTTGTAAGCTCACTTTTTAGTTGAAGGCAAGAGTGAGAAGAGAAGTTGTTGGGTGTTAGCTCAGTGTGTGTGTGCGTACGTCTGTGCATGTGCACAGGTTTGAATCTGCCTAGTTTAAGCTAGTTACAATGGTCCCACTGTGACAAAGGTTGAGTCATAGTGTCTTTGTATGCCTGTATGTGCGTGTGCAGCCCACTCAGTCTCGGGTGGTCCGCAGACGGGAAAGAGATGAGTAGCTACAGGGTGACACCAAGTGCACGCTCAGTCACCCATGACCTGTGTTGGTAGACTGGTACGGTACGGCCTGGCACAGCTTCACACAAACAGAATGCACACACACCACTTGAAAAAGGACACACAAAGACAGCAGGGCTGAAACGATTCCATAATATGAAAATGAAACAGTATGTTCCCGAATGCTGGTGAAAGCTGTTAGGCAATTTGAAAGATGATTCACTTGTTCAGTAAGGAGATGCAACGATAACGGATGTGGTCTCCACTCATAGACACACACTCAGATTGTCAACATATGGTCAGGTGGAAACCTGTTACCTTTTGTTTGCAATAAGTTGTGTGCCTATAGATTGCTTTTTCAGTACAAGTACAAAATTGCATAATTGCAATTTGTAACCTTTAAAGGTAGGGGAAGTGATTTGAAATTCATGGTGTAGTACCAGCCTGGTGCACTAGGGGCCCCCAACAGTAGCTACACTATGTGAACCTGCTGCTCGCTCCTGATTGGAGGAGAATTGGTGGCAACCTGGGGAACTTTTATTAGCTTCTCTGCTAACGTGGGGGAGGGGGAAACTCCATATGTGGTTTCCACACCTTATAATAGAGCATTTTAACAGAATTTTTTTTTTTTTTGGGTGATATCTGACAAAAGTGAAATCACTTCCCCTACCTTTAAATGCCTAATCCTAACCACAAATATTTTTCTAGTAAGACTTGATAATATGATTTGTGGAGGCTGTGTAGAGCCCAGATCACATTAGGTAATGAAAAAAATGGTTTACAAAATCACAGAGATAAAAAATTAAGTAAAAAAAGAAAAGGAAAAAAATAAATAATAAAAAGGAAAAAGATCTATGTATTTTTAAAAATATAAATTGTGCAGTGACATTTGGCCCTCACAAGCATCACACAAATGCGCACAGACACACACACACACACACATCTCATTGTCTACTCACCAACAATAGGAGCCACTGAGGCTTTATTGTGTTTTGAGCCAAGTCCAGAGTCACAACAGCACACATCATCACCATGTCAGCACTCTGTTTACGCCACAACCACAGCAACTGCAGGAGCAATGAGCCTTCTCTCACGGCCAACCATAGCCATCCCGCAAATGGGCCCAGTCCATTAAGCAACTTCAATAATTATCAAAATCTGTTTTTGGATTGGTTATGGAATGGATGCATAGGAATCTTTATCCCTTCTAGGCCCGAAACCTGTTTTTTGGTCTGCATTTTTCGGCATCAATCAGCCTAATTAATCAGTCGGTCTTTACAGATAAACAAGCCCAAAGTAACTTGGACAGACCTATAAGCCCTCAGTATTAAATATAAAAGGGTTTTAAATTTAAATCTCACTTGCTTAACGCTTCAAAATGTACAGAATTTCTCAAAATGGACAAAATTACCTGTTTATTAATGTACACAATCGTAACAAATGGACACATAAATAGCCAATGCCAACAAGTCAGTTTGTTTACATTTGTGCAGTTGTAAACAAAGTTTTTACTCCGTATTTTCCACTGTAGATATCTCAGTCAGTATTAAACACTTCAGATGAACACTGTGCAACTTCGGCAGATGGGCCTTCCCAACATACAGAGTGCATTCATTTTAAGAAATGGGGCCTCTTAAGACACTGTATCAGACCAAATCTAAAGGGATTGTGGCTGCGCTCTTGGGAATATCTAAACCCTCTTTCTATATCCAGTCTGCTACAAGATAATTCAACACATTGTGCCCTGCTTTTGTAGCTCGACCACTGGACTACAATTAAGAAAAAAAAAACTTGAGTGTATGTGCACGAAACAAAACCCGAGTCAGGGGCATTCCAAAAAGGATTGGAGGATGAATGCATGTGAGCGGCGATGGATACATTTGTATGCTAAGCTAGCTAGGTGGTTGGCAGGCATTCAAGACCAACTACAGATCTGGGATCAATATGAGAGTTGAGGGAGTGAGTGAGAGTGAGAATACAACTGGTTCCCATTCAGTGTTCCGTGGTGTTCTATTGGAACAAGCAAACAAGTACGTGTGCACACGCTCCCACACGCACACACAGCTCAGCAAGGAGCCTCTCTTTTCATGCAGATCCTTTGTCTCTCAGTAATGTCTGGTATGCCGGGATACTGGCTTTGCTCAATGACCTGATTTCTATGGGGCTGCCACTGCACTGGCCTCCGTGTGTGTGTGTGTGTGTGTGTGTGTGTGTGTGTGTGTGTGTGTGTGTGTGTGTGTGTGTGTGTGTGTGTGTGTGTGTGTGTGTGTGTGTGTGTGTGTGTGTGTGTGTGTGTGCATGCGTGCCTGCAAGCCCTTCCTTTGGATAAGACAAGCCTTAAACTGTCCAGACAGACACAGATCTAGCCAATAAGACGACAGGAAATGCATGTGCACGCACACACGCACATGTGCAACTCTTGCATCACACGGTATAAACAGAAATCACCAGAGTTCTTGGTGTGCAAGGACAAACATAATTGAGTTGAAATGCTATTAGCAATGATACAACATGTTGCACAGCTGCATAGCACACTTTAACTATAAACAAAAAGGGGCTAAATATACAGTACTTTACAAGTATATAGCAATAATACAGTAAAAACTGAGAACTGCAATTGGGGATGCATCGAATGGGACATTCCTGACCAAAACCAAATATAGGAAACATTTGGCAAAATACCAAATATGATTAATATTAGAGACTATATTTTGTTTTCATTGTACTTTTGTTGTAGAGCTACATTATAATGGTAAAATACATGATGACATTTTAAGCAACATCATCCCAACAAGTTCCAAAAGGAAACCTCGTTCTTTGACCATTTGGTTCGGCTCTCAAATCACCCAAACCGAATACGAACCTGAATATGCATTTATTTGCCGGCCGAACAGTTTCTGTGGCAGAATTGCGATATTAAACATTAAGTCAAAAACTCAACATTGCATTTACGGTTGTGGCATGGCATGGCATTTGTGGTGAAAGAGAAAGTCTGAACAACTGTGGAACAGTGCCGCTTGCATTGTTCCTTGTCCTCAGGAACCCAATCTCCCCCCAGGTGCCCTTTGATTTCTGCCTCCAACTATTATTTCCAAGTTGTGCCCTGGTCGACTTCGGAATTCTATCAACCACTTTCTCATATACGTGTACTTTTTATTCGATCTGTAAGTTCACAACGTGTGACATTTTGGGTGAACATGTCGAATATAGACTGTTTTCAAAGGGCTTAATCGTGCTTGACACTAGCTACAAAAGGTACCATCATAGCCAGCTAAACTACTTCTGCATCGCTGTGTAAATGTTGCCTTCGTCTGTGCATTGTGTGCAAATTAAACAGGTAGTTAAATATCACAGGGTCAACTTTGAGCTGTGCTTGTAGTGACAAGTGTCACTTGAAACCTGTTGTTGGCTTCCAGTCAAAATGTCTTATAGCCTGATGCTTTGTTGCTGCTATTGTGACTGCAGTATGACAGGTTAAAAGGGCAATCTGACATATTTCCCGTAATCACACCCATTGCAAAGTGAGGGGTGCTATTATATTGCTCATTGTCAATCATTTATTGTCAATGGCATCTAATGTTCGTGTTAAATTAGCCGATTTCCTCCACATGACATAAATTCTCCATTGATTGTCAATGGCATGTGATGTTTGTGTTAGTAAAAGAATATACAATATAGCTGAATATAGGAGGGGCTAGAGCACCTAAGAAAATAAAACTCTCAACAGGGAACAGTGTGCCTGGTGTTCGGGTAAATTACCTTGTCTCTGGATGAAGATCCTCAGCAGCGGGTGTGCCGTCGACACCGCCTTGCAGAAATTGTCATCGTTGTTGATTGGCAGCAGGTCCCCATGGATGTCGGCGTAGCCAATCAGCACCTCCATATTGGCGATGCGGTGAATATGCATGATGAGCTTGTAGAACTCCTCAAATTTTCCGGGTTTTACCCGGTCCACGGAGAAGCGCCGGAACTCTGCGCCATACTGAGACAGGGAGGATCAGAAGAAAGACAAGAGTAAAACATTAGAGGGACAGTTGTCATGGCGACTAAACAACAGGAAGAGGAAACTCTCAGTCCTCTTGACCTTGTGGAATAAACCAGTTCACTGACAACACTGTAGTGTGGAACTTAAAACATAGTTGAACTCTGTCACTCACAGCTCTATTCTTTGTGTACAAGAATTCAAGGTACTTCATGCACGGTATTGCTGGCATGATTTATGCTTAAAAAGGAGTTCAACCAAAACGCAATTCTCTATCATAACAAACATGACAAGACCGCCAGCAATTTGAGCGAGCAATGTAGTCTCACTACAATACAAGTTTTTCTTTCTGATCGTCTTGACACACCACGAGCGACAACGTGCTGTGAAGCAGTGTCTTCCACTGCTCCTAGATTTGCTGGCAGAGATTTTGAGTGAGGTTTCGCGGCTCCAAATACTTTTTTGGTGGATAGCTACACACTACTATTTATTGGTTATTTGATTGGTTATGTCAAAGCCATGACCGACACTCCATTTCAGAATAGTTTTTTGTACACTACCAGAATCGGAATGCTCGCTCCTTGCCCGTGTAGATGAGGTGTGAAGCCACAAAATTCATGTCAATTTGGTCGCATTACTAGCAGGAGTCAAATTGTGTTGAAAAAGTATTACTTTCAACTGAAATGAATTGTCAATGTGACTCACATGTACACTTTTTTCATTCCACCAGTGCAGGCCTTAACTCAGGGAAGAACACAAACTAAGCTAGCCGCATAGCAAAACCAGTTTCAGCCAAGTCAAGGTGATGGCACATGTGGTGTGATAACATCTAGTACATGATGTATTGTGCTCTCTCAATAAATTGTTCACAAGGATATTAGACAGTGAAAGTTTCACTACATTCTGCTCAATTATAAAGAAGGAAAAAAATTGAAGTGGTGCAACTCCATGTGATGACATCAACAGTTTGCA
The DNA here is from genome assembly GCA_039105355.1 of Benthosema pterotum. Taxonomy (NCBI): domain Eukaryota; kingdom Metazoa; phylum Chordata; class Actinopteri; order Myctophiformes; family Myctophidae; genus Benthosema; species Benthosema pterotum. The sequence goes on from CM076970.1 coordinate 31,133,257, forward strand.
CCACATTCTGCCACAATACATGTGCAAGAGTACACTTAACCTCTTAACAGCGCATAAACTTGTTCATATTCCTATTATCCCTCTACACTTAATGTATTTTATTCGATGAGTGTTCACCCCTTATGAAATGCCCAGAATAGAGAAGCCAAGAGCCGAGGCCATAGAGTAGAGGGTCATGTTGGAGTCATCGGGTGTAGAAGTAGGAGGGAATGGGCAGGTTAAAATAAAGACCCAAGAGTAATCATGAATGAGGACAGTAAGGAATAGAGAGAGAGAGAGCACGAGATGGAGACAAAAATAAACAAAAGAACCGCTTGCTTCTGCAAACCACAACATCAGACAGTCCCTGACAATAGCAGTGGTGTCAAAGTTACATAGTAATTTGTTGGGTGCTTGAAAGAGAAGAGAAGAGAAGAGAAGAAAAGAAAAGAGAAGAGAAGAGAAGAGAAGAGAAGAGAAGAGAAGAGAAGAGAAGAGAAGAGAAGAGAAGAGAAGAGAAGAGAAGAGAAGAGAAGAGAAGAGAAGAGAAGAGAAGAGAAGAGAAGAGAAGAGAAGAGAAGAGAAGAGAAGAGAAGAGAAGAGAAGAGAAGAGAAGAGAAGAGAAGAGAAGAGAAGAGAAGAGAAGAGAAGAGATTTAGCTCAGAAGACAGCGGGTGTGGGAGTAGAAATTAAAAACAAGTTAAAAACGATTGGTGAGGTGAGAGGACAGAAGAGAGGTATGGAGGTGACAACTGGGACAGAGGAGGATACATTAGTCAGTCAGTTCTGCTCTGTAATTTGGAGATGACATAATTATGACCATAAGAGAAGTGATGCATACTGGCTGGGGGAGGGCAGGGGGGTAGGTATTGGAGTTTGCCATAAACCCTCATTGTCTCATATGCAGTTATACCCTGGCTCACATATACACTAATGCACAATGAGTCACTTGTACACATTTTGGCAGCAGTGAAGACTTCATCAGGGTATTTATAAAAAGTTGACAAACATGTTTCTCAGAAGGCAAGGGGAATGTTTAGGTACATGGAAAAACTGAATTGAACTGGATAGTTATTAGTTAACATACAGTAAATACTTGATAATGTATACAAGTGGTAGTTCAGCCAGTTCGTTTAGCCACTGACACGTAAAATTTCAGTCAAGTTTGATAATTCATGTCAACCTTGGAACCACAGAATGGCACTGCACTTTACGCACTCTCAACAAGTGTGTATAATAAGCTCCGAGCAAGTCTGAACATGGTTGATTAATCACTGGCCTAAATTTGAAACATCACTGACATCACTACTCCTGTCCTATCAGAGCGAAGAAACATTAACAGGCTCAAACAAGTCGAGAGACAACACAGGATCATCTCACCTCTGACACAGTGTTGTGGAAGATACAATCTTTAGCTTACTGCACTTCTGTTTTTACGTGAATACTGTTTTGCATGAATACTATTTTGTGCCCAGTGCTCTGTCTGCCTGGAGTATGTTCAGCAGGACTGTTGTTGTTCCATTAACAACTTCCTAGGACATAAATACATTTGACACAACAAATACTACATTTCATGTGCAGCAGGTCTAAACTGGCCTGAAGACTCGTAGATCAGGCATGCTAATGAGAGTCGAAGTCTGGAAGGTCAAGAAGGAACCTGAAATTCTTGCGCTTGACAGTCACCCCCTCTCCCCATCCCTCTGATCCCGTCTTTCACTGATAACTGCCGCCAGCGAGGGAACCCAGCTCCGGACCAAGGCTCCATAACAGCCAGATGGACACCTCTGGTGTCGCCTCCAGATAGGCTTATCACTAGAGCACCCTCTTTCCAGGGAAAATAAACAACAACAGGAACCACCGACCCATAGCTAGACTTGGCCCCAGCCTTAATCATCTGAAGAGAACGGTCTGGTTTGACCTAGCCTAAGACAGTGTGTGTATTGGCGAAGTGTCGGGCCGGAACATCCTTCAGATGTCTTTCCCTAGGATCAATATTTTTTTTTTTTTTTTTTTTTTTAATATTTTTTATCCCACGATTTTGCAACCCATTTTTTCACCCAGTGCCAATTCCTAATGTGATCCTGGGCTCTACACACCCTCCACCAACCTGGGGAGGCAGCGGACTGGCCTCATGCTTCCTTCAATGCATGAGGAGTCCAAGCTGCCTTCTTTTCACCTGACAGGAGGGAGTTTCCCTGGTTGGACGTAGCGCGTGGAAGGAACACGTTATTCCAACCAGTTCCAGTCTCCTCCATCAGGCGCCCCGGCTGGCCAGGGGGAGGCAGTTTAGAGTCCAGGATTACAGCATGTTTTTGTGAGGGTATCTACCCTAGGGGACACGGGGAGAACATGCAAACTCCACACAGAAAGGCCCTTTCGCCAACCCCACCTCGGGTATGGGCACTGATGACGCGGAGGAGCAGACACGCCGCCAGCACCCACAGCAGCGCCCCTAGCGGGAATCGAACCCAGGACCTTCTAGCTGTGAGGCGACAGCACTAACCACTGTGCCACCGTGCTTCAGATGTCTTTCCCCAGGATCAATATTTTTTTACCAATCACAGTCACTTATTTAATTCTGGAGAATATAAACAGATTTGTAAAGAGTTAACACAATTTCCTTGCACAATATTTCTGCCAAAATCCTGCTACTTCCGTCGACACACTTTAGTCTACAGCACACCTGCGGCCCTTTGGCTGACTGTGACCGGCCTGTGAAAGGGGGAAAATGAGAAAATACAACACGCAATACAATACGTTTACTTTCCTGCCGTGAACCTGTTTACCATTGTCTTGGAGATTTTGGAAACAATCTTACCTTTTCATTGCATAACAACACTCTTATTAGTGTCAAATCAATGCATTTACTACTTTTATATAGAAATTAAATTAATATTATAGTTAGTAGAATTTAGTTCAGGCTTTGGACCCGGCCCTCCACAATATTTTCTGTATCTCACTTGGCCCCTTGGGAAAAATAATTACCCACCCCTGCTCGAATAATTGCCCACCTACACTGTAGAGCAGTGTAGGTCTTGCCCAGCGTGACCCATGGAGGGAAAAACGGGACAAGTTTAAATATCAGAACATATCAGAGTAGATCAGTCTCATGTAATAAGCAGTAAGCATACCAAACAACTCAGATTTATCGTCTACAATGGTCTGTAGATTAAAGTCCTCTAGTCACAGGAATTGTGTGCATGATGCACATATAGCACATGTATCCTGACACTATGACACAGTGTGTTATGTCGACACTGAAACTGCTGATGCATGGGACAAGCTAACAGTAGTGAATGACAATGACTTAATGGCTAAATGGACGGTGAATGGTTCAATGACGAGTCATCTTATCTGTCCATAAGCATGCCGGTGAATGACAATGACTCAGCAGCACTGACAATAACTTTTAATGTGACGACACACTCAACATTGACAATTCCACCCACACAATACCAAACTTGCGAGTCCCTCCCACCTATAGCCACACAAACAAGGCCCTGGCTGGCAGGCTTACAAACAAACAACCACCTACAGCCCCATTTCCATCATGAAACAAACTTTAACCAGAGACCTCTCTGACCTCGCCAACAAACACCCACTCAACTTTTTTTAAACCCCAACTCATTCTGTGGTTTCGATACCCACAAAAAGATGGATGAGGTGTGTGTAGGAGGGTGTTTTTTATGATCCTATGCCCAACAGCCCAACTAGTCATTTCACTTCACAAGGATGGTATACTATTTAGAATCAGATGACAGTGTGTAGAAGACATGTAGAGACAGGGCAATAAAAACTGAGATTGGATTTGACTTATAGATGTTGTTGGATATAGTGTGTTTGAGAGATAGAGCATGTGACTGCATATTATGCAAGATTGATGTGCATGCATATGCATGACAGGAGTCAGGACCTCTTGCTCTGCCATAACTTTTACACTGACACTTTAGCACAGTAGTTTTCAACCGGTGGTCCAGGAACCATCAGTGGTCCTTGAGAGAGTTCCAGGTGGTCCTCAGCTAAATGATGGAAAGTTGGTTAACCAGATGTAACTCTTTGAGAGTGTAAAAATGAAACCAAATGGACACACAAGGGTCCATTTGGTTTCATGTTCACACTCTCAAGAGTTAAGAGTTAAGATATTGATCATCTACATTATCCCAAATCTACATAAATAGAGAATGTAGAAGATTAATCTTTACGCTTATTGATATGTATGTTTGCCTGTTTTGATTCCCAAATCTATCCTGGAATCCTTGTGGACAAAAGCAAAATAAATCATTCGTTTTGGGGTCTGTGGGGCTAAAATGTCAAATGTTGGCCCCTGGCTCAAATTCTGAATAAACAGGCTTGGGCTGTGGAATCAAAAAGGTTGAAAACCACTGCTTTAGCAGCATACCCTCTGCATAAACACCCTGTATTTATATCCTGCTTATATGCCACTTATATGATTTGATATAATATTGTCAGGTATACTTTTTGTATTGACTCAATTCTATTTCATTTTACCTATTTCATGCTTACTGTGCTATTATGCATTTCCCTCAGGAATTGGTCTAATTGGTCTCCATCCATCTGTCTAATTTTGACTAAATGTGCTATGTATTTAGAACATAGACTACAATTGTGTCACTCTGAACAGGTGTAGAAAAAGAGGCAAACCATTATTGACTCAACTAAGTGACTGATTAGAGTACTGTAAACTATGTAAAGGAGAGATGCTCTGATCCAACAGAAGCCAACTAGTGCAGGGGTTCTCGAAGTGGGGTCCGGGGACCTCTAGGGGTACTTGAGGGAGTTCCAGGGGGTACCCAAATGACAGTTTGGAAACCAAATGGACTTAACATTGATTTAGTTTTTTTGTGTCCCAGAGATAGAAATGGCACTAAATGGGTATCCATAGCCAAATGCGTTTCAAGCTAGCCGTCTTTGAAGTACAACTGATTGAAAATCACTGTCATATCTTTAGGGAGACCTTAGCATACATGTTTCTAATGGGGGTCCGTGGGTTAATGAGTGTCCTTGACATGAAATCGTTTGGGAACCACAACTATAGGCTGCGTTAAAATGACAGTATAAAATGGGCTGAAATTGAGTTCGAATGCATCAGTGTTGCCGAAATACATGTGCGTTGATGCTGCAACAATGTAGCAACACGTCAAAGGGGTATACTCATACATGGACCTATCATGTCATTCTTAATATTGGACGAATATATTCAGTATTGGAGGAGGGGTAGAGTAGCCTAACTCAAAGGGCTATTATTTCAGTACATCATCCCAATAACTTCGTGGCGAGTCAGTCGGATCGGGGAGAAGTTCATCTCCTTCCAAGTAATAACAACTTTGAAGATTTTCAACCTCAAAGAGCGAAAAATAAACGGCAAGAAAATACAAAACAAATGCACAACTATTTGCAACGTTTTGTTTCCTGAACGCGAGTGTCGCTCCCTTTTAGTTCAGAAGGCAAAATGTTTGTATTTTTGCACCACACGAGTCTCCAAACAAGCACATCAGGCTACATACAGACAGACAGTCCCGTTACGGGACGGACGGCCATGTGAACACTGAACAGTGGCTTTAGCTCATCAAATCCACACATTAGAGAAGAAACCCCAAATTCTCACCTTGCTTTTCACCTCCACGGCGTTGCATTCCGCATGTCGCAAAGGCTGCGATCTGTTAAAACTTCGATTCATTACGGTAGCGGGTAAATAAAATTAAAAAATAGAATTTTAAAAAAGTTCTCTCCGACGTGCCCACCGAAAAGGGGGCTTAAAAATCCACGCTGGAGTACAAAAACGAGATCCCTCTGTCTATCCCGCTCAATGCTGGCAGCGGTATGTTTGTCTTTTAGCTCAGCAACTATCTTTTTACGCCCTCCTCGGATTCCTTCCTTTAGCTCTTCTCCGCATAACGTTTTTGGGGAAAAGTTGACGGGAAAATAAGAGGCGAACAAATCGCCGCCTCTGACTTGCAGGAGGGGGAGTGAGTTAAGTTTTGAAATGACATCATCAGTCCAATGGTTTACAGCCCTCCCCAAAACCCTATTACGACTATATTAGTCCTCCTATGCGCCAGAGGACGCACTTGAGACAGCATGTGTGTCTGCCTGTATGTGTCACTGTATTTTGACTTTTAAGGAATATTCTCCTGTTTGTTTGTATAAAGAATCCGTTTAATAATTAACTAGTCTTTTAAGCCACCATAGCCTACATAATTGGTTACCCCTGTCAGGACCACAGGGGTCCTTGAAGGGTTCCCCAGCAAATAAATAAATAAATAATTTAACAGATTTTATTTAACTAGTCCTATAGTAGAAGGTAGCCCCAATGGGAGAAAGAATGTAGCACCACTCTCTCCATGTCAGTTAGCAACTTGTTCATTTGATTAAGGCATTCAAATACCGTACATACAAAACAACTACTTCAGTAAAATCAGAAGCAGCAAATCATGGAGGTAAAATCATAGTGGAGGTAAATAAAAAGGGAAAAGGGAAATGTACAATGAGGAGAGGCGAGGTGGGTGGGGGGATTTTATATACATTTTTGTTTTACAGCGGCCAGTTTCGAATTGCAGCCATCTGTAGGTGCCCTTTGAGAGCGGTTTAGAAGGAGTCAAGGGATTCACATGCCTTTATGACTGTTGGTAGGGCATTCCACATTTTGGTGGCATATGAGCGGAAGGAATTAAGACCCTTGTTTGTGCCAAATCTGGGTTGAACGAGATGAGTGGAGCTCCCTCTCGTGTTGCATGTAGCTCTTTGATGTCAAACTTAATAAATACACAGCGGGCGAAAAGTTGGTAGCCTGCCCTACAAGTTGAGGGCCGGACTATGTTTCAACACACACAGGCACAGGCATTTGCTTAAAAAATGAATGTCCCTCAATAGCAAGATGAATACAATGCAACTGCATGCATTAAAAACTGAAAACATTATTAAAACACAGATTCCTGTTCTATTATCCGCACCAAGCACTGCTGAGCTGAGAAGGTAAAACAATTATTTGCATTGTGCAACTTACCAGTGGGCCAGTTCTATACGTTGTAGTAGTAGCCTATTGAGTGTGACATATCACACAATAGCGTACAGTATACTGTAGGCCTACCAGTCTGTGTACTCTGTATAAGCTTGTATTCTGTATTGCTTTGTAATGGATTCTGTAGGCTACTGGCCAATGGACATACAGTAGCCTATATGGAGTGTGTCTTCACTTCAGTGTACAAGATTTGTTGGTACCTGTATATGAATGTCAGAACAGATCAATATAAGGGTGGTGGCAGTCTCCATATATAGATATCTATGGGTGGGGCAGGAGGAGTAGTGTTTTGAGTGTGCAGGATTTGATGAGGCTGGATCAACATGGAATGTTATAGCAGGTCAGCTACACATGTACATCTAAGGGTGGCGGCCGCGGCAGGGGGTCAGTGTCTTGAATATACATAGGGTTTGTAGGTTTGTAGTGACATATGGTTGCAATGAAGGCAGAAAAGACCACAAAAATATATCTGGAAGAGGTATTCCGACTTGCTCCCCACTGACTGAATGATACATTTTGATTTACACACTTGTCTCCACAAAATGTGGGTCATATGTATTCTAGATGTATTCCTGTTTACAACATTCCTTGGCCTTTAGAGATGCCAATGTGCAACAGCTGCAGACTTGTCCTTCTCTAATATCTGCTGCTGTGCTTCTGTTTACAATGGGATATAAATTATCCCAATACGTTGTTTTTTCAGCTATATATGCATACAAAGTTACTGTACTATTTAAAAAGCAATGCTGATACAATAAATAAGCCACGCCGAGCCATGTGGCAGGAGCCTGATTCTGTGAGTGCCAAGCAGTCCTTTAATTTCACAGCGCAGATGTAAGCCAGACAGAGGCTACAACCATACTGTAGTATAGTATAGTTATAGTCTTTGGTATGGCTCTGCCAGAGACTGAAGCTTGCCTCTGACTACAAGGCAACAAGATATATAAAAAGGTATTAATTACCCAGCATTTGTTTATTTTTTCTGCCTATAATGACATTGCCAAATTAAGGATGCATAACATAGCATCTAGGTAGTAGTTCATTTCAAACTGTTCACTATCCCCTCTGCAGGAATGCTCTTCTGTTGCTGGTGGAAGGGCCTCTAGCAGTAGGAAATGCTTTCACCTATCTGCTAATGAAGTCTTATCTACCATGTTTACTTGGGGTGACAATAATTTGGTCTAACAGCTAATGGATCATTGTCACTAATGGAGGGTGTTTTAAAGCTAGGGAGTTGTGTCCTTGTCCAAGAAATGCAGGGGGAAAATATTGATTGTATTATAGAGTTAGTCTAAGATATAAAGTGGAATGTTCTAGCACCACAATGAGGTTGATTTGAAGTCTTTGGGAGTGGACAGGTGGAATGTCATGTGGCCTACAAGGATTGGTGATAATCTGTCTAGCGTGGTTTGACTATTTACAATAGGCATTTAGCAGATACAATCCAGAGTGACTTACATGAAGGAACAAACAAAAAGCATGGTGATACAATCATACAGATGAGTTAATGTGAATCATACAAACACAGCCAGCAAATAATCTATCCAAATAATGTATACAAATGCTATGAAGTGTTTACATTAAATGCTATAAGTACATACACTGATATCTAAGTCTAGTAGTCTACATAAAAAAGCTATCTAAGACATAAGTTGAGACTTTTCATATGCCTGTAGGAGGACAGACAGACAGACACGGGAACACACAGGGGTAGAAACATACTCCCATTAGTATGGAGATTGTGGGCTCCATTTTCGTTTCATGCTAAACCCCTTATCCCAAATCCCTTATTTCTTTTTGCTATTTTGAAAAGCTTTTTGGAATATTTCAACATGTCAATCTATTACATGTTGTGAGCTTGTAGACTGACCATTTGAACTACTGAAAAATGTTTTTTTAAATAGTTTAAACAGGCAAAGAAGTTAAGGGATAAGGGGTTTAGCGGTGACGAAAATCTTGGATAGAAAATTGGACAAACTGTTGGCATAAACATTTATATTGTAATATTTGCTGCCATCTGCTGGATTTGGTGTGTGGCGGATGGCATCAAATGTTAAAACATAGATGGTTTTATGCCCACAGCTTGTGCTTTGTTTGCATAAATCAACCATCATGTAAATATGATGCTTTGTTTGCAGAAATCAACCATCATGTAATTAGACTTGTCACTATGTTACTTGGTTTGAGATCTGTCCTTTTCCCCTCTATGCCCTACATTACCATAGTCTACATAGGATATACATACTGTAACAACTCCCATTACCATTAGTCTACATAGGATATACATACTGTAACAACAACTCCCCTGTCCACAAAACAAAGTAGGTGCAAAAAATGGCTTGAGAACTGACTATTCATAACGAATCAAAAAACAATATCATGGGTCCAAGAGGTCTCGGCTCTCTACAGCCCCACTTTCCTCCTTTGTTTTTTCCCCCTCCCTTCCACCCAGCAAGCACACCGACTAAGCCTTAGTCGGTTTGCTTAGTCACTAAGGATTGGATCACATGAGGTACCAGGCAGCCAATCCAGCCAGAGCAGCAACCCAAGCAGCAAACAGGACCTGTCCTGTGGGACGCCCAAATGAGGCAACCGCTAGCTGACAGTGGATGGTCTTTTCAATGTCTGCTAACTCTTCAAAAACCTCTATGTTGAACCTAAAGGCTCTCACGGCCTCTGCCACAAGCCTCTGCTTTGTCTCTGAGTCCAAGGCCAGCTCATCCATGCGACTGCGGTACAGCTGCTTGAAAGCCTTAAGGCTGTGGATGCGATCAAACTGATAAAATGCCAAGCCTTCTCCGGTGGGAGGCAGCTTCAAGACCCGCTGGGCCACTTTCTTTAGCACCTGGCCCCCAGACAGGTCGCCCATTTGGCGTGTATATGCATGAGCCACCAGCAGCACTGGGTCCTCCTGGCCCGCTTGGTGGATGCGGTCCACATATTTCTGGGTGGCGGGGGAGCAACTCACCCGGTTCTGCCAATCTGGGCCATATAAGAATTCAAGGTCATGAATCAGGGATTCACGACGATGCAGCTCTTCAGGGAAATAGAGAGGGGCAAACTGGGGGTGGCTTTTGTTATTTTCAATCTCCTCTTCCATGGCGGTGTAAATGTAATAAAGCGCCACCGTGCCAAGCTTGAACAGCTCTAAGTGGATTCGTCCCTTGAGGAAGTCTTTGACGAACTGGGTGTTCTCTGCCTTCTTGTGAACCTCTCTGGTTCCTGTTGCAAGCAGGTCAGATAGGTCACTGGAATTGGGTGTCGCTGTTTCCTTCGCGCCCCGCATGCGGTTCATCGGAGACTGCCATGTAGCCATCCCAAGATTAGCCATCCCCAGATTCGCCAACCTCACAGTTGAAATCATAATCAGGACCCGTCTCATTGAATTTTATACACAACCTCTGACATCATTGATACGACCCAGTCAAAGATATGACGTTGGATGATGAGTGTGTGCAAATTTGCACTCTACCACATCTAGTTTTGTATGTCTAAATGTCTTAATGGAATGAACAAGGTGGCCATTATTGTAAACAAGTTTATTCATAACTAGTGTGTGTCTAGCTCTGGTCCAGAGCTCCACTGCTTCTCAGTCTGACTTGCATTGCATGCAGGTCAGACTCAGAAGCAGTGGAGCTCTGGACCAGAGCTAGTGTGTGTCCATTTAGTCCAGTAATAATATCACTTGACCTGCAACTAATTGCAAAAAAAACAAACTCAACTGATTTTGAATCTTTAATATGCCCAGAATAACATACAAAAAGTTGCCTGGAATTGTCTGGGGGAAAGTTGTGAAATAGCCTGTAAAGTATGAGACTACAAAAAACGTTTTTTTGTCCATTTCTGCTAGATTTCACCATGCTAAACCATATAACAATTTGATTGAATGGTTTACCAAACATTTCTCAGTTGTTCCATATGTATTTCTTCCTATAGAATCCAGTTCTGCAATGTATATTTTTGTATTGTGCATAATTATTGAATTTATCAGCATATTCACACATGGGCGGAAATGACAGGAAAAATCCTATAACAATTTGTCAACCAGTTTTATCAAACTTTGCTCGGATGTTCAGTATGTATATTTTCCTCTAGATTCAATTTCTGCAATGTACAGTACTGTGCATAATCAATGACAATTAGTATATTTGACACATAAGCGGAATTAATTTGATATGTTGATGTGTATGTGTAATTTGATTGTTTGTTTCTGGCATTACATCATAAACATACAACATAGTCACTATGAATGAAATATAAGCTAGGAATGTAAGGATAGAAATTCTATATGCATATATTAACACTATGGTCCCATGTTTACAAAAATGGTATACAGTATGTTTGCTAACTGCAAAATAAGATACTAAGTTGAGCCTTTCCATAGCATAGGTCGAGGCTAGGGCTAAGATGAAGTCTGAAGGAGCGTTTTCAGACTGTGGCTGAAGATTGGGAGCGAATCTGCAGTTCTGTTTCGCATTCAGCTCTGTGTTGGCTAATCTAAGTGCTCTGGAGGGCTTGTGGGGTGCGATCAGACAATATATATAGTTCCATATTGTATTTGCTTTGAATGCCAACATCCAATATTCGTACTGCAGACAGCAGCCAGGAGCCAATGGAGGGACCAAGGAAGCTGTAGTATGTTGGATCAGTGGAGAAGCTTAACTATGCCAGTAAGGATGGAGTTAACAGTAACGAGGGAGTTATGCTTTGAAGGAAGCAGGGTGGCAGAGGGTGTGTAGAGCCCAGGATCACATTAGGAATAGGCACAGGGTGATGTCTGAAGTATCAATCTACAAGAACGGGTGATAGCTGTAATGTGTGCTTTGAACGAGAGCTGACTGTCCAGGACAACACCAAGGTTCCTGGCTGTTGGGACAGATGATACCAGCTTGTTGTCAACGGAAATGGTTCGTTCCGGCCCTATGCTCAGAAGAACCTCAATCTTGAACCCAGAATTGAGAATATTGTTTGCTATTATTAAGCAACACTGGTCAGAACAACAAAAATTGGGTATCTGAATGATTATTTAACAAAGCTTGCATTGATAAATTCAGTAGAAAACAATTACTGGCAGAACAACCTTTATGTGTTGAATGTAACACTAGCAACTTTGCACCAAACAAAAAAGTTTTTCTGGAGACACATTCCACTCAGTTCATGGAGACTTCATAATTGAGGTGACTGAACAAAGAGGTCAAAGTCAGGCGTGGTCTCATGCAAGGAGGATTCAGGACATCAACTCAAGGCAGAATCTCATGGCCAAAGAGAATTAGCTCTACACTAAACCCCTCCCCAATCCGGCCGTGTCCAATGGGCATGCTGGAAGAGGAAAGCTTGAAAAGGAAAGCCTGACCTGGATGGCAACAGTTGCTAAAGTATATGGATTGGCATTGGACAGTGAACAAACCCCGCCCCAAAAGGTGGGGCTTAGACAAGAGCTTATTGAAGAGAACTTACTGATACTGACTAGTTCAAAACAAAAAGAAACTGTCCAAGGTGCTGAAAATTAACAAGTTGACCAGATAGATGTCCATGCACATGAATCAATTCGCATCAGAAGTGGCAAGGCATTTAAAGACTGGCCAAGCCATAGATGAAGAAGTTGTGAAAGGCTTGTTAGAATCATTTGACAAAAAAGGGAAGGGGCTAAGTCAGCCTTTCTACAGTACATACTAGTGATGAAAACAAGACAGAACTGATCAGAAAATCTGAAGGAATTTAAACATCTGGAGACAGTGTACTCAGATATATATATATATATATATATATATATATATATATATATATATATATATATATATATATATAAATATATATATATATATATATATATATATATATATATATATATATATATATATATATATATAATCGTACACCAGAGGACAATGCCTGCAAGTGGCAACAGACAACAGCCAATGGTCTTGTCCCAGTTTGGTTCACCCACAGAGTTTTCACCAAGCCTGAACAGAAAACCTCCCAGGAAATGAAGGGAGAAGACGAAAATGATTAAGAATTCCCGGGAAGAGGTCAAAACGTTCAAGATGAAAAGGCAAAGCAGAAAAAAAATCCTACATCCCTTTAGACATCTTCTTCTTGATCTCAAATCAAATATCAAATTATCCATATACAGTAGATTATCGAATTGTTTCTGCCCATGTGACAAATATGCTAATTATCAAATTATATATGCTCAAGATATATTGCAGAATTGCATTCTATAGGGAAGAATACACAGAGATTACCTGAGAAAAGTTTGGTAAATCAAATTTCCCAAACTATCAAAACTGTCAATTGCTATAGGGTTTTCCCTGTTATTTCCACCCATATCAAATATGCAAATTATCTTATTAATTATACACAATACATAAATGGCCATTACAGAAATGGATTCTACATGGACTAAATAACAATCAACTGAGAAAAGTTGGTAAACAATTTAATCAAAATGTTATAGGGTTTGACATGGTGAAATCTAGCAAAAATTGCCAATAAGATTTTTTTTTTTTTTCTTTTTTTTTTTGGTAGGGTCATACCTGACAGGCAATTTTCTAAACTTTCCCCTCAGACAATTCCAGGCAACTTTTTGTATGTTATTCTGGGCATATTAAAGATTCAAAATCAGTTGAGGTTTTTTGCTGTTGCAATTAGTCCAAGGTCAAATTACATTATTACTGGACTGAAACAATCTAATTATACATACACATCAACATATCAAATTAATTCCGCCTATGTGTCAAATATACTAATTGTCATTGATTATGCACAGTACTGTACATTGCAGAAATTGAATCTACAGGAAAAGATACATACTGATCAACCGAGCAGAGTATGATAAACCCGTTTAACAAATTGTCTATAGATTTTTCCTGTCATTTCCGCCCAAGTGTGAATATGCTGATAAATTCAATAATTATGCACAATACAAAAATATACATTGCAGAACTGGATTCTACAGCATGAAATACATATGGAACAACTGAGAAATGTTTGGTAAACCATTAAATCAAATTGTTATATGGTTTAGCATGGTGAAATCTAGCAGAAAGGGACAAAAAACGTTTTTTGTAGTCTCATACTTTACAGGCTATTTTCACAACTTTTCCCCCAGACAATTCCAGGCAACTTTTTGTATGTTATTCTGGGCATATTAAAGATTCAAAATCAGTTGAGTTTGGTTTTTTTGCAATTACCTGCAGGTTGACCCCTTTTTTCCCATATAATGCCTGTCCATTCACGATTTGCACGTTGTGCTTGAATTGTACTGTAATTTTCCAAGCTGTTATCAGTTTTGATGCAGTAGGTATTTACTTGACTTGTACTGTAATTCTCCATTTCTGTTAATAATATTAATTAAAAAACATTCATTCATTCAAAAGTGACTTGACCAAATAAGTGAAAAGAGTATTTTTGAGTGCAAGTTGTTACCATTCCAAGGTCCAGCTTTGTCCTGTGCTGTACACCCATGTCCCTATGCCACTATGTTTAGCGTACCAACAGGGAGAGCTGTTTTACCAATTAATGAACCACTCAGTTCACACTTCTTGGTGTGATTTTTAAACCATCCTTCTGCCAATAAAAAGATTAGTGTGGAAGAATGTTCTTTTTGACCCTCGCACGCCACCACTCGCATCACGGCCCACGTGATTACTAGTCAGTTGACAAGCCAAAACAACACCGTAGCGATAGTGCAGCGGAGCTAAAAGAAAAGAGAAAGAGAAAAGACCCCAGGCACACTGAACAAAATGGACCACCATCAAAGGATGGACAGGGTGGGTTTTCTGTCTCCCCTGGAGGAGTCTAGTGCGGAGATCAGCAGAGACAGCGGCATCGACGTGTCGCAGAGTGCCAGTAGCTTGTCCATGGTGAGCGACATCCTCAGCAGCGGCACCGTGTCGCAGAGCCCCAGCTTCGCTGGCGCTGCAGCGGCGGCGGCGGACCGGGCATCGGTCTCCCAGAGCTCGAGCTTCAGTGAAGCAGTTCAGGGGACCGTCAACCAGCACCAAGACCCGGCCGATCAAGACGACGACGAGGTCCTGAGACAGACCGCCCTGGGATATTCCTCTTACATAAGAGCTACTGCTGGAGAAGAGGTAGTTAACATATACATACTGTATATAACTTAGCCGAGCCCGAGCGAGCGCATATAAGAGTGTAAAGGTCAAAAATGCTGCTGTAAATAAAAGGAGGGTGGTGCATGGTGGCAGCTTAGCCCAGGTCCAGTGCTTAGGCTCCAGACTCGCTGTAAGCACTGGACCAGGGCTAGTGGTAGCCGCAGTCTATAAATCTATTGCAGTGCAATACATTTAAATAATGGGATGAATCTAGAGTTGCAATACCCTCCATTGACTCCCCAAAAATCCTGTGTGATCTGCGTGTATTAAACGACGTTAAACTCACTAACTTTGCAGCTGTATGGAAAGTTTGGATTATCCTATTTTTATATGCAAAGCCTTTGTGTCATAAAAAAAAACCCGTAGACATGCTAGGAGCTAACCTTCGGTCAATATATTTATTTAAGTACTGGAGTTTGGAAGTGCTCATTTAGAACTTGCACATAACTTGCACCAGCGCAACCTGTTAATACAAACGAGTGTCCCCAAACCCCAGCAGCTCATAACATGTCTGCAATGGATGTTTATCAAACAAACACTTTGCAGATAGAAAGATGATAATTCAAGCTTTCCATACAGGTGCAAAGTTAGTGAGTTTAACGTTGTTTAATACAAGCAGATGGGATCGCAGATGATTTGTTTTATTATAGGAGAGTCAGTGGAGGAGGGTATTGCAACTCATGATTGATTCACCCCATCATAAAAAAAATTGCATTGCGGCTAGGTAATAATGGCAGCTCAGACAGGGCTACTTGGCAATGAGATGCCAACCTCCCTTAAATATCTCAATGGGTGAATATGGAGACCAACTCCAGCCACTACAGATGTGCTACAGTGCTTAAAGTCAAAAGTAAGCTGCCCGCTTGGGAAGATATTGGGAGATATTGCACTCTGAGGTCCAGACATTACCTCTCAATGTTCCTTCCTGCTTGCAATGAACACAGATCAGTAGAAGAGCAGGTAAAGAAGAGACCACCCCATACCCAACTACTGCAGATATACTTTTTCCCAATAGAAATATCCTAAAAATGGAGTCCTCTAATATTTGAGGACTATATTATTTGACATTCAATATTTTATACCAATGATTCTTAAAATGGGGGTCATCTTATAACCAGGGTCATCTTATATTCGGGACAATACGGTATATTCTAGTAGCATAGAGATTGGTTAAAATGTTTTATTCACCTAACATGTTCTGGATTGCAGCTTTAAAATGATACTTTGTTTCGGTATTCTTGCTGTTGTTAAACCAGCTCTCAGCTTGCTGCTTCTTGTTAACTGGATATGCGTGGTAGTCAATTATAAGAGACTAGGCTCGCTGGCTTGCTCTGCCAGAATACAAAAGGCTCCTTGTGTTTTGGATCTGTATCCCTTATTGAAACACTTGAATGGCATCCCAATGCACTCCAGCAGAAGCGTGTGCACATGTGCGCATGAGACCTTCAAACACTATTTAACACGCAGCCAGTACATTTACCATAGTTATCACATTATCTTCACATTTTCTCAACTATTTCTTCTCCAGATCCTTTGCATGGAGAAGAGCTTGGAGGAAATGCTAACTAGAGTGGATGAGTTTGTCGGCATGCTTGATATGGTACGTTGTTTGAAAACTTGTAAGGCACCAACCAGCACATCAGGAAGAATTAGGGTTTAGGGCTCCATTTACATGCTAAACCCCTTATTCCAAACCCCTTATCCCTTTTTTAGTATTTTGTTCAACATTTTGGAATAGTTCAACATGCCAATCTATTGACACATTGTGAACTTGCAGACTGGCCATCGAAAAATGTTTTTGAAAATAGTTTAAAAGGCAAAGAAGTTAAGGGATAAGGGATTTAGCGGCGATGAAAATCAAGGCCTAGTGTCTTACTTAGGGAGACCATGACACTAACTCTGGGGGAGCCCAAGTTAACGCTACCCCTGAGCCACCGTCGCCCATAATAGTAGCTATTGCCATGTGCATGACACTGTCATGACAAAGTATACATCGGTCTTTACCTCAGTCTTTATCTCTTCAGATTCGCAATGACACCTCGCAGATAGTGAATGAGAGTCTACCTCAAATCCAGCGGAAATCTGATGAAATGAG
The DNA here is from genome assembly GCA_039105355.1 of Benthosema pterotum. Taxonomy (NCBI): domain Eukaryota; kingdom Metazoa; phylum Chordata; class Actinopteri; order Myctophiformes; family Myctophidae; genus Benthosema; species Benthosema pterotum. Next base: position 31,150,484 of record CM076970.1, read on the forward strand.
ACAAATATACAGAAGAATTGACAAGTTAGAAGTAAGTACCAATTTTGCTGTCTTATAAAACACCAAATATTGTTTATTGGTAATAATGAAATCATTGCATTATTGGAAATTATGTATAAATGTTTGCTTATCTTCTTTCCTTTCTTTGATGTCATGATATCTATAGCAAGGACTGTAGGGGTCAAATCTATATAAAATGTTTTGTTTTAGAACCCCAGCAAATACATTATGGTGTAGTTCCTGTTGCAGTGTTTGTGTGCATCTGTTCACAGGTTATTCCCTAACAAAGGTGTCTGTTTGTGGTCTAACCTCTAGGCGTTGGTGAAGATAGTTGGTGCCAATGTGTGTGCCATGGAAGAGCAGGTCACACAGGGAGAGAGTGAGCTAGGAACGCTGCCAGGTGCTTTCAAGAAGATACTGCGCACAATGACCGTCCCAAGCTTCTTAAATGTGAGAAAAATAGTTTTAATTTTTCAGTGTGCTTCAACTGTGTTATATGATTAACAGTAATATTACACAGTTAAAATGCTTTCTGTGACATGTAGTGACTCTATAGATCTTGTGTTTTTGCAATGATGAGGTGACGATATGCAAGTTACTACTTGCTACTCGCATGCCCTGTCCTGTGTAACTAACTATCTTGTAATAAGAGGTATTATTAGGGGTGGAGCTGAAACCTTTATTTGTTGACAGACATCACAGATCACTTGAGTTGGGTCAACAAATCATTTCTTTACAGGGTCTAGTAAAATAGTTTATTTTAAAATGTCACAGAAAATTAGGGTGGAAGAAAATAATCCTTTGTGACTCACAAAAGCTATAAAGCCAGTCATTCAAATGATCATTGTAAAAGGAGAATGTCTTGTAATTAAAATACAAATAAACTCCTCAGACCTAGCATTTCTAGTCTTCACTCTGAAGATGGATACCTTTGCTGTTTGACGGGCTGTACATTTAATTATATATAATCTAGCTGGTATGACAAAAAACTAAAGCTAGCAAAGAGCAAGAAGGAATTATTTGTATTTCTTTTTAAGCCTTGGTATTAAACCATTAAAGTAATACAATGTATCTGTCGTCACAGAAGCCGGCCAGCCCAAGAAGACCAACTCCTCAGCACCGCCAAGAGATTCCTGCTGTGTTCCGAACAGACGACTATTTCACATCACATCCAGAACAGTGACCTCGGTCCCCACAAGAACACTTAACAAAGACAGGATTCTAACATCAGAAGCCTGCTGGTTGGAACTGTAGAGACATTTATACTGCCGTCCATCTACTGGTGCAACAGATTGACAGAGCAATATCAGCCTTTTTGAACAAGTCTGTGGAAATCAAATTCAAGATTTCTCTGTGTCACTCACTGGGCAGCAATGACACTCACTGAACTGTAGCAAAATGATTCATTATTCATTTTAAGTGCCTGATAGGGTATTTTTTTCCTCTCTTGTTTTCACAAATAGTGAAGCTAAAATGCAGAGTGCTGTACATTTACAGTGAGTCAAAAGAACAACGCCATCCCTTTTGCCTGTAGGATACCTGGACTATAAATTATAGTTAGAAAATCCAAGAAGTTATTACTTGGAGAATCAACCCTGCTGTTTTTATATAAATTCCTACTTCTGACGTTTGTATAGACCTGTATACTGTTACGACCTTAATTATATTTATTGTATCGTTGAATTACCCCCAAAATACTGGTCTCTTAACTAGCACTGCACTTACTATGTCTTCCACACTGTCCGGTTGTTATGAAGGCAAGGCGCTGCCCACAGTGTTTTTCTTTTTTTATTCTGAACCACAGTCGACAGAGGTACAGAACATCAAAACCTTGTACAGGTGTTCCCACTGGAGGAAGCTTGTTTTAAAGCTTACTCAAGGCTATTAAGCAAGGGGCGAAAAAACCTGCAGGGGGTTGAGCCAGCAGTCTTGAGTGTTGTCTCTGCTGACGGGATCAGCGGATAAAACAGTCCACGTCATCAAAGTGACCATGAACAAGACAACTTTCCTACTGCTCCTAATTGTTAGGATGGGTTAAACGCAGAAGACAAATACCATGAAAACAATAAGCGCTTTCTCAAAATAGTAAAACTATTCTCATCTTTCTTAGCCAAGTTGGCCATTTCAGACCAGCGCATTTTAAAAAAGGCACTGCTTTCGCCTTTTGGTCTTTTCTCATGTAAAAAGACAATTCATTTTTAAGGACAGTGTGAATATGTCTTTAGCATATTCATGTTTTGCAGGCCTAGTGAAATGTCCAATGTTATGTTTCACTTGACATCCACTGAAGTGGATCAATCATTTTCACATGCACATTTTCTAAGCACGCTAGACTAGAGCATTAGAAGAGTATAACATAGCCTCACAACCAGGTTTTGAACCGAAGTCAGATCAAGCCGTCTTTCCAACTTAGGAACTTATGTGTTGTGTCAACAGTATTGTGACGCCTATTTCACAGGTTCTGGATTTGTTTCACATAGGGTTCTCAACCTAATTCATGCCCCAGAGGACTATTCACCTTGAGATCTGTAACCAAATGCTATCGCAACATGCCGCCATTGAAAATAGCACACACACAAACTCAATGCATCACATTTTGCGCTTGATCTATGTATATAAAATAAAATGGTCGATCTATGTGATGCATATTTTAGCAATTAAAAAAATGGTTATAACGAAAATTAAAACATCACAGAACTTCACACAAATGTTTAATGTTATGGAAGGTTCTAGGTTAGTATAGAAGAGCTTCAGATGTTAATGTAATTGAAGTTTTAAAATAGGTACCATAGTATACTAAGCAGGAACCTAGGACCTTGAAGGAAAAAAGTGCAACTAAGATGTGATTTGATATGATTTCCCTGAACAAAACTCAATGACAAATCATTTACATGCCAAAATCCTCAATAAAGTTGTTATACTCTGAAGACTGAGGCATGTTATTTATAGCTCCTGTTTGCAGATCTAATACACACAATGTGTTAGGTCTGAGTGATAACAGGAACTAGGAAATAATCACTCTGGGTCCATAATATGGACCCAAGTGATTAAGTTCCTGTTTTCACCCAGACCAATGTGCACAAGTCTCAGATATCGCCAAGCCGATTTCAAATAGGCTAGTCAAACAGGACTGTTTGCAAAAACCTGTTCATTCCAATTAAAATGTCAGTCCACAATACCAGATGACCAAAACTTTGGACCAAGCAACCATTACAGCTAGAACTGCCCTGAAAGTCAATCTCAGGAAATTTCCAGAGAATATACTGTATCACAATAGGGCTACAACTACCCATTATCTTATTGGCAATTATTCTACCTAGTACCTTTCAAATAAATGCATGAATACATGAAATAATTCCAACAGCGTTTTATAAATAATCTAAATCGATTAGTCTGATCGGCATAGTTATTCTTGGAAATCAATTTTATTGAAATAAATCAGATCTCAATGTTTTCTGTAGATTACTAAACTAATTTAAAAAAATAATTTCAGACATTGAATTGCATTTATTACGTTTAGTGGACTGTACAGTATGTATTATAAATCATCTTGTTTAAGACCTTATACTATAAGAAAACATGACATGGTATTAGAACTCACAATTTCCAAGAAGAAAACTGACTAGTACTGTATAGACAATGGGTGACAAGGTGTAAACACTAAGCGGCAAAGTTATGCAGCGCCAACCGAAAGATGTCATTTGTGCAGATCCATGCACCTTCTTGAGGCCTCAACATAAAGATTTGCTGGAAACCCATTACTGGGTCATTATCCACCTGTTGAAGAGAAAAAGGTAGCATAATCATCAAGATTGTGCACTTGGTGACACGTTTTAGATTTTTGGCATGGTGTTTAAGATATGGGCATAATATTTGAATTGGGCTCGCCTACGTTGGTTGCAATTAATCCAATATAAACACCAAATAATTGACAGAATAAAAAAATGACTATTTTAAGATAAACCACACCAATTAAAACTCATTGAGTTGCACTCGTGGTTGACCTTAAAATGTCCTGACCCTTGGGTGTGGTTGGTTTGGGCTTTAAAGTGCATAGAAACAATGTTCCCTGCTCACCTTCAGTTGTCCCGTCACCATGGAAACTATGCAATTATCGGGCGTGGGTTGGTGGTCTTGCGATGTGATAACATGCTGAATGGTTCCAAAAGGCAAACTCTATAAAAGGGTCGACAAGTCAGATATGGAAGTGAGTGCATGGAATAGCAGAATCTGTCAAATATACATGCTCACACACAAAGTCGCACTGGGCGAAGGCCAGAGAGATCCCTTTTGCCACAGTGGTAACCGATGGTCCGATGGCAGACTGATGTATCACATCCCATCCCAATCACAACAGAATACTGAGCAACCCCAAAACCACCTGACAGAAAAGTTACACTTACGGTTAGTTTCCCAACTATACCAGTCCTCCCTGGGAAGCCCTCTCCTTCCCATGTCAAGCAAGAGTCATTGCCCTGAGAAAGAATGAATACAATAAATGATAATAAAAATGGCGCATTTATCCAAGGTGCTTTACATAGTTTGTACATTACATTCAAGCAAATTCACCAATGGCGGAGGAACCCATGCAAGCCCCAACCTGCACATCAGGAGCAATTTGGGGTTCAGTGTCTTGCTCAAGGAACACTTCAACCCACAAGTACAGAATCATGGGCGTTTGTGGCCAAATATCTATTTGGAGGTCCTTGACATGGACCTTGGCAATGTTTGAGAACTGTTACTCAAACATACTGATAATCTATGCAAAACTAGCAACAGTTACAATGGGTATACTTACATACAATTCACCAAGACTTGCCCTTAATTCGTTTTTGTCGAATCGTCTGTAATATTCTCCAACAAACCCCTCTCCAATCTGTTCCCACATTTCTTTAGCAGCCATAGCTCCAATTGCAGATTCAGAACTGTAATGACATTTTGAACGGATAGTGAAAAGGCACACGATATGGTTATTTCTCAACTGAAGACCGTAGTAGTGATGAATTATGTCTAGTTGCAATTTGTCATACTATTCTTCTACATCATATATCTGTATGATCCTCTTTTCTGCAAAGCATTTCATAAAAAACAACCATAGACAATTGTTATAAGGTACTTTGTCAACAAATTCCATGCAGTTGGTGTACAGTAGGTGGTGTGCAAGTGTTGGAGGTTGGAGAAGCGGTCATTTTGGTGCATCACCTTCCTTCTGCATTATGCAGAGTTGTTCAGTGACTTCCTTCCAAACTCCAACAAACAATAATCACCTGCACAGAATTTCTTCACAAGTAGCCCATAACGTGTCTACTGTGGCTTTTTATCAAACTAATGTTTTACAGATTGAAAGAGGTAGGATCATTCAATCTTGTCATACAGCTGCAAAGTTGGTTAGGCACCGTTTGTGGTCTAGAGACGAGCCCCCCCATCTCCCCTCCCTGGTAGAGTACAGAGAGAGCAGAGCACTAACATCACAAAATTATGAGCAACAACACTTCATAGCCAGGGAGCCAAGGTCCCAAAATACTGGCTCTTCACAAAGGATTTACCTAATTTTGCTACATTTACATAATTACTCTTTACTCTTTGATTGCCATTTCTTGCTTTGGGGTGCTTGCTTTTTTGTTTTCAATGTTGTGTTGCACTGTCTGAAGGAAGACAAATAGAAATAAGTATCTGTAATGACAACATTTCTACAAAAGTAGCATTTCAACTGTAGTAGTAAAATATGACTCGCAAGAATTTCCACAAGTTACAATAAATCATTAGCCTGGCTGTCCATTTGGTTTCATTTCCCACTCACAAGAGTTAAAGATCTATAATGGTCCCCGGTCATTTAGGGGCCACCTGCTGGCTGGAACCCTCTAAAGGGCCAATGATGGTCGGACCACTGGTTGAAAACCAGGACATAGTAGAAGTACTACTAATTGGTCTATGTCCTGGACTGGTTTTCAACACACACACACACACACACACACACACACACACACACACACACACACACACACACACACACACACACACACACACACACACACACACACACACACACACACACACACACACACACACACACACACACACACACACACCTGTAGTACAAGTAGCCTAGTTTATTTAATGAATTCACGGATATTATGCACCATGCTTCTACCAGTGTTATTGTATTCGAAAATTGTGAATTCGTGCAATAGTTGTCTGGCTAGAGAGACTAGTCTGTAACTAAGCGACGAGGTGGGGCCGTACGAACGGAGTACAAACTGCCCTGAAACTAGGAACTATAATGTCCAACTGCTATGCAACGCATGGCAAGCAATAATTAAATCCCAGCCACATTCTACAGGCCACTGCGACCAGCCCTTTAATGTGTTGATTAAAAGGAATTTACCCTGTGCGTTGTAAGAAAAATCTGCCCACAGCCACAGTTCAACGTGGTCTTGTCCAACAGCCCGTCCACAATATTCCCGCTTCATACGGGTTACAAAGGCGTCTTGACGTCACAATTTGCAGTGACCAACCAGACCAGAGCCTTGGAAATAAACAGAGTTACGCCAACTCCGTTCACTTCATGGGGCCAGTCCATCTACATAGACTTCTGTTGGATAGTGACATGAATAGTGACAGCCGGAAGTTACTGAATGCATTGGAATCTATGGGCTCGCGCGAGTACATGAACCACGTGACCAGGCTGTTTTCTGACCCCTCAATGGCGCAACTCTTCTACTAGATGGCTCTGAACCAGACACAGACCACGATGGAACGACGTATGATATGATTGGTGTGTGTGTGTGTGTGTGTGTGTGTGTGTGTGTGTGTGTGTGTGTGTGTGTGTGTGTGTGTGTGTGTGTGTGTGCGCGTGCGTGTGTGTGTGCGTGCGTGCGTGCGTGCGTGCGTGCGTGCGTGTGTGGGTACACCATTTGTTATGTATTAAAAAGTTTTGATACTTAATATGATTATTATATAATGTGTTAGCTCTGGTCCAGAGCTCCACTGCTTCTGAGCAAGTCAGACAGTGGAGCTCTGTCTGGACTAGAGCTAATAATGTTCCAAGCTTATTTCTAATGTTTTGAGCCTCAATCACCACTATGATATCATCCGTCCTTTGTCTTTGAAAGCTTTGAAAGCAGTTGTAGCTGCAATAGCAATTCCTGATGTCCGGAGGTGGTGGGGGCGCTGATATGCAGATTATTGAATAAATATTTGAGCCATTTAATACTGATGCTACAGGAAAACATGCTTGTTCCCATTCCACGATGGCAGCTTGTAAAATCAAGAGTGGACATTGTAATTAGAGTGGAAAATCAGATGGGCTGTCTCCACTTTCCTATGATATGAAAGCCTGATTGTTCAATATTGGTGTGGAAAAGTGGAATGCCCTACCAACAGTCATTAAGACATACAAATCCCTTGATTCCTTCAAAACCACTCTCAAAGGGCAGGACGGCTGCAATTCGTAGAATATTCATCATGTGGATCAGCCCAAGACAACACAATTACAGAATGTGGAAGATTAATGGTCATTTTGATCTATTATGTTTGACTGCTCTGTCCCAAATCCAGCCTGGAATTGGGGACAAAAGCAAAATATATCTTTAGTTTTTGGGTCTGTCATCAAATGGTGGTCCGTGGGTGACTCAAATTCTGAGTAAATAGTGGGCCTGGCCCCTGGTACCAAAAAGGTTGAAGCCACTGTATAGTTGGCTCAGAAAACAGATAGGGGGCGATATATCGCTCACTTCAGTAATAACGCCGTTTAAAGAGCCGTAATAACAGCAGTCACTCAGTCAGTACCACTCCAGCACTACTACTGAATGTGACTGCTAGTACTACAACAACATTGGAGAGAAGCTGCTCCTGTCCTACAGGACAATATTCTAAAGACACAATGGACGTAGAGAATGTATGCCCGGCGTCCAGCAAACATAAGGTAATGTAAAACGGTCGTTATATCGATGTAAACACAAAGCCTTGGTTGGACATTTTGGTAACTGTACATTAGAAGAACTGTGTTGTTCACAGGCCTAATCTATACCACCATTGCAAAAACGGCTATAAGAAATAAAACATTGACAAGGAAACGGAGAAGAAAAGCATGTTTTGCCTTTGATAATGCTGTCCTTTTGTTGAACGTACATACATCTGTCTTTCAGTGCGCAAGCGCGGTGGTCTACGTTACATCAGAGATTATACTTCGTTCCGCGGCGGTGTGGCGCACAGAAAAGTTAGATCTACAAGCCCACTGCGTCGCGATGCGCATTGCGATGCGAGGTGCAGTGAACTTATAGATTCGTTGTTTTAAGTGCGCGAGCCCGTCGTACGAGTGCGCAAAGAAACCCTAGACATACAACTGATCTGGTGGAAACCCTGGTGATGCGAGCCTGCGAGGTTACCTGGCTCTGCTCCATACTAGCCCTTTCTGCCGTTGCATTAAGGCTACTCATAATTTTGGCTTGCATGAAATGCAGACCAGCATGAGCCTTACAAGGCTCTGACCCCAGCTAAATAATGGAGACTATAAGGGACCAAATGGGACCTTTAAACCTTTAACTCTTGAGAGTATAGCATGAAACCAAATGGTCCATTTAGATTCACCTTACACAAGATGTTAATAAGAGATTGTAGAATAATTGTTATTTTGATCATTTGCATGTTATGTCTCTAAGTTCATTATAGGGCAGACTCAAATCTGCTCACGTCACAACCGATATGGACAGTAGAGAGAAATCCTTCTGAAATGCAGGTGTAGCAGGTGGCTACAGCCTCTGTCGTGATGGCCTCCAAACTCTAGCATCTGCCCCCACACTAAGGCGATGTCCCTTATAGTGGTTAAGATGTTGGACTTTCACACGGGAGACCTGGGTTCGAATCCCGGGCGTTACATTGGTGCCGTGACCCGGATCGGGTTTCTCCGTGGAAGGAGGTCAAAAGGGAGGTGAGTGTAGCAGAACGCTACAGCCTCTGTTGTGATGGCCTCCAAAGTCTAGTATCTGTCCCCGGACCAAGGGGATGTCCCTTTGGTCTAGTGGTTAAGATGTTGGACTTTCAAGCGGGAGACCTGGATTTGAATCCCGGGCGTTACACAGGTGAAGTCTTGCAGGCCATGGGCATCTACGGCCCATTATCTCAGCAATGGCCCATGTGGTTGAAAATATTGTAACATTGTAGTCAAGTCCTATCTGGAGTGGAAACTGCGAGGCAGATCATGATATTGGCCCACCGACACTTAAGACCTGCAAGACATTCACCTGCATGTTATTCATGCAGCAAATTTATCTATTCTATCCATATCAGTTGCAACTTGAACGGGGCAGTGTCGGCTCTATTGAACTATGCAACACTCCACGTGGCAACTTGTGAGTGGTATGTTTGATAGATGTCCCCCCCCATCCCATCGTGGTCTAAAGCTATAGACTTTCTTTCTCTGCAAAATACAATATTGGTTTACCAGATGTAGTACAAGGTGAGAATGCTTTGCTCAACTGACGGTTTAACACTTGCAGTAATGTACAAGTATGACGATGGTTTTTTTGGGGTTATTATATTGACATGAATGAATGAATAAGCCTGCGACTAGCTAGATCAATGGCCTCTGGGCCCAACAGGCCAGTTGGGTAATCCTTCCTATATGACAGTGAAGTGTAAAAAACATGGTTGGTGTACTAAGGTCATGATTGATTATCTATTGCAGAATGGTTATAAAGATACAGATCAAGAAGACCATGAGAATAGCATAGATGTGGAGGAGGATGAGCCTTTGCTTCGAGACAACCCAAGACGGTTTGTTATCTTCCCAATCCAATATCCTGACATCTGGAAGATGTACAAACAGGCACAAGCTTCCTTCTGGACCGTAGAAGAGGTGAGTAGTATTTGGTTGATTGTGACCACTCATATGTGCATTTTGTACAAACAAACAAACAAATAAATATAATACTTATAATACTTATTTTCCATTTGGTTTCCTCAAAACAAAATTTTCTAAGAAAATGGTATTGTGTTGTCACGGGTCCCATTGACTACCTGATATCATGAAAAAAAAATAAAAAAAATAAACAATAAAATAACAAAATAAATAATCAAACCAGCAGTTCCATTAGTAGACTGCTGCATAACAACAGCACTCTTCCCAGGCAGCCTACATGCTGTGTTAATGTGAACACAACACGCAAGCTTATGCATGCGTGCACGCACACACACGCATGCGCACGCACACGCACACACACACACACACACACACACACACACACACACACACACACACACACACACACACACACACACACACACACACACACACACACACACAGTTTCAACCACACAGTGAAAGCCCTTACACATTAAGATCCCAAGGTCGTAACATAAGCAAGGAGGCAATTTACAGTTTTTGGTATGACCAGGAATCGAACCCCAATCTCCCAGTGTCAAGGTGGACATTCAAGCTGTGAAGCTGAGCTGTATAATATACTATAATACATGAATGCTTTCTCTGACATATACACCTAAATGCTACTGCCCTAGCCTAACATGGCCATAAATAATCAAGCATTTGCAATATTTCCAGGTGGATCTATCCAAGGACATGGCACACTGGGAGAGACTGAAGCCCGATGAGAAGCACTTCATCTCTCACGTCTTAGCATTCTTCGCTGCCAGTGATGGTATCGTCAATGAGAACCTGGTAATGATCCACAGAATTATGAACTAATTGGTATAAAATGGGGGAGAAAGGGGTATTTATTCATTAATTTGCTCTGTACATGCAGCTCTTGGACATTCAAATACTTAAAGGCACCACATTTGTGAATCTGTCTTCTTTGACAGGTGCAAAGATTCAGCCAGGAGGTGCAGATTCCAGAAGCACGTTCATTTTATGGATTCCAGATCCTCATTGAGAATGTCCACTCTGAGATGTATGGCATGCTCATCAACACATACATCAGGGACCTTAAGGAAAGGTCAGTCTTTCTTCAGTCAATTAGTAAGCGTTCCATTGACAGGTATTGAGACATAAACACATGTTTGAGTAGAAACTATAAAGATTTGCTGATCTAGAAGCTCACAGTGTGTCACTTCAGCTATTGTCAGCAAAGATATTTGGGTATGACTCCAGTCAATGGGGGTTAGGTGTTGAAACTGTTGTGTCAGCATCACACACCAAAGGTTTATTTGTATATTTGACATGTTCAAGGCACACGTTGTGCACACATAACTTTACCAGTAAAATACCTAAGGGGCGAGAAAACAACAGCGCTGATTTTGATATCATTTTGCATTGTGGCTGGCAACCACAATGGTTATGAGACAATATAGTGTATGGCCATATATTGAAATAGCCATACTGCCATCTTGGTTGCTAAAAATGCATGTTATACATTAAAGAGAGATGGGAGAGGGACGCAGGTATTGTTATTTCAGAAGAAGTATGTGAAGGGATCAGGGAATTCCAGTCTACCTCAACGTGTTCCAATGACTAGAGAGAGCACTGCTGGAAAAATATTATTTGTTATTTTAAGACCCCGTACCAAGAAAAACATAAAGGTGATGATAGGCATGCTGGAGGCAATGTGGGGCAAAGAGAACCAATCATTATCATTTTTTGAGTGTCCAAAGTTGGGGTGATTCTGGAAGATTTTTTTGTTCTGCTCTTCCAAATAAAATAAACAAATAGCCATACATTACATGGCATTCACAGGTAATACCGTAAATACAATCCCTGTTATGCTATCTTACCTATATGGATTTTTTTGTTGTGCACTAATTAGTAAGGCCAGGTCTTAAGCTCTTTGCACACAGATATGTTTTCCATCTGCAGAGAACACAGACAGAATACGCACAAAGAAACATCCTGCAAAAATTCCTTGCACACCGACTGTGTAGTGGAGTCGAGCAGCAGCAGTGATGATGTTTATGGTGAAGAGGCAAACTTATTTGCCTGGCATGTATGCAAACAATCACGTGTGTAGCTAATGCAATGAAACATAAATGGCTTCATATCGCACTAATCAGAGACATAACAAGCCAGCTGCAATCAATTATAATGTAAACCGTGGTACTTTTTATGTCAAAACAGTCAAGGACCCCCTTTTGAAAAGAGTTGCCAGAAATACTGCCCAGTAATTCTCAACCCTTATAATTTCAATTAGGGTTCTCCAAATTGACCTGCATTAATCTCTAGTACAGCTTGTAGGCTGTATTATGGAATCAAAAACATTGAGACCTTTAATCCATGTACCGGTAGGCTATAATGGGCTTTTCTGATCATCATTCACAACAAGAACAAGGAATAGTCCCGACAATCCTAGCATATGATATTCTTAATGAATAAAGAGTGGTCTATTAAACCCGTACCGTATATAGTGGTGCTTTTTCCACATAGCAGAAATTACAGTACAATACAATATGTAAACATAGCCTATGTACTTTTATTAAAACCACATGAAATAAAGGTTAGATTTAGGTAGATTCTACCCAAATCTATAATAATGATGCCAACATGCCAGGCTTTCACAGGCTCAGCTGTCAACCTGACCCCAATGCCCACAGACCCAGACATGCATAATGCATGGTAGAGCTGCGGAATCCGGATAAAATTGAGCCTAGTTCAAAAATGTTTATATGCATGCGGAATTCTGTGGCGCTGTGCAAGAGTGATTGACATAATGTGAGTCAGAGTATTTTTTTCTGTACTCCGGATTTCTTTTGCAGTTTCCGTCCTGGAATACATGTCGGTATGCAAAGACCTTTACTGGCGGGCCACCCTTGTTAGGGCCCAGTTATGGTCGAGCCTTCATTTTTTGCCTGTTGAGAGCTCTATTTTTTTTTTCTGCGTCATGGTTGCATCTGGGTGACAGATTGATGGGAAATGAAACTTTGATAGTAATTGTGATGTTTCTTGTCTTTATAGGGACTATTTATTTAACGCCATTCAGACCATGCCTTGTGTGAGACGAAAAGCCGACTGGGCACTCCAGTGGATCAATGACAGCAAATCCATGTTTGGTAAGCAACAATCTCAACTCATCTTAAACATGATGTTACAGTTTGAATTCTGAAATCCATAGTCCAGCACATGTAACGACACAGTATTTACTTTTGTTCTCAGAACCTTACCACAAAGACAAACACCTTTTTAGCTCCATCAAATTATAGAATTATAGATTATAGAAGATTATAAATGAGTATTATAAATTATGAAGTTATGTGATGTGCTATTGTCTGTTTGTAGGGGAACGATTAGTGGCATTTGCTGCAGTAGAAGGCATCTTCTTCTCTGGTTCATTTGCTGCCATCTACTGGCTGAAGAAGAGAGGCCTGATGCCAGGTCTCACCTACTCTAATGAGCTCATCAGCAGGGACGAGGTCAGATAAACATGATAAACATCACATGACAGTCAGCAAACTGTTCAGTGACCCTTATATCATATTTATAATATATTTTTTGTCTGTTATTACAAACTTTTAGTTTCACCAGTCTAAATAAAACTCCAGAAGTACCTTTTAGTTTGCAACTGCACAATATTTTATACATGCATATATATAATTATGCTGATATTGGGGCGGCTGTGGCTCAGGAGGTAGAGCAGGTCGGCCAATGATCCAGTGGTCGGCGGTTCGATTCCCGGCTCCTCCTGTCTACATGTCGAAGTGTCCTTGGGCAAGACACTGAACCCCACCTTGCCTCCAGTGGTTGCCACCACTGGTGTATGAATGTGGGAAGTGGGGACGCTGGCGTTGACTGTTCGCCGCTCTACTTCCCAATGTATGAATGAATGGACCATTGTAAGCGCTTTGAGTATACACGCTGTGCATAGAAAAGCGCTATAAAAATGCAATCCATTATTATTATTATTATTGTGCAATGGTGAGTGAAGTGTAGGAATATTTTAGATTTTCATATGTGAAGGTTTGAGTCTTGCTTTTCTTACTAATGTGTAAAGTGCTGTAAACACTGGATATGAACAATGTGAAAATTAAATGTAAAATTAAATGTAGCTCTGATGATCGTTTTTTTGATTGACCAAACCTAATCTCTCTAAACTCTCTAAACTCCTTTGCGAAAAAATAGTGGTACTAGTAGAAAGAGAGGAAACTGTGGTCTGAGAGAAACCATGGATGTTGTAATTCACCATCCTGTCAGTTACTGTTACACCCCGCTTACTGTGTGACTTTTGATGTGTCTCCCAGGGTCTGCACTGCAATTTTGCCTGCTTGTTGTATAGCTACTTGGTGAAGAAGCCTTTACAGGACAGAGTGAGAGACATCATCACCAAAGCAGTCAGCATCGAACAGGTGGCTTTCAAATGTTTTATCTTAAAGGGCTCCTAGTTTGTCATGGCTGCATACAGTTATACCGCAGACCCCATTTGATACAACATCTACCCCAATCTACGCTGTAGAATACTACACGTTAATTTAACTAAACTTGGTTATTTTAGTACACTGTCTGAGCTATAGAATCATAAGCGTCTATTTTGTTCCTCTCTGCTTTGTTCAATGTAGCTTTATCGTGTCACGTATACATTTTCCCATACTATTCAAAAATCTGTCCTGTCCATAACCTTCATGCACATGACAATATTTAACATTATTTTGTTGTTGCAGGAGTTTTTGACAGAAGCCTTACCAGTAGATCTCATTGGGATGAATTGTATCCTCATGAAGCAATACATTGAGTTTGTGGCTGACCGCCTCCTCATTGAACTTGGACTTGCCAAGGTAATTTCTGTTTTTAAGTTAAATGCTTATATGTAATAATTAAGTTGCATTAATTATTATAAATTAGTACCATCAAGGAACATATGCTACTACTAATATTTGTACAATGAATAGCGTGCACTTTAAATTACTCAAGCTATATTACTGAAATTATTTGAATTTTACACGTACAGGTAGTTGTAAGATCACTAAGATGTGTAGAAATGAGAAAATGTTTTTTATTTTTTTATATTGAACTTGTCTTAGGCTTGCTTTATGCTTCAGATGCCAAATATAGCCACATCTACTTGTAAGATCACAATGCTTGTAGATTGGTTATACTGGCATCCAACATGTAATTCAGTCTTTAATATTATGGTATACAGTAAATAACCAATGTTTTCTTTTATTACTATTATTCCAAGGTTTACAATGCCGAAAACCCATTCGACTTCATGGAGTCCATTTCATTAGAGGGGAAAACGAACTTTTTTGAGAAACGGGTAGCTGAATATCAGAGATTTGGAGTCATGTCAAATGCGGAGGACTGTGAATTCACTCTTGATGCTGACTTTTAAGTGTTTTTACTTGATATATGTTGTTACATAATGGTATGTTTGTTACATTCAAGATATTTCTTTAATTTATATGTGTTTGTCTGTTTATTTATCTCAAGCAAAGGAAGACTTGAGGTACTGTAGTTGCAGTCTCTGATTACCTCTCTCTTCTCATCTGCAGTGACCATATGGAAATGAATGTAATTACAACGTAGTTACTGGTATGTTACTTTGTCACTTTAGAGAGTTAAGAGATTTTGAATGCCTTCTGCTCACATGCCAAACAGATACATGAGAATAAAACAGCTGTTATTATACCTATATATTATGCTGATATTTAATATTTTGTAATAAAGTAATTTGAGCAAATGTGGTGTTATTTTTTACTTTACATATCTCTGAATAAAATGATTTCATGCTTTTTAAATGTACATAATATGTACATTTAAGACATGCAGACATATTATGTCTGCATGAAATAATTTTACATTTACTTTAAATGTGTACACTTGTTGTGTAATGTTCCAGCTGTGTAAACAACTGCACAGTTAATGTGCATACAGCAAACGGAACGCAAATCTAGCCTCGGGCATAATAATCTTTACTGCGGATTGTGGTTTTACATAAGGGTTTTACCGAGATTTCTTCAACCAGATTACTGTAACCAGTCTAACCACGATAGATGTTAGTTCCCATAGGCCGGAGGAATGGTCGCGCTGGCTGGTTGTTATTGT
This sequence comes from Benthosema pterotum, assembly GCA_039105355.1. Taxonomy (NCBI): domain Eukaryota; kingdom Metazoa; phylum Chordata; class Actinopteri; order Myctophiformes; family Myctophidae; genus Benthosema; species Benthosema pterotum. Next base: position 31,166,466 of record CM076970.1, read on the forward strand.
TATTCACTGTATTAAACGGGTTGTCTGATTTGCCAAAATAAACAATTTCAATTTGATAGTCTGAGGCTGAAACAATTTGACAGACCTTGCATTTGAATACAGCAATATTATATACACTTTACAAAATAATAATAAATACTGGCAAGTTGCAACTACAAAAAATAGGCCGATTGGCATTGCAGTGTTATTTTATTTGCAGTGTTTGTGTGTGTGTGTGTGTGTGTGTGTGTGTGTGTGTGTGTGTGTGTGTGTGTGTGTGTGTGTGTGTGTGTGTGTATATATATATAAAATCAAATAATATCTCATACACGACGCAATTGGCCGCCCTGACAACCAACTTGCCTTTCACAGCCAATCAGCCATGCTATGTGATCACCAGCAATGACAGCATGACCAGTGACCACAGTACCTTTGGGCTATAGGATTGTAAGCATACGGTGGCTGCCAGGCAGCAGCACACTAGGCCATAGTAACGTTTATTGTTCAACGATATTTGAAAGGAGAAAGAAGATGGCAACGACGGCCGACCTGCGAGCCCTAGTGTCGGAAAAAGCCGAATTCCTCTCGGGCCGTCTGAAAGAGCTAGTCTCGTCTGGCCAGGGGTACATCCGAGCCCAGTTCGGGCTCGATCTGGGTCTGAAACCCGAGCTGTACCCCGGGTGGATGGTCCTGTCCACGGCGGCGGTGGGTCTGCTGCTGCTCGTCGCTGTGTCTTGGGCCGCTCTCTGCGGCGGACTGCTGACTGGGAAACAGCGGGGATCCCCGGTCAGTCACACCGGAGGAGGAGGAGGAGGCGGCGGTGGTGCTGAGCCTATGATCAAACCTCATCACTTTAGCAAAAATGCCAAACCAGAGGAACAGAAGAAAAAGAACAAAAAGAAATCCACCGACAAGGTAACTGAAGTCTGACTGGGGGTTAGTGGACCGTGGAACTGAGAAAATTGGCATTTATAACAATAGGACTATTCTATTCAGTGTTTATTACTTGTTCACCATTTGGTTACATGGTCAGAGTACATTTACGGGGCGGTCAGAGTTATACACATGGATGAATGAGCAGTGAAGATTTGAATCTATAGAGCTACCATGCATGTCTGTTTACATTCTGCCTGGAATCTGTCACGCTCGTCTCTGTCAGCTGTCTCTGAACCAATCTCTACATGAACTCTAAATATTTCACATTAAACTAAACCAAAACTAGCCTAGCTAGTTATTAACTAGCATATTTCTTATTGTTAATTGACTATTAAATCGTTTATCTTTCCCATTCAGAAGGTTCAGTCTAATGGAGGAGTGGTGGCTGTAGAGGAAGTTAACATCAGTGAGACAGCTGTGTCCAAGCCGACCACCCAGATCAAAACGGAGAAGGTGTGTGCTTTTGTGCAGAGTTCGTCCTGTTGTCTGTACAATATTGCCATATGTACCAAAGATATGGATAGCAGACTTGTTGTTATAACATAATCCCTTTGACAGAACTTATGCGAGATATAACTAATTCTATAAGATGCAGTGTTGGGCAGTAGCTAATTAAATATTACATATTACTCTAATATTACCTTTTCCAGCAAAAGTAGACTAATTACTCCACCAAATATAAGTAATATGTTACTCTGAAAAAAAACATGCCTCATTACTTATTACTTTTGACCTTGTTGTTGCATGTGAAAATAGAACAGATTTACAAGCCATCCACAGATAACAAAGACGCACAGTAGTTTGTAGATCCTAATCCACCGCAGCATTCTGCACTAGGGACATACACTACAAGTTATCACAGTTGTCACAAGTTGTCACTAAACAGATTGTGTTGTACATCTCTATTCCTTTGCGGGTGGGAAGGGGGACTTGGGAAAGTAATATTGTAATATGTAATATATTCTTTCATTCAAGTAATAAGTAAAGTAATATTATTACTTTTTCTAAGGGATCATAAGTAAAGTAAAGATATTACTCTCCTAAGTGATATTATTGAGTAGATGTCATCTATATTTACATACAATCTAATCACCGATTGTTTCCCATTGCAGGTACAACAAGTGCCAACGACACAGGCCAAAAAGAACAAGAGGAAAGCCAAAGCAGAAGCAAAACCAACCCAGATTGTTTATACCATTGACGGAAAGGAGGATGATGGTAAGACGTACAGTAGACCCAGGGTCTGTTGCTTAATGGCACATGTTTAGCTCTGAGTCTGAATACAGCATTGACGTGTCATATTAGATGAAGAAGTTTCAACTTCCTTAAAGTGTTATTCTTTTCTTTCTTTCTTGCTGCTATGATTGCACATTGTTGTACTTAACCCAGCAGATATGGGAGTTTTTTGTCATGAGTCATGTTTTCACATGGTGATAGGTCAAACGGTGACGGGTGATTGTAATCTGTTGAAAGTATGTATCTGATGTCTTGGACAGAGTCTGGAATGACAGTAACTCTGCCAAAACAATCCTCTCTCTTCTCAACTCCAGGCGCATGGGAGACCAAGGTCAGTAGCCGAGAGAAGAGACAGCAGCGTAGAAAGGACAAGGGCCCTGAGGATTCAGGTACAGTGGAGAGCCTGACGGGACATGTGGAGCCACCTGCTGCCCCAGCAGTTACAAACAGCAGAAAGCACAGAGGTAGGCAAACATTGTGAGTTTATAGATCTGATATTCTCAATGTGCTATATGATTTGATGTAGACAGACAGTGTGGCCACTGTGGTCACCCCACACTGACTACGGACCACACTGACCACAGTGTCCATGTGCAACGCCCTGTACGGCTGCACACCTAACTACCTAACACGGCATTGGCCCAATTGGAATTGGGAGAAAAACTTTGCTAAATACAGACTTGTCCCTGTTTTGGCCATTCAGAGGTTTAATGTAGCTTGTCTTGTGTAAAAGTCTTAATTAATTTAATGTTGAATTAATGGCTTTAGCCTGCATTTAAAACAAATCAGAATAGAAATGGTTGTATAAAAATAAATCTACACTGCCTACAGTGCATGACAATTGTGTAATTCTTCTCCTTTCCTTTACTATGTATTTAAGAGTCTCAGCAAAGAAGAAGCAACGGGAAGGGTGATGCAGGTAAGAGTTGTAATTAGTGAAGATGGCAGATATTATCGGCCCTCCGATAGTATCGGCCGATAAAAGCTTTCAAATTTCATATCGGAAAATATCGGTATCGGTATTTACAAACTGGAAATTATGACTATTTACAGAGATGTAGACTCAGCGCTACGGTCATGTTTATACCATTACTTTTGTACTTTACTCAAGTAGGCTACATGTTGTATTTATAGTTGTATAGAGTATTTATAGGCTATAACATGAATTCGTATTTATACAAAATGTTTAAATGTTTATTTATATTAAATATTTGTATAGTAATAGTTTCTGTTATTTTCCCACCACTGGAGGCCGCATATATCGGTATCGGTTGATATCGGTTAATATCGGTATCGGGAATTAGAAGTTGGATAATATCGGGATATCGGATATCGGTAAAAAAGTCAATATCGGGCATCTCTAGTTGTAATTAATGAAGAAGAAAGGCAATGTCCGGACCCAATGCTGTATGTCTGCTCACCGAGTTGTCTTTATTTTAACCAATAAAATCATTGATGACTGAACGATTTGTTTGTTAAGAACGTTAAAAATTTGGAGCAAACATACTGTGTGCTGACATTGCCCTTTTTCTTAATCTGAACATTTTTCGGTCATGTTGGGAAGACTAGGCGAGCTTTCCCTCTTGCATAACCTCTTGAGTTCTTGCAATTACAAAAACAAACAAACAAACACAATTTTGTGTACATAGCCCGTGTTTTTAATTTGTAAGTCAAGAGAACACTTGTGCACATGTATCTTCTTGTACTTTCCTTTCTTGCATGCATCATCACATAACTGCATAATGACAAAACACCAGCATGCATATTGTCAGCAAAAGGCCTTGCCCACAATACAATCCTAATACAGTAGAATGAAATTAAACCTTGAAGGCCCTTTTCCCCCATTAATGTAATATTAATTTGAGGTGAATTTAATTAAGCCCATCTAACAGAGATAATTATGTTGATGTTTTTTGAGAACAACATATGGTATAAGGCAGAACATGTGGAAAGCAACAGACCCACACGCTGCCACTTGCTAGCTCAAGAGAAAATGTTTTGTGTAGTTTTAGAGCAACATTTATACTTGTTTGTTTCTGTGCTGTGATCTTGTGTTTAATAAGCCAAAATACAGTATGTTTAACACTTGTATTAAGAATGTGTTGTTTTTGCCTATCTTCCACTTTTCCAACAAATGGAAAAGTATCTCACATTTGTCTTTTGTTCTTGCTGTCCTCCCCTTCAGCATCTTCTAGTTGGAGAGAGGAGCCCTCAGTCAACGGTGGAGGATGGACCGATGGTTCCCTCAAGATGGCCAGTGGTCTTGAGGGGGAGAAGTGGAGCAGTGGGTCCTCAGCATCACGACACAGAGCCCAGCCTGAGACCCAGTGCTGGGGACAGGAGACACAAGGTAAGCCCTGTGTCAGGATTACAAATGAATCCCTATGTTGATTGTTTTTGGTTGTTTTTGCTCATCTCTTTTGTTCCATCTGTGGCCTTTGATTATTTATTTATGCTCTGATTATCTTGCTTTGTTTTTTTTATTACTGACTGCTCATTATGCTTCTGCATGTTTTTTTTCTTGCTGCTGTGATGATTATATTGTTCAATATATCAAAGGTTTTTAAATGTGCTACACAAAAAACAACAACAAGGGGTTGGTCTCAACAAGTGTTTTTAACCCACATGCTACAAGGCTTTGCCAGAGGTCAATCTAGTGTGGTAGCACCCCCTTCTGACAATTACTTGCTATTGGGTAAGGCAGACAGTTTTGGTGACAATGGTCCCGTTGTCCTCTTTGCACAGGGACATGGAGTGGGGTTGACAGGATGAAGCCTGATCTCAACCCTGTATCCTTCTCCATTCTGGGATTGAATGCTACAGGTCAGTGGAAATTTGCAGTTGGTGCAATTAAAATGCACCAATCAAACGTAACACGACCAAATGTGCAAACATGATATCTGAAGTGATTGTTAAACAACGCCCTTCATGACAGCCTAGCCTGTCAAATACAGAATTCTGAATAGCATCCCTCTCTCCCTCTCTGTTTCAGAGTCCATGTCTCAACCTATTGATCTTCAGTGGGACAGACATCCTGATGTTAGTGATGAATGGTCTGGTTTCAGTAAGTGTTCAACCAGTGGTTATACTGTATATTATTTTATAAACACGTATTCTGTGAGACACAAGTTGGTTAGGATTTCAAAATAGAACAGGAACAGGAACTCATAAGTAGAGTAGATTAGTAGAGTAGTTTTCAAAATAGATTTTGTATGTTGTCAATACCAATGTAGTAATAGTCTTTGTCTGTATTAAACTAATAAACTGCTAATAAACTGCTGCAGATGGGATGGCAGGTGTTGACTCCAGTTCCGACTGGAACGCCCCATCGGAGCACTGGGGAAATTACGAAGAGCCTCCTGTATTGTTGACACCAGCCGCACCACCCAAGGAGCAGGCTGCCCCTCTCAAGGTCTGAGTGCCACTATTTGCCACTAACATTCTCATTGAAAGTGATTAAACATAACATTTAGCTGACAAAATTGTAACTGCAACTATCAAATTGAAGCTTCTTTGTGGACCTCTTTCTTCTGATGTGTTTCTTTGGTTGTTTTTTCATTGTGGCCCAGGTATCAGACGATGAGAAGGAGGTGGAGGATTCCTCGGAGGGAACAGCCAAATCGAAGAAGAAGAAGAAAAAGAAGAAGAAGGCAGAAGATGATGCTACTCAGGCAAGAAATGACACTTAAAAAGAACAACCACTTAAATCCTAGCATCTGTATTCTTTTTTGGTGTGGAGTGAAAACAGGAGGGGGCTTAGAATAGAGCCCTTGGTAATCTGTGCTTCCCTGTGAGGAAAAGGCCATTTTATGTATAAAAGCTTTTTAGAATTATCGTTAAACAGCCAATTTACCCCTTTTGCAACCAGATCTGTAATGATGTTTAGGTCTCACTTCCTTCCTGGACTACAAGCCACACATCCTCAGAGCCTCCCCCTACTCCCCACAAGGAGGGTTAAAGCATCAATGCATTATGGGCATTGTAGGAATTCAGCTATCCAGTCAAACCCACAGACTTTATTATTGTTCTGGCTATAGGGTGCAAGTTCCAAATTGTACTACAAATACAATTAACAGTGACTGCATCTTACAATTTAGGCATTTAGCAGATGCTCTAAACTAACTGCTAAAAGTAATTATGTATTTATTTTTATGTATGTTTGTTTTTAGGCTGTAAGTGAGGTTTCCCATGAGGCTCCTCCTAGCATGCCATCGTCTCAGAGTAAGTCTGAATTGATTTATTTACTATTCTCTATTTATTTAATTAGATTGATAGAGTACGTTTTTTCCATTATTGAATAGTGGAGAAGGGGGGAAAAACGACATAACTCCATTTAGGATTTATTTTTATTTTATTTTATTAGCCTTAACGATATGTGTGTTGTAGCAAAAATAGGCGATCTACAAGCTGAGAATTTGTCATGTGAACCTGCTATTTTTGGTATTTACAATACCAACACAATTTTGATGAGCTTCTGTCATATTTTTCCTTTCCTCATTGCTCCATTCCTTGTTATTTTACTTCCTCCACGGATTCTTCCTTACATCTCATAGAGAAATCAGAGCAGACCATGGAGTCTTCAAAATCTTTTCAAAAGAAGAAAGTCCGAAGGGAAACATGAAGTCACATAACCAGTCCTTATTAATCATATGCAAATGATTGTCCAGTGTGAAAAATGCAATAATTACCAGGTACAGGAGTTTTTGCTTTCTTTTTGTTTTCTTTTTTGCTGTGGGAGAAATTGACTATACTTTATTCAATTTACGAAAAAGAGAGATAAATTTAAAAGAAAACAAGCAGCAGATACCAAGTGCTTGGCTCATCAGAGTGAACAAGCGAGGTCCTATGGACTGAGATCTTAATTGATTTGCACTATATGCCACACTGCAAACAGAGCACAAGTTCACTTGCAGTCGGAGAGGTACAAGTTTTTAAAGATATTCTTTTTTCATGATTTTTTTGTATGTGAGTGTTTGGTGTTATTGAAGAAGTTAAGTTAATTAAGGAATGGAAAATGTATGAATGAGTTTACTTTGTCCTTTTTGTTTGGTCCGTCCCCTGTTCTGTGGCATTTTTTACTCATGTGCACGCAACGGCATCACAGTTACTGAAAGGTGAAAAGCTCTTTCATCCATTTGCTGATCTTGAACCAATTTAGCCACATTTATCCATATTTGGAAGAGTAAAACTTGATCTAGGATTGATGGTTGGTTTGCTGATGCTTTACTTTGTAGCAGTTGCAACTTTCTGCCACTAGGAGGCACTGTAACTAAGGTTATAAATTGAAACGTATCAGTCTTAATAGTAAGCGCAAGGTTGTGGGACACTGCTATTTTTTCTGTCAGTACAGTTATTATTGAGTACCTTTATTTAATGTGCATTGATCTTTTTGGAGACTTTAACACTCTTTGCACTCTAAAATACTTGTCAGATGTTGTTTTTAAATCCTTGTCTTTCCTTCCAACCTGAGTGGTAGAAGAAGCCATGCCATATGTACAGATTGTAAGGGCTTTTTCCAACTCTCTGTGATTGCACTGTGCAAAAAGGCTGTACTGAATTCTTTTGATGTTATTGTGACATTTGATTATTTTTATGGATCCTTAATTTTTGCAGAATGTGAAATGTGTAAATCCAAGTTTGTAATTGACTTCCTGGCTTTGTGATGAGGGTTAAGTCATTTGAGATGTTAAAAATAACTACATGAATTACATAAAAAGAGGGAGGGGGGTGGTGCAGCTTTAATTCCATGTCAAAGGTTTGTTTTTTAAACAAATTATATATCAGGAACTGAATTCTATTGCCTTAAACTGTCAGTTGTATGTAATGTGCATTGACATCCTTTTGTTTTACTTTCCATCCAATTGCAAGTTTCAATTGATGTCAAAAGTGAATTTAATCTTGCATGACTTCGACAAAGCCTGATTTATGCTTTGGTGACATGTTGCTCAACAACAAGAATGTATTTTCATTCAACTGAAACACATTCAATCTGGCATCTATTTTTGGCATGTCATAGATGATCGTGTTGTGAACTTGGATGACTAGCTTCATAATGCAACTACCAGAATATACAGTATAAAATAGGTGTGTGTGTGTGTGTGTGTGTGTGTGTGTGTGTGTGTGTGTGTGTGTGTGTGTCTGTGTCTGTGTCTGTGTGTGTGTGTGTGTGTGTGTGTGTGTGTGTGTGCGCGCGCGCGTGTGTGTGTATGTGTTGGTGGTGGGGGGGGGGGTGACATTCCCTGAGCATAAATCAGGCAAAGAATATTGTGTACATACATAAATTCAATGGGCAGATAATTGTGCTGTAATTTTTGGACCTGTAGTACCACTTGGTGTACATAGGGGGTTAAATGTGGGGCTTGAGCGTTTTCATAGACCTATGCTTTAGAGGGGATTACAGCTGCTGTGTTTTACTAGGTTTTGACTGTGCATTCAAAGAGCAGTAGTGCATCAAGCTGTTAATTGGTGGTGGTGATACAGTATTTTTATGTTTGCCCATAAATCTTTGTAGACTTGATACAGGTAGGTCATCAGTGAGAAACGTTGGTGTAGCTACTAGCTACTACAGGCACTTATATTTTATTTTATTCTTTTTTATACTGATGAATGAAATGATCAATTTAGTCAATGTATTTATATACTTGTCCATAGGATATGATTTTGAGAATGATTTTGTTTTATTGCATACTATTTCTATGTTTGTTAAAGTTGGAAAAAGTAATACATGAAATGCTTGATATTATCTTCTCTCTTGTGTCTGTTTTTTTTTTTCTCAATGGCAAATAGAGCTCAGAACAAGCTCATTTTTATAACTGGTTTATATCTTCTACGTCATAAAAATCTGTCATACCTCTGAGATTGCATGGCACGTGCAGCGGTTTGACCTTCCCATTATAATACACCCCCCAGGACCAATTCCCTCCATTCAGCTAGGATTTACCAGCATTTAATCTCTAGAAATCTATCTCCATTCATTCACATGATCCAAAAAGAACACGTGTCTCCATGTTTTCCTAGTGGTTTCCGCTCTTGATGGGATATAGCTTTGTGTAAATGAGTGTATTTTTACTCAGAAGGGAAGATAACCTTGGAAATCTTTGATGAATCTATCTGGGTGGGTTGGAGGTTTAAACATACTGTATAACAGTTATCTACTGTGCCATTAAAAAAAAAATCATTCAAAGAATCATACAAAGTGAGTAATACAAAATATTCACACCAACATTCGCAATCTGATAAATGGATATTATACACATTTCACCCCTTAAAAGGCAGGTTGCCACACAGATATGCATACTCGCACAGTAACTGTGTTCTACGGTGCTTGCTTCTTATGTTGCTTTAATCTCTGTCATCATTGTAATCTGTGGTACTGTTAACTACTAGTTAACATCGAAAGACAAGAACTATGGTATAAGGCTGAATACTAGTACACAAATCTGCCTTTAGGCTACAACGTACATCACTTACACCAGGATACTGACCAGTAGGTCACCAGAGAAGTCGGGCCGCCGCGAAGTCGGACCAACCGAAATGTTGCGACATTGAGGGGTCAAAAACTGTGCGCGGGAAGGCTGTTCAGCCTGAAAGAGGGACAAACTGGAGTTTGAAATACATTGTTTTCAACGATGGCGGTGCAAATAAGAGCTATGTAAACATCTGTTATAAAGCATTGCACAGTGACAACTAAAGTCTCTAATGTAGTACAGTGCTTAGCCATAGCCTAGCATCCTAGCTCACAACAGTTGTATTGCTTTTCATTGAACGGCAGCGCTCGAGACACATCTGTGACGCAATCAACCTTCCACACCGGCCAACCCCGTCTCCAGGGTAGGGTTGGTCAGTGCGTGCACAAAACACACCAGTGTGAATAAACGAACGAGGAGCACCAAATGCCCAAAATACACCAGGTATAAACGAACGATCACAGAGTACATGAGTGCGTTTAGGGTGTATTGCCCATCGCCCTTTGATGTAGGTCGAAATCAATCCTCATTTGGTCACGTGATCCGCTGTGGCATTGTAATAAGTAACCTATCGAATTATGCGTCTACAGAGCCATCCAGTAGAAGAGTTGCAACATTGAAGTGCTGCAGTTAGGCCTAAAACAGGCCTAAAACAAAAAAAACTCTGTAGTGTTTATGTTGTAATATTACTACAAAAATATGTAAAATAATGGTATTTAAGATCAGATCATTTAAGCGGCGCTGTACCGATGCAAACACGAGCCAGCGCCCTCAGCGGGCGCGGTATTCACTAGGTCACCAATATCTCCGTGACACCGGGATGAACTAGATTAACGGTCGCCCACTGTTTGCCAAGTCAGTCGGGCACTAGCCAGCGGAAATAATAAACGTAGATCTTCAACACACATCGAATGTGCTGGTCGTGACATATAGAAGCAAGGCTCCACTGAATCATTTCAGGATACAGTAGTAGCCTTTGTTTTCATTCCGTTTTTCGCATTCATGAACTAGCTTTTGTTTTTTGTTGTTGTAGATAATAAAGAATAAACAATGATTTCGCCGTGGGACCGGTGGTACTCGACCAGCTGCTGCCTTTGCTGTCACGTACGGACGGGCACCATTATTCTGGGAATATGGTATATGGTAAGAAAATAGTAATAAACATTATGTTAAATGTATATGTAGATCTTTAGAGATATGAGGTATTTAAAACATGTTTTTAAATGCATATTTTAGAGAAGAGGAGGGGAGGGATTCCCCCTATTGCTGTTCATCCATTCTGGCCATTATCGCCAGTAAATCTCTAAAAACTCAATTTAACCTGTAGGCTACTTGATTAGCTCAAACATTTAATCATTAGTATGACAAGCAGTAAATGTCTTTCTAAATGTTTAGGTGAAGTGTTTTGTTTCCGTTTTTAGACAGGGATAACCCCAGAGTCTTTAAAAGAGTGCATTAAGCCTGCAGGTAAATCCTTGACCCTTACGTCACTATCTGTTTTTGGAATTCTATTAATATTGGTCAGCAAATGTCTTCACACAGGTTGAGGGCAGAAAAACGCAGCTTCTAATGCCTATACCATACATTATTTGTATACAGCATGTAATATCAGAGTGTAGAGATATTATTTTGTATTTTGGATAATATGGTATTTGGTATGAGTGTTGGATATGAATTTACCTGCATTCTAAGATCTTGTAGTTCTTGTGTGTGTGTGTGTATATATATATATATATATATATATATATATATATATATATATATATATATAATATATATATATATAATATCGATTACAATTTTTGATTTAATTAATTTGAAGCTTTGTAATTAATTAATCTCAATTAATCGCATACCAGTATTTAACCCGAAAAGCATTTTTTGTGTCAATTAAAACAGGTTGGTAATGTGTGAGTGAGTTTTTCTAAGTCAAAACTGTGTCCATACTGTAACATGTTATGTTGAGGGTGAGCGTTAGAGATAGTGTTATTACTGTCGAACCAATGGGAGGATAAAACAGTGGGAGTTTAGATCAATGGCAGACCTGATTGGCTTCTTCTTCCATTGTGTGCACTCACTGGTATGACCGGTACCCAGGAGATTCGTCCAGTGAAAAAGGCGATCCAAATGAGTTAATTTTTTTAATTGCATTATTTTTCTGTAATTACTTAATCCCGATTAATCAGTTAAAGTCCCAGCCCTCATATATATATATATATATGTATGTATACATACATATATATTAGAGCTGTCAGTCGGTTAAAATATTAAAATATCTAATCGCATGATTAGATAATCTTTGATTAATCGCAATTTATGTTATATATATATATATATATATATATATATATATATATATATATATATATATATATATATATATATATATATATATATATATATATATATATATATATATATATATATATAATCAAATAATATCTCATACACGACGCAATTGGCCGCCCTGACAACCAACTTGCCTTTCACAGCCAATCAGCCATGCTATGTGATCACCAGCAATGACAGCATGACCAGTGACCACAGTACCTTAATCACATGTTTTTTATATGTTCTAAATGTATCTTAAATGACATTTCACAAGGTCTATTATTTATTCTGCATTTGAGCCACACACCACCATTTGATGAGATTTATTAGAATTACAGACCTAAATTAAAGAATTTGTCTGCAATTCCAGGCTGTGTTGATGTTGGCACCATTAGGAGCGAACATGCACATTTTGTAGAATGTTTCACTTATTGTGTAGACTTATTAACTTAAGTAATGCTGATGTTTAACAATTATTCACCTGAATTTGGCAAAATTGAACCAAATGGGCCCACTTGATTTGTTTTTACTGCGAGTTTGCGCACTAAATAAATTAATCAAGTTGTACACATTGCTGATTATTTACCCTAAAAAGGACAATAGACTTAGCAGCATAAATGACATAATAATTCCTAAAATAAACATTAAAGACCCTAGATTTTGGCTGGGACATAACATTAATAGGCCATACATTTGCCTGGCCTATGATGTAATTTCTGAAGCTTTTGACAACATGCTCACATAAAGTATGCCAGGTTGAAAGTAGTTAACCAAATGAACTATAGCCTTCCTCATGTGTACCAGGTTGACAGTAGTCAACCAAATAAAGTATAGGCTTCCTATTCTGGGCCAAACATTCTGCAGAAATAGCCAATCCACAAGCACAAGCACACAACGGAAAGCCTAGTATCAAACTCTGGATGACCTACCGTCATCAAAGTATATTGCATGTTGTTAAAGAGTAATTCCACTTCTTTGATTTCTCTCCATTTTCTTCACTGTTCCCACAGCTCATAAATGCAGTTGTCCTAATTATCCTGTTGTCGGCTCTCAACGACCCAGTCCAGTACCGCTACCACCTGACCAGCACCGAGTTGGGCACCGACATAGATGTCATGGATGATGCAAGTGAGTGTCTGATGTCAAATCAATACTAAAAGAATAATAGCATTATTATTATTGTTAATAATAGTAATAATAATAATAATAAAGGTTTCAGTCATTTATTGCAGAAATAAAACGCTGTACCCAAGTTGTATTGATCCTATAATTCTTTATGAATGCACTGATGCTTGGCTTATGAGTCTGCTTAATGAGTTTCTTAATTGCTCATGAAGGGGTCATTACTCTCATTAGTGGAGCATTTTAATGTGCAATAGCAGATTTAGCTTACATGGGCTGTAGGTACTGTATATACATGCAGGGCAATCTCTAATATCTATCCATTTTGGAGGTTTTTTTTTTGGTTGCCGACCGTTGGCGCTTTACAAAACGATTGAGGGGAAGACCAGGGGGAGAAACATTGTGATGAGTTTGTAACTCGGTTTCTAAGAAGACGACGTCAATAATACACACGGTTCAATCAGTGTTTGCTGTATGTGCCGGGGGGCACTGTGCACGCACACATGTGCCAGTATGCATGCATGTGTATGTATACATAATAGGAGATTAACACAGAGGCACTGTTGGACAGAAACCTTCCAGAAACCTTGTGCTCAGTTCACTAACGTGAACTGAGCATAAGTTATTCTTTCCTTTTCCTTTAAACAAGTACAATGGTATGTATAAGTACATACCATAGAGTAATAAAATATAGAGAGGACCCGAGCGATAGCCCCGCCCCCTTGCAGTTCATTTCAATAGAAGTTGCTCAGTGGCGTTATGAAGCATCCGGAAGACTGCGGGAAGTTGTATCTACTGTACTTCCACATTTGACCACCAATTTTGTGCCACTAGGGATGTGGTACATTCACTCTCGCTCTGGTCCATAGCTCCACTGCTTCTACGATTCTGTGTTGGACAATGCAATCTCTCTGATGGACCTCCGACCAACCTCACTGCCGGAGTGGAAATATAAAGAACGTTTTACCTACTCACCAAAACAAACACGGCTTGTGTTATTAGAAAGACTACTTTTCTTAGTCGAAACACTTCCCCACCAGACGTATAAAATTGACATATTGCCAAGAGAAAGAGATTATGGTCGGAGTTCCATCCGAGAAATTACGTTGTCTTTGACAGAGCTCTACTGCAAGGCCGAATCATAGAAACAGTGGAGCTATGGACCAGAGCTACATACAAGCCACATCTCTGACCAAATGTCAGGTTCTCTCACTCATCACAGTTGTAAGCAAGGCAGTAATGGAAGAAGTATTGCAAACTATTGATGATATTGATCCACGTGTCTCTTACTAGGGCACTGGTTCACTGGGCAACATGTACTGAGATGTAATCCATATTTCTGCAATAAAAAGACCATTTTAGGAGCAGGACAGCAGGCTAATAATAGCTGATTTTGGAAGTTGTCACAAATGTCACATACCTAGTGTGTGAAAATGTAGAAATCCAATTATGTCTAGGTATCCATAGAAACAGCTATGTGTGCTGATTTGTTAAACATGTGCAGTGCACCACTTAACAAAGGGTCACAACTAGAGCGGTAAATAAAATTATGAGTTTATGAGAAGAAATGCAGATTAAAAATCCATGGGATGTTGTTATTGTCATAGATTTTTCTTTCTTTTTTTTTTTTTTATAAACTTTGAATACTCCTCCCTCTAGTCTAAGGCCAACTAGAGAGCCATCACTCAGTTTAGAAAACAGAAGAGTGCCATTAAATGTATCATAGCCCCTCCTGCACAACAATTATTCACTGCCAGCTGTGAAATGTCCAAGACAGGTTGAGAGCTGCAGTAGGCTAATAACAGTAGGCTAATAATAGCAAAGCTACCTGAGTTCTATATTTGTTTTAAGTTGTACAGTACATCCCTCAAATGTATTTACAGTAGGGCTTGTTATGGTGAAGTATATTTGTTGCTACACTTAACTACAGTACACTACATATTATGTTTCCTAACATTATTTTACTTTTCCCTACAGACATATGCATAGCCACTGCAATATCTTTGCTGATGATCCTTATATGTGGCATGGCAACGTATGGTGCATACAAGGTAGGGAATAAAAACAGTGATAAACAGTGTTTATAAGCATACTTGAATAAGACACCAATGACATTGACCAAATACATGCTGTTTTCTCTCTCTCTCTCTCTCTCTCTCTCTCTCTCTCTCTCTCTCTCTCTCTCTCTCTCTCTCTCTCTCTCTCTCTCTCTCTCTCTCTCTCTCTCTCTCTCTCTCTCTCTCTCTTTCTCTCCAAAGCAACATGCAGCCTGGATCATTCCATTCTTCTGCTACCAGCTCTTTGACTTTGCACTTAACACATTGGTTGCCATTAGCGTGGTGGTTTATCCCAACACAGTACAGGACTACCTACAGCAGCTGGTGAGTGAGACTTTATAAATGATTTATGTCTAGCACTGTGATCTGCACACAGCAATTTGGTCTGACAACACTAACTCCCAGCAAGACAAACAAAAACATGAATAGGGCTGCAATTAATTATTTTCTTAATAATTATTCTCTCATTTATCTTTAAAACTATAATTATTAATCAAATAAGCAAGAAGCACCTTTTTATTTTAATATTTTCCATGTCTTGATCTGACATGCTCCAAGCTTCCATATATGACCATATATGGCGAGGACAGAATTCATTCCATATGTTGATCTGACCCTTTTCTATCTCTCTCTCTCTCTTCCTTAACCACTGTCCACCCCAGCCGGGGACGTTCCCTTACAAAGAGGACATCATGTCCACCAACAACGTGTGCCTAGTCTTTGCAGTGTTGCTTTTTGTGGGCTGCATCCTTACCTTCAAGGTAAGTCTCTACTCTCTTCAACTTGACTGCCTTAGAACCATCACAGATTTGATGTGTCATGTGTGTAGTTCTAGCAAATTTAACACAAGGCCCGAGACAAACAAGGCGTTGTTCCCTGTGTTTAATGCATGCTGTAGCTGAGGATGGCTCTGATACTTGATGGCCTTGCACCACCCAAGCTGATGCTTGTGTAAGATTTAATCAGTTTGATTCCAACATGAACCACAACCACGCAGTAGAATCTTATGCCATGCCCATCTGGAAGGACCATAAGTACGGTGGAGATGATGAATCCGCCACTGCACTCGCCTGTACCATCATTGGTTGCTTTTAATAGGATGAACAGTAAACACAGAGATCCATCAGAGCAAGGACAACAGAAAACACACTGCATTCAGGACGATTCCTCTTAATGCATGCGTGACTCGCCAGTCACAGCTCTGTGCAGGGGAACGGAGATGGGACTGGAATTTGCGGTCATCTGTACGTTCATATCAAGTCATTTCTCGTATCTGTCATTTTTGCCTGAGTTGAGTTGGAAAATATTCAATGAATGTAATTATTGTCCTTAGCAGCAGTGCTAAGGTTAGGTTGTGATGGGATGGGGGATGACTGCAGGAACATGACAGACATAGAAAAGACATCATGGAAAGCTCTTATGAATCATATAAGCATTAAAGATGTTGTCAAAAACAAATTGAAATTGAAATTTCTACCACTGAGCTTATAGAGCCAGCTTGCTTTGATACCAAAGCATCACATAGAAGACATGAACAACAGAGCCCTGTTTCTGTCTGAGCTGTGTGTGGATCAGCTGTGAATGCTAAGCAGTGGTGGGCAACAAGGTATATTTACTTGACTACTAAACATACGTAAGGTTTTTTGAGTATCTAAGTAGCTCATCCTGGAGCGAAAGTGCTGAAGTGGACATAATGTATACATACTCAAGTAAATTATGGAGTACATTTTCTTGTTAATAGACTATAATATCCACTGCTGTATCGAAATTTCCCATACAAAATCAGACATTTTCAAAATATGTTGCTTGTATACTTGCTGTATCTACTGTTTTATGGATTAAGTAGCTAAAGGGGAATTCCACCCTTTTTCAAAAAAAGAGAAAATCTTGAGTGTAAACCAAATGGACCCTAACTGTTCCATTTGTACACTCAGAAAAAAGGTCCTAAAATTATTCATTAATGATTTTTTAGACCTCCATTTCTAGGAAACACAGAATGGGGGAAGGTTTATATTATGTCCACACAACATATCTAAGGTATATTAATGACAATAAAATGTTGAAAATGGGTGGAATTCCCTGTCAACCACCAATAAACAGACAAAGAACCTTGAGGAGGGCATGGCTGTCAGCACACATAACTGAACCACAACCAGACTGAAAACTGATCTAGAAACAGCAAACTGCCTCCACCAGGAAGGGGAAATGGAGGGGACTGCTTATAACTCTGACATCCCATTACCCCGACTGTGTGACTTCACGTGTGGTTAGGGAAAGTATTGCACTTGCAGTTTGTTGGACCATGATGGCATTGCATGCCGAACATATCAGACAACAAGTTTGCGACAAAGAATGAATCGGGCTTCAGGATGGCACACATGAAGTAAGACTATAAAGCTGAGACCAAGATAAAAGGATATGCTATAATCAAGGACTAATTAACAAAAAGGTGAAGAATAATGCAGAGAGAGAGAATGAGGGAAATATTAAACAGGCTACAGATAATACAGCTCCAAAAGCAGTAGCACTTTGTATTATTATGTCACAGGATTTTACATAATCAGTCTGGATGTTTTTTTTTTTAACTTTTCTTTTTTTACCTCCAAAAACAAAGAGGACATTTTGAACAGAGGGGCAGATGGTATGGGCACTATAATAATAGAATCCAAGCTGTATTGTTGAATATAGCTTACCACCAATATATTGGCATAACAATATACTTTTAATGTGAATTTGCATACATACTTTTAATGTGAATTTTGCAAACAGATGATCTGTAATGTTCTATGGAACATTGCACTGTTTTGATTAATTTTGAACATTTAATTTCACTGTACAAAGCACAAATCAATACAAAAACTGTTACTTTGAGGACAAAGTCGTAGTGCATTCAATCAATACATATAGCAATATATCGATCGACAATCTGTACCATAGGTGAATCGATTGAGGGGCTGCAGCATCGATACAGCAATAAACTGCATGAATTATCTGTGTGACAGTGTCACCAAATGTATCTCTGTTTAAAACGATCACCTCATTTATATTATAGAAAAGACTAAATCAATCACTCAAAAAGTCATGGCAAATCTGTCAAGGAGTTTTAACATCAAATTCTGAAATCCCGGAAGTCAGTTAAGTGTAGGACTATTTTAAGTGAAGCACAACACTGGATATTAGTGTCTGAAGTGTTAATTGGACCTCAGTAGGTTTCCTTTACAGTAAAGAGGTCACCTCAACAGATGGCACTGTGATTGTCTGTCTGTTGTCTGACTGGCTGGCTGACTGAAAGGCAGGCCAATGCTGTTAATGCTGGCAGGGGAAGCAGGCAGCCCAGCAGGATAGTCACACACACAAAGAACCTCCTGTTCTATTGCCAAGTCAGAGCTACCTTTCTGCAAGGAAAGCTTTACAGAGAGAAGACGGGTACTGGGGACCTTTTGCAGTTTAATAGTACATTTTGATAGTCTAAGAACCACAATTTACCATCATTACTCACAATACAAGGAAATTATGCGCACCAAGTATAAGAATAAAATACAATGGAAATTCGGCCATGACAAAATTCTTAGGTAATTTCTAATTTCTGCAGTCAGTTGACAGCCATGGTTGAGGACAGTTGACAGCCGTGGTGTACTGTACAGTAATACTAACGTGCAGCAGTGATGCCACTTCAACTCATTGTCTGTATTGTGTTTCTTCCTCCTCCTGTGTCAGGCCTATCTGATTGGCTGTGTGTGGAATTGCTACAGATATGTAAGTGGCAGGGGCACCACTGAGGTCCTCGTTTACGTCACCACCAATGACACCACGGTGAGTACCCCCCCCCCCCCACACACACACACACACCTCAAGGACATAATACAGCAGCACCCTCACTTGATTGTGATCTGGCATAGTCATAGTGGATAGACGAGGCAGGCACACATGCATGTACCGGTAGGCCTGTTTGCATTTACACGTGTGGACACAAAAACAGTCTTTAGTGTTTAGTGTGTAGCTAGCAAATGGTAATATATATATATATATATATATATATATATATATATATATATATATATATATATATATATATATATATATATATATATATATATATATATATATATATATATATATATATATATATATGTATATAGTATATTGCCTAACACAAATATTAGAGATGATTAACTCTCTGTAGTCGCATTGCCACTACTTTGTCCTATAGGTATTGGCTATGCCAAGGTGATTGGCTGTGAATGGCTAGGTGGGCGGAGGGATCACACGTCATCCTTCTTAGTGATGACTCAGGGCTTTTGAAAAGGCTTTAGTACAGTCACTCTTTCCATCTGTCTGTCCGTCCGTCCTGGTCTAATCCTCTACACTGATAGAATACGCTAATCACTGTCACACCCATCTTCACTGATGCAGTCCCTTATACCGTTCACACTTGCTTTGGTGGCCATCTTCAACTAGACTCGACGAATGTTAGATTTGTAGACCTACCGTTGTTAATGGTTTAATAGTATTCAATAACACAATTAGGCTGTGTGTACAGTATATATAAATACATACAGTATATTAAGTGGGAATCAGCATTTGGTTTAGTCCCCCATGTGGTCCCCCATGCGGTTTCACCTGGCGTTTCACCCCAGGTGAAACGCCATGTGACATCACATTCAGGGATGGAGATCTGTGATAATAATATAGTCTAGTAAGTCTACGGCTGTGTTCGAATTTATTCCCTATGCCGCCCACATAGGGCACTACTTTGGTCTTCCGCCATAGTGAGTGTTAAATATGTAGTGAGCCTTTCTGGACCCTAATATACACTAGTGGACTGAAATATCCCACAGTGCACCTGGAATTGTAGGGTCCATCACTACATTTACTCAGCGGAGCAAATCTACCCCATAATGGTTTCTCTCTTGAGCACACATGCATGTGTTTGGGTGCGCTGCTTCTGCATGATGCAACTCAGACTCAGACGAGTTGAACCAGCGAAAGAAAGGTGGATGTGTGCCTTTAGGTGATTTACTGCTGCGCTGTAGATGTTATGTTACACTGTCATCATGTCAAGACTCATTGTGGTCGAGGTACAAGCGTATTGGGTCAATACAGAAGGTCTTCTGTGTACGTAGTAGGACCTACTGTGGTGTGTCTAACTAACTCCCTGTTGCCACAAACTGCTTCTTCACTGTGTAAATCCCATTAACATACAGTATGTAGGCTCAGGTCTGGATCTCACTCTTTTTAAAACATCACTATCTCACTCTTTTTACCCTTCCCCCACTCGTTTCTTTTCCCCCATCCTCTTCTTTTCTGGACATTACGTAATAGCCTGTGTTTGTCCTAGTGTTAACACGCTTTCACTGCCCGCTTCACAGTTCTGTCCCCTGGGAGCATGTTCTCTCTCTCTCTGATGCACATGCATGCGCGCGCACACACACACACACACACACACACACACACACACACACACACACACACACACACACACACACACACACACACACACACACACACACACACACACACATTTGCCTTATAGGCAATATACATGTTTATAAAGATATTTATTTCTCAAAAACTGTATCTTGTGTTTTTTTTCCCCGTTTTGGGAGGGGGGGGGGTTAGGTTATAAGAAAATGTCACCTTTTTCTTAAAGATGGAGTGGCATGATTTAACCTAAAACATGATCATCAGGTATTAATTTTATATGAAAAGTATTTTGTTTTTCCCCAAAAGTGTACAGTGTTTGTTAAACTGGCATTTATGTAATTTCACCCTACCAGTTCATTAAGTATGCCTGGTTTGCCTGGTGGGTGGTGATGGGTGGAGATCCACCTGAACTGAAGCCACACCCACAGCTTTAGTTGCATGATAAAGGGGGAGGAGTTAGGGGAGGGGCTGAGCATGTGATGTCACTATATAGAAGTTTTTTTCCATTGGCACGTTTGACTGGAAAGGTTCAGCCCCCAGGAAAAAACCCTAAATACAAAGGGAAGACATTATTGCATATAAAAAACACACCATGAGGTCTATTTACATACTGTCACCTCTTAAACATGTACAAAAATGGAAAAAATACAAAAAATCACGGCACCCCCTCTTTAACACTTCCTAGAATAATAATAATAAAAAAAACGCCTTTTTCAAATATACACGCATACAGTAAACACTTCCCTAATAGGTGCCTGTTAGCTCTTTAAAGGCCAAACAGCAGAACTAACTCTCCTCCTCTGACATTGGGATTTCAGGTCCTTCTGCCACCATATGAAGAGGCTGTGGCCATCCCACCCAAGGAGCCTCCTCCACGGTACATAGAAGCATGAGACGACGCCCTCGCCTCAGCGCTGGATCCTAGACCTTAACAACCCTAACGTGCTTCGCTCCGCAGGCCCCACAGAGCCACATAACTACCGTACATCTCTTTCCACTACGGGCCCACAAGCGCAGCAAGAAAATCCAACGTCCTCAAGGCTGGTCTCAGACTTATGATACCCCCCCACCACCACCAGACCCTTCCTCACCACTGGTATATATTAGGATGGAATACACTAGATTAGGGCAGCTGTGAGCCACTGTCGTCCTCTACTCTGTCCTTCCTTATGCTTCTGCCACCCCATCCCCCCATGCCTCTGCTGACACGTGTCGTGCCCCCCCCCCCATGGTATCAGAGTGACTTTGGGATGCCCTCCTTACCTCCCTCTCAGCAGCCACTGTCCCACCCCGGGGTGAAGCAGCTGGACCCACCAGCGAAGTCCCTTTGGCACAATCCACCCTGGTTTCAATTAGCACTTTTTCTGTGTTTGAAATGCCTGTTGGTCTGGCCAATACACCTTTTAACCCCTGATACTGTGAACCTTCCTCGTGGTCTCGTCTAGAAAACTAATCGCAAGAGAATCAGCAGCGATATAGCAAGCGCCAGAGATAACGAAAGCGTGATCAAGAGCACTTTTGTTGACGAACCCCCCCCCCCCCCAATGAATGTAACGATGGGGGTATTTTTGTAAGAATCTTTTGTATGTATAATAGTAAAAAAAAAGAAAATGGAGGGGAAAATAATTGACTTGTGAGAGGATATATCCTGTTGTGATCAAATGTTCATTTGCATAACCAAGTAATTACAATTAATCCTGAAAAAAGTACCTTGACTAATAATAACCACTAAAACGTCTTCTGTTTGTAAAGTTGTAACACAATGTCTGTAAAACCTGCCAACACTGATTGAAAAGAAAGATCACAACTATTGCAGCTAATCTATTCCAGTTTGCTCTTGTCAATTTTCAGCACTGTTGCAAGTGCAAACAAAGTTTCAAAGAGTTGCAAATTATTAATGTTTAATCCTCATTCCTCAGTACAACATGCAGCTCGCACAATACTACTTCTCCCATGCATAAATTAATTATCTTTTTGAAGCACTTATTAAAGATATCTTTGCACCAACATTCAGATGTAAAATGCACATGCAAATCCCAACAAACATTCAAAGCAGTAGTTAATAAAAGTATTATATATGTAAATGTTCAAAGGTAAGAATGTGTCCATTTTAGATATCTGTCCCATGGACTTCACAGCAACAGACATGGAGGTGTTTAATCTGATCTTTTAGCAGACTTAATTTAGCAGGATTGAGGGCATTTTAGGTCATGGTGTTACACCAGGGGTCCTTTTATGTGGAGACATTTGTTTTGCACAAGCAATGGTGTCATTTAGTTTTTCGTTCTGTGTGCTGGTGAGATTTTGAAATGATCAAATACAAATCAGCTCTTATTTACTGTATATTGTGGTATTACAAGATGCAGCTAGTAAATTACTGCCTAGAAACTATTTGGGCAAATGGTCCAGCATTACTAAAACTATGTAGCTAATACAATTGGCTATATGCTATATTCTATAGCCAATTAGTTTCCCTAACCCACAAATAGTATTATGGCTCTTGGTCAAAAATATTACATTAACAATAAAAAGCTATGCAGCCAAGAGCTCCTTCAACAATTTGTTAGGTTTAGTAGTAATACAAGTACTGTATTGATATACTTATGCCGTTTAGTACAAATATTAGTTTACAGGCATTGGTAGTCCTCTTTTCATTGTACCAGTATGACCACCGCTTCTGCAAATCCATTAATATTTGAACAAAGCTGTAGACAAAATGTGCACTTTAAAGACCATGTGAGCTTATTGGAAATCTGTTCTGCTGTATATTCCTATGTGTGATTGATTTTCATCATGATGCTGTTGCCAGCTCACGGCATGTTTAACCACTTAACCCTAGACTCCCTATTTGGGTGGCAATCACGACAGATATTTCGAGCCAAGTGCTTGGGAATTTGGGCAACTAATTGTTGGGTTTTAAGTGGTTAAAGACCATGTGAGCTCATTGAAAATATTTTGCTGTATATTCCTGTTTGATTTAATTTTTACCATGATGGTGTAGTCAGCTGGCCTGGGTGGGCTTCAAAACTATGAAAGGAACAAAATGTCTGACCATTACATATATTGTACTTTACCTAATCTAATGACACGCTTGACATTGTTTCTGATGTGATTGAAGGTTAACCTCAACCCAGTAGGTTTGTGGCACTTCCTTTTAGTATCTTAAGATTCCGTCACTGTCCATTAATTGTTGGTTGTCACACACAATCTTGTTGGATCTGCATGGGTCCAAGTTTCAATTCTTACAAATAAAACCCTCAAGCAGTAGATGTCTGCCTTATCTATTTGAACATTTTTGTTGCTAGTTGGATTTTTTTTTCTCCAAAAAAATGTAGCTTCTCATGTTTTGTATCTTTTCACAATCAGGATTCAGTCATGATTAAATAAATAGCCTTGAAGAGACTGGCATGACTAATGTAGTTGGGCTTTGGTCTGATCTGGGACTGGGGATGTGGACTGTTCTAAAACACAGGTCACTGGGTAATGGATAGGACATTTGGCATGTAATGGGGCCTACTATTTATGTTTCACTGATACGGTCAATAGCATATTGGATGGCTTCCTTCGCATCATTTTTGAACATGGTTGAACTGAGTTAGAGATTGTAATTATGTTAGTGATAAATCTCAAGCTCATTCAGGGATGATTTAGTAAGTGTTTCATGGCAGGAATAGCAGTTTACCTTCACTACAACCATTCTGTTTGGACTTCACCTTTCAGTTTAATGTTCAACATTAATCACCTTTCATATATCTTGGGGAGAAAACACCTAACTCCAAAATATTAAAACCAAGTAAATCTGCCTCATCAAAGTTGGCATTGTACTGTTATTACAATGCCAACTTTGGTATTGCACTTTCTGTTTCAACTGATTGCATGAGAGGGGGAGAGGAAAGAGAGGTGGTTTCTTCAAGACAGCAACAAATTATGCAGTACACTGCACAGTAAACGGCCGTACTGTGTTCAATCCATATACGTAGCTGCTAAAACCACTTGACCTCGTTCACAGAGCATCACAATAATTCAGTGGCCTGTATAGCCCTGTGAGTTGACTGCAGTGGTGATGAATTGAGAGCTGTCAAGCTCATCCGCACGTGCCCAGCCTGGCTGCCCTTTATGGCTGACAATCCCTGAGCCAGCAGGCCAACGACCGCGCCAGCAGATCAACAGGGATTTACAGCATCCTTCTCTTCTACCACAAAATGGAGCCTGGCATTATTATACCATGGGCCTGACAGCCAGACACACTCACCTACTTTCTGCCAGTGGAGTTGGGAAATAAAAATAAGTAGGTCACACATGGGCCATTTTCTCTGAGATGTTTGTCCACTGTCCAGCAATGGTCAACCCCTGAGGTAGTAGTTGGCATCAAATAACATTTACTATGTTGAGTGTCTATGTCGAGTGTCTTCTCTCGGGCCACTATAAATAACATACTATGAATAATGAACGTGAGCTTAATAGGGATCATGACTCATGTTACCATACAGACACTAAATATTATTCATGAGATTTATATATGAATTACAATTGTGCTCCTGTCTAGAAAACACTGCAGCCATCACAGTTCATAATCAATATTGTAATTATTTGTGTGTGTGTGTGTGCGGCGAGAGAGAGAGCACTGAGCACATTACATCCAAACTGTCCAGTGAAATGTCAGACGAGGCATAATCAATAACAATTATCAGTCAGTGTTGTGTAACAATTATCAGTCAGTGTTGTGTATGGGAAATGTAAAGTTTCCAGTATTAAATCTAGGCCAGTAATCTATATTTGCTGCATACTGTAGCACCTTGGCATATTATTACCCGTCTCACTGGGGCTGCCTGGACTAAATACTGTACATACTTTTGAGTTGTAGATATAAAATAGAAGCCATAGGCCTATTAAAATCATTAGTTGTGGTTGCAATTGAGGTTTGTTGACCCTTGCTAAGTCAAACACTGTTAACTGTAGTACACTCAGTCTGTCACTGGCAACATCAACATCACTTATATTAGGTAGTGGTGGAAGTAGTACTTGGATGTAAAAATAGCAATGGCTAATGTAGGAATACTCTACATTTTGAGTAAAAGTTCTTTGCAGCCAAATATACTAGCCTTTATGCAGAGTGGCTAATTTTGTGTTTACAGTACTTGAGTAAATTTACTTACATTCCACTCTTGCTATTGGGTACTCTCTGCATGTGCTCAGATTATATGGGATGAGCTCAATTGATTTAATTGGAAATCAAGAAAAAGGATTAGGTTGGCGAGTGGAAAAACTAGGCCAAAGGCACACAGTGGATGATGGTGAGCTTATATTATCTCTAACTGTCAGTGTATTTTATTTGCTCCCTGTGGGGCAGTCAGGGTTCCAATCTATGGTGGAAAATCCTTGACGACTAATCCTGAAAACTTTGAATTTCCCTGCAGGGATCAGCACTATGTGGCAGAGCTAGCCCATGAAAAGAAAGACACCAAGACCAAGTTTAACCCGCCCGCTAGCAACATAACCAATGTAGTTTGAACTGAATGACATTCGCATCCTTGAGACCAGACTAGCGAAGGGGGGGAAAAGCACTCAAGGGATAACTGTAAATGTATTCTAAAACCAGTTCTCTATAAAAACAATCAACTTAATTTCCTTCGACCCGTGTGAACGGAACTGATTTTCATGGATAGAACATAGAAAAGTATAAACCAGTGTGTTGCTCATTTGTGTTGTGGATCATGCATACTGAATCTCTGGGGAGGAAAGTAAACTAATATCCCTCACTCTGCCATGGGGAAAGTGTGAAATTCATTCTAGTAATAATTACCCTATTATGTTACAAATGTACTAAGTGTCACTGCTGTACCAATACGTCCAATGTCAATGGTGTTCTGATTAAAACAGAGCTTTACAAAGTTAGTGTGCTGATTGCCATTTGTACCACACGCATGCCACATTGAGCCCTCAGTTTCCCTTCCTGCCAACTAGCTGGCACACAGACGGGCACAGGTATTATGCAACTGCTGCTGTGATTGTAACATTCCAATAGCTCTGGCAGCTTCATACCGGAGGTAGAGGAACATAATTTCAATGGGTCGGTTTAAGCCTAACAGTTACATAAATGAGGGGCAAATAGTAAAATCTGATTAACTGAGTGACAGAAGTAATGTGACAAACTGACAAATGCATTTGTTAACAGCCATTGTCTGCCATTAAAGACATGACGTAGATCACCTTTACATACAGTGGACAAGTCACTAACAGCAGGTAATTTTGGAGGTCACACCATACATCCTGCACAAATAGACCTTGCATATCATATGGACAGGCCAGGTTAATGTTAAGAACTCCAACAGTCAACAGTCTGCATTAAATACTGTGGTGGTGTCAAAGATATCATGAAGTGTTGACATTGTGTGTGTCCTTATATAGTATCTTATATAGACAAAGTATCGGTGGCCAAGTTAATCCCTATTAAGATTTTGTTGTACAAGGTTTTGCAGTAATTAGCCAAACTATACACTCACATGTGAGACTGGGACTTTGTAGATGCATTTTTTTAAACCTTTTTTTGTGCCAGTGTCAGGTGAAAGTGGTTAATTTATAGATTTCCAAGTTGCTTCAGCAGTTTGCCAAGGCTGGAAGAAACCCCATCAGCTAGCTGCATCAGAGTAAAGAGAACACTGCTGCTCTCTAGTGGGCATACAGACTACAAACAGGAGGGGAAAAAGTTTCACATTTGGACAATTTAGACAAGTTAGTTTAATGTCTCTTCACTGATGACAGAATGCCAATCCATTTCGAGTCTGCCCAAGTTAACCACTATTAACACCAACGCAAATAAATTTCTTTATTTGCTTTGAGAACCCATCTTTTTAAAAGCAAGGCAAAAGAATGCCACAGCTGTAATGTCCATGGGTTATGGCAATAATGGGATACAACAAAGTATTACATTTTGATGACATTTGTTCAAATAAGCCTTGGGTGGTCTGACATGAAAGTCAAAGCCATACTGTTGTTTTTCATAGATCACAGGGCAACAGGTACAATTTCACCAACTTTATTTAACAACGGGATACAGCTCTACTGGGGAGGCTGCTGCTGATCTGGCATGCTCCTGATGATGTCAGAATCACCTGCAGGAAGAAACATGAAATCGATTAAAAAGACGCTACTATATACAAATCTCATCATCCTATATCCCAGCCCATATCCATGGGAGTGCACTTGTGAGATATAGGTACAATGTCGCCAATGGAGCATTGGTGACCTGACCAACAGTGTGGTCAGCTCACTCTGGTTAGCTCTGGCCCTAATGTAGCGAACCGCTGGTGCTGATTTGGACCATTGTTGATGGGTCAATCAGCCCTAAGGTTCGCAAGCAAACACGTTTTTACTAGCCACTTTGAACCCATGAGGGGAGGGGTCTGGGAGCCTAGCCCACACTGTGCCCGCTTCTGTGAATGCAGAAGCCCACCGCAACAATAAAGGAAATATTCAGTCCAAATGTCCAGCTTGCAAACTACCAACTACTTTGATGTTGAAAGCTTGAATTTCTCTAGGCTAACCATTATATAATTTTTTAATAAATTAAATGCATAATATATAAAGCTTTTCCATAAGAGTATATTTTAATGTTTCTCCGGGAAGAATACAGCCATAAGAATAATTAAACATGGTTGTGGGAATATTAAATGCCATGTTCATCAACTTACCTCAGAATGTTTTCATTCTGGATAAAACCATAAAAATAGTCTACGGTCTAATGGAATAAATGGATAATCAAACAGGAGTCTTGAGTCCAATGATTTCCCCATACACAAACTGATGTGAAAGTGGGTAGTACAAAAATGTGTTTGCAGTACACACACGGAAGTGACAGTGATAGCATGTCCGTTTAAACAATGGGAAACTGTCCTGATCACTGAACACTGCCAGAACAGAGGTTACCCAGTTATGGTGAGATTGAATGGTAGTCGTGCCAAGTAGTACAATACGATACTATATAAGGAAAGGGGTCTCTTGCTGGACAAGGGTGAAATTGAAAATAAAATAAAAACTAATCTTTCAGACTGGGAACCTCACATTAGGACAATCAATATTGAGTGATGGGTGTACATGAGATGGGGTGCAAATGTGCAATATGATATAATGCAAAAATATATGCTGTAAAAAGTACACAATCAAGATTTTATACATGAATCAACTTCTGTCACAAAATGGAATAATGTGGAATTAAAAATTTAAGTATATGTAATTTCTTTGTTGATGTACAACACAAAACACTATAGAGCTTAACATCTTCACGATTGCATGGTTAACTACCACAACATGACATGTGGAGTCATATCTAGTCCACGCACATCCAGTAGGGAACTCACCGGGATCAATAATCGCCAATGTGCAAACCCTGTAATATTTGCCACAGGCTGTTCCAAGCTCAATGTTGTTGCCGCTGTAGTGGTGCACACCAGTCTTGGCCAGCATAGCGTAGTACTCAATCTCAGATTTCCTGGAAGCAATAAAGATTTGACTATTAGAAACATGACTTAATGTACAAAACAAGGGGTCCAATAAACAATCAGACATAACAATAACCAATCATTACTACATGTGTGAGCAGCACATTATATAACTTTTCTGTATTTAGCTTTAGTTTTTCCAGCTTGTGAAGACGTACAATGTTGCCTTTTGGAGCACTGAATGAACTGAATTGTGTAGTCAGTTCATCCTGGTAAGCTCTGGCCCTAATTTAGCGAACCGCTGGTGCTGATTTGGACCATTGTTGGTGGGTCAATCAGCCCTAAGGTTCGCACACAAGGAGTAACAGTGATAGAATGTTTAACCAATGGGAAATGGTCCTAACGAAACACTGCTGGAACAGGTCTCCCAAATATTAGTCATAGGATTTTATCTCAAAACCTAAGATTACATTTAGTTATATAAACAGTTGATTAGACTGGCCAACTATCTAAGTGCAAATCGCATTAATCCTAACTTCATTAACAGCCAGTGTTTGTGTTTATTAATCCATGTTACAGATGTTAAACTGCTTTTAAATACCTGAGGGCAGGACAGTTGTTGGCCAGGATGACCAGCTTGGCTTTGCCCTGGCGGATCATCTTCTGGGACTGTTTGTATCCCAGCACGTATTTTCCACTCTTCATTACTAGCTGGAGTCTGGAGTTGATAGACTCCATGGACTTTTTCTAAAGACAGGAGGAATAAAATAGCTTAATACCACACATGAGATGCTATCTGATTATTCACACAAATCAGAAGTACATCCAGCGTTAATAATGTCTGTGTAGTCAAATGTGAATCTACAACAAAAATGGCCATTGCAGTTGAATACAAAATGTATAATTATAATGCATTATAATTTGACAATTCCATACAATAACTACTCTTCAATGGCATGGCTCACGTCCACCATCTGTCATAATGTCTAATATACACCAGTACATCATATATCCATGGAGGTGAGGTATAATGTTGCCAATGAAGCATTGGTGAAATGACCAATGTGGTCAGCTTACTCTGGCCCTAATATTAGTTAGATTTTCCAGCTTGTGATGACGTACAATGTTGCCTTTTGGAGCACTGAATGAACTGAATTATGTAGTCAGTTCATCCTGGTAAGCTCTGGCCCTAATATAGCGAACCGCTGGTGCCGATTCGGACCATTGATGGGTTCCATCAGCCCTAAGGTTCGCATACATGGAGTGACAATGAGTTAAATCTAAGTTATTGTAATTCTAAACACTTGTATACGCATCGTCATAATAATCATGTCTATATAATGTCTATATTTAGGTGCATCACAACCATGGATGTGTGGTGTTATTCAGATACTGAAACCAACCAAAGTGTGGTCAAAGAGTTAGTCAAGTTACATGTTAATCACAATTTAACCACCAAGCAATGTCATAATTCATGTCAAACATATGTCCGTTTTGGGCTTTTTTTTTCCAGTTAACAAGGCAGCGACATCATGCACCCAAGTGTTCCATTCCCCAATGATCTGATAGTACGGCAACTTGGTGAGGGACGTCCATAACTTAAAAAGTCAACATTAGCTAAACAGGCTAGGCTACTATACATACTAGCCCATGTAAGCATGTATTGCTGGCTGCATTAAGAACTCATTTGAACCATGTTGGCACAACTAATTTAGACATCACCATCATAACAGTCTTATCAATATCAATAAGATGTTTAAAGCAACGTGCTTAGCCACGGAGCTAAAGCGCTAGCAGAGGGCCCGGTAGGCAACATGTTTCCACGTGAAGAGGTGCAGCCATTGCGGGATTCGACGGAGGGGAGACTCACCGCCTTCTTTGCAGCCACCATTTTTGCGGTTTAATCCGATCCGGCCAACCTGCGATTAACACAAATGGAAGCATAAACGTGTCGTTAACACATAAACACAAATATAGCGACAAGCTGGACAGATATAAGGGGTTGTTTTATACTAAAACTCAGAGCTCATCTTACAATGTAGCGTCTCCAATATGGCCTCGGAGAGAAAGGAAGTCCCATGGTGCATTGCGATTATATCTGGCCCACGCGAGAAAATCCCAGGTTTCTAATCACTGTACATTCTGCGGATCCGGTTTGGCGCCCGCCTACTGTATCCGGTCACTTCCACAAAGACTTCTATAGGACGCACAGTCCATTTCCGGCATACGTAGTACAGCGGATCTGTAACTGTAACCTTCAAAGAGGATTGATCCCAGTTCTCTGCCTGTTCTTCTGAAGAGTCTGCGTGAACCATAGAGTTATAATAACAACTCTGTGACAACTCTATGGAAGCAAGCAACTAGAACTGCGCTCGAGTCCAGTGCTATTTTTCAGCATAGATTTCCATCATCTGTCAACAGATGAGCATCATCTGTTTGGAGATTCATATAGATATATTTGAGGATGGTCTGTAGAAACATCTGTAGTGACATCAAATGTTGACTGCTACAGAATTTGAACAGAGAAACCCCACGACCATAGCCTATTTGCCACCAAGAAACAAGAATTGTTAAAATTGAGTGTTACATTTAAATTACATTAAATGTAACCTATTACATTGCAGATTGCACATTTATTGCAATAAATGTGTCATAATTTAGTTTCAAGTCATCTTCATAGTTTCGACACGCATTATTTATAAAGCTATAGCCACTTTGAAATTTAGTATCCCAAATCATAATAATAGCTAAAAAATACGAATAATATCAATTAAAGTTATTTTTTAAATTGAATTCATTAAGACTATACAAGAATAAAACAGCATCGTATGTAAAAAAAAAAAAAAAAAAAAAAACAGAACTTTCATGTGTTGCGCGCGCCATCAACAGGTGCGCATATGAGCCAATTTAGGTTTTTCTTGGATGCTTTCTCTCAGAGTCAGCAGAGCAGACCAGTTCAACAACCAGTCAGTCAGCTCATACAGCTCTGTACTGTCTGGTAAAATAATATCCGGAGCCTGTGTGTGTGTGTGTGTGTGTGTGTGTGTGTGTGTGTGTGTGTGTGTGTGTGTGTGTGTGTGTGTGTGTGTGTGTGTGTGTGTGTGTGTGTGTGTGTGTGTGTGTGTGCGCGCGCGCGCGCGCGCGCCCTGTGAGGGTGTAAATGTTAGTTGTGTTCCCGCAGTGACACGAGTGAGTAGCTAAGAGAGCTAGAAAATGGAAACGCGTCTGTAACTGCACCGTTAAATGAACACTCCGCATTTTCTAGTGTTGGAACAGTCTCCACACAGCGCAGACACTAGTAGTCAACCATTCACTTGAGTCAGTCACAGTGTGTCAAACTGCATGTGGAGGGAGGCACCAGCCAGCAGCAGCGCTGTGACTGCCCATGTTGAACACACCTTGCATATTATTCTTCATAGGGGAGCTAAAGAGACGCGCAATTACGCACGACGGGACGAGTGGAATTTAAGGACACTCCTATTTTTGGCCAGTGGATTTGAGGACCGTTGCATTTTTAACTGACACTATCAATGCAGGGCGTCATCGGGGGCGCTGCCAAGTCTTCTTTTGAGCGCTAACTTTTTTTCTTTTCCTTTCTTTTTTATGCTGCACCTCCACTTCTCTATGTGCTAAGAGACAGAATAATGGGATGCTCAACATCTACAGCTACAGCGGTGGATACGACCCGGCCGAGCACCAAACCAGAGGAAAGCAACGGCGCCAGCACCACAGGTAAGCTATCAGATAAATTACAAATTGTTGGCTAACTTCTATTTAGATTTCCATGGCAGACTTTGAAAGAACTTTAGTAGCATGTAAAAAATCCATTAAGCATTTCCAATAGGATCATGGGATAAAAATCAAATTCAATATTACATGTAGAAACATATTAATGAATTTGTGGAGCATTTTTGTTCTTTTCATCTCCAAGTCCAAATTGTGACAGTGTTTCATCTTCACTCACCTTTCATCTTCATCTTTAAGCAACATTACAATGCAATTCTATTAGCACAGGGGGAGCTAATAGAATTGCACAATAATAACGCAGCTATCCACAATGACAGGATGGGAAAGTCAACTGTCATTGTTTAGTATACATTGGTACTGGGTCTGTCCTCCCTGGGAGAGACAGTGGCGCTCGGGGTATTCGGTGACAGGCTTAGATTTCAAAGGGAAATAGAGAAGCCACTGTTAGACACTAACTTCCTTGTAGTGAGACAGAGTTGGGTAGGCTTGGTGCAAATTAGCACACCTCGCAAAGGTAAACTCCAAACCAAACACTGCATCACTTGGGTTGTGTTTTGCAGCATCTACACACTACAGCGTTCCATTTCAATTAATACAGCATTGAACACATGCTCTTATAGAGATTGACAAAGTGCAAGGTTGTCAGAGGAAATGGCATGAATCCCATGGCCAGGGTAATGTTGTCCATTCAAGCAGGCTTAGTGCAAAGAAATGAATGTAGTGCTTTAAAACAACTAAACATCAAACCTAGCATCTGTCAAACAAAATACTATCCAAATGATATAATTTGCATTTGTGTAAATGCAGAGGAGGAGGAGAGTTGGGCCTAGGCCTATCAGTATTCCACTAGGACCAGGTCGCCTGTGGGTGATAGTGAACAGTTATGCATTTTTCTTTACACTAATATACCGCATATTGCGACTGCAGTTCACATTTACTATCGAATCCTGTATTTCCTGTCAGTGTATTGGTTGGTCACCGCAGGAACACCAATATGGTCTCCAGTTCATTGTGATATCATGTGACATCATCAGAGATGACATAGAATACTTGTTGTTATAGAGCAACTGTACATCTGACCTCAAACTCTTACATATTCCAGGGTGAAGTGAGTTTGGGTGAAGAATTTTCACTGTGGTGTATTTTTTTAGGCTTCACCCTCGAGTAGGGTGAAGGGTGAAGCCTTTAAAAACTACATGCAGTGAAATGCCTCTCCATTCAAACTCCACACGGGAGTTGGTTGTCTCCCTTCCACTGCCACCTGTCCATTTTAACTCCAAACCGGCCTGCCCCAATGTTATTAGCGCAGCTGTACCCAGCAGTTGGCAAAAACTATAAAGTTCTTAACAGGCCCAAAAATGAAGACTCGGCCCTATATGGGCCCTCATCAAACCCTATACACTTAAGACATGCTCCATGGCCAGTACGCATTCATTCCATGTTGATCCGACCCCACGTGCCACAGTTCCAGCACTCGGCCAGCATCTGTGCCCTCAGTATTATGTACTTGGTATTTGGTATGTATTTGGTTATCAAGCGTTGGGCTAATAATAATAAAAACATGCTTTGCATCGTGACTTTGAGCTGGGTGACCTCTCCTTACTTTTTTGAACTGAGAGGAATATCTGTGTGTTTGCAGTACAAAGCTTCCTAATAGGAAGTTCCTATATCTCTCCACCTGCTCTCTTACTATTATTCTTAACATGCACAGTCACATGCACGTGAAGACAAATAAAACTGGGCTTATATGCCCCTTATTCTGTCCATCTCAAGGTTTATTAAGTGTATCAAATTAAATGTAGACTATGTGAATATTTCCTGTAAGTATTGTCTAATGTCATATTCAGTGTAAACCCTACTTCATCAGCATTACAATTACTATTACTATTCTTTTGATCATAGGTTTCTCTCCCTACCACAAGTTGTATAATCCTGTATTAAATCTAATCTGGCAACAGTCAGGGGTTCCCTGACACACAGCCCTTTCAAATGGGTTCTTCGGTTTAATACTTAGCAATTGGGGCATCCTTGCATGATAACAAATAGTTTGAGCTGTACTATAACGTTTGTAATTGGGATCCTAATAAATGAAATGGCATGAAATAAAAGTGAAAAGTGGCTGTTGGATTAGAAGTTGTCCATGTTATCATTATTCAGAGCCAGCTGGAAATTTGACTGAGATATTTTCTTAGCTTTGCATGGAAGCTTCTTGTGAAGGATCACATTGTTCCAACTGTAACTCTCAAGTGAGAGGACACTATTCCTTTTTTCATTTATGATTGTAGTCATGTAAGTACAACAGTCACACCTAATAACACATTGGTGTTATTAGCTGTTGACAAAAGACAAATGCATATCAGGCATTGTGCTGTAGTGATCTCAGATGGTCACTTCTATATCAAGCATACTTTCCAAAACTTGGAACTTGTGCTGAAATTTAGCCTGTTGAAAATGTTGCAAACTATGACGTCTCTCTTTCTAACCATAATGTATGGTATGACCTGGTATAACCTGGTATGATTAATATACAATTCTTTGGTAAGATATTCCATGCAAATATTTATGAATGCAAAATAGTGAGGAGATATCATTTAAAAGGTATCAATCATAATAGCAGCACTAAAGTATATTGCTTTATTAAACTCAAGTAGATTGTGGAATGAAAAATGATAATAGTGAATGTCAGATATAGTTATGGTCTGCACTACCTTATATTGCTTGCTGTGAAGTGCCTTTAATGTTGTTAAGGTTAGTTAACTTGTTTTGCATTGTGAAGAACAAAAGAATGTGTTAATAAGTATAAAAGTTTCACTCTACGATAATCATTAACGCTGTTTCTCAGTTTGTTTCAGGTGTAGTGAAATGGGCTATACTGTTTAATAATCACATACTTAGTGCACTATATTTAAACAAACTAACAACTATCATAAGGCACAAGAATATAATAATTTCCCCCTATTTGTATTTGTCTGTGCTGTACATATGTTCTATATCTGCATAATAATACTATAGAATACTATAGGTATGCGTTGTTCCTTAATTTATGTGTTTATTGTACACAATTATGTACACTCTTTGAGCTGGCAGTGATACTAACACCACATAACCATCAGTATGATCAGCAGTCAATACCCCCCAAAAATGCAGTACATATAGCTCTACACCATACCTGGGCATTATGCGGCCCGGGGGCCAAATGCGGCCCTTTGGCTGACTCTGACCGGCCCGGGGACCACCAGTGGTCCTTGAGAGAGTTCCAGTTAAATATGGAAAGTTGGTTAACCAGAGGTAACTCTTTGAGAGCGTAAAAATGAAACCAAATGGACCCTTGCGGGTCCATTTGGTTTCATTTTTACACTCTCAAGAGTTAAAACATTCATCATCTGAATTAGCCCAAGGTCTACACATTCAATCAGAGAATGTAAGAGTTTGGTCATTTTTCTTATCCTGATTTGTGTCCCAAATCCAGCCTGGAATTGTGGACAAAAACTAAAGAAATCTTGAAGAAAGTTTTGGAATCTGTGGGGCTAAAGTGTCATGAAATGGTGGTCCGTGGCTCAAATACTGAATAAATAGTGGCCCCTGGTGTCAAAATGGTTGGTCTTACATTTAGCCTACTTTTTATCTTGGAATTAAATTAATGTTACGCAGACTTTAGTTCAGCCTTTAGTCTTGGCCCTCCACAATATTGTATGTATCTCATGTGGCCCC
The DNA here is from genome assembly GCA_039105355.1 of Benthosema pterotum. NCBI lineage: Eukaryota > Metazoa > Chordata > Actinopteri > Myctophiformes > Myctophidae > Benthosema > Benthosema pterotum. The sequence goes on from CM076970.1 coordinate 31,202,913, forward strand.
TTGGGAAAAATAATTGCCCACCCCTGCTCTACACAGTTGTCCCAATTATTTAATTCTTTTAAACTGGTGTCCCTATTTGTGCTATGCAACACTGTAGTTGTAGTACGTCTTGTTCTAAGGGTTAACAACTATTATATTGGAATGAATATAGGCCTCCATGGTGACTAAACAATAAGAAAAAGCAAAAAGTTAAACCGTGAATAGAGTTTGGTATTTGATACTTCTGACAGAGAATGTTTGTTAATGTGGACCTTAGTCACCATTATAACCCCTGACTAGAGAGAACCACGTAAGGTGAGAAAACAAGACTGTTGCTCTGTTGCCATGAGGCCATCCATTCATGGAATGAAGTGAGGGAGTTTTCATAACATAAGACTCACAAGTCAGTCTCTATACTAGACACATACAGTAGTACAGTAGGACAATCTCCCAGGCAATATTGTTTTACATGTACCGGTACATTTCAGGTAACACAGCTGGGGTGTATGTCTTATGACGTTGCATACGTTGCACACATACTTACAGACATGGTCAATAACAAAGTGTGTTTGTGGATTTTCAGGTACAAAGCAAACCACACATTCTTTGGTGTTTATGTACAGATGTTCTGTTCTATGTAAATACTTTGTCGGATTATTAATACGCCGGATTATTACGCTTATTGGAGTTCGGGATGATCAAACATCTAGGCATACGGTACATACTGTATATTCATCGAGGGAATGTTCTGATGGAAGAAAAGTACTTGGTATGTACAATTTTTTTTCAGCAGAGGTTATTCTAAACCACACCAGGGAACATACTGTATGGACAGTGCTTCTAAAAGCTCTTGTTTTGACAAACCAAAAATCCTACAGGGGCAGCCAGCGATGGCAAAGCAGCAGAGGACAGCGTAACGATCCCTGACCAGACGGCGGCTGCTAAGCCTGCAGATGATGCCGCTGCCTCCAGCTCCACGCCTGCAGAGAAAGACCAGCCTGCTGCTGCTGCTGCAGCAGCAACAGAACCAGCAGCTGACAGTCCCCCTGTTGAGAAGCCAGCAAGCTCTCCAGAGCCTCCGCCTTCAGAACCTCCACCTTCAGAGCCAGCGCCTGCAGAGGCAGCTCCAGCGGCTCCAGAAGGTGGGAAGATGGGTTATAAGCCTTATTGTTTTTTCTTCTCCACTCTCACAGACAAGTTTCACAAATGCTGAAACTAGTTATCATATATCTTTTATATGCCCAGGTTTTTAGTAACAAATGGATTGTTGAGACAGTTTTGAAGGTAAACAGCTTCAGCTCAAGTAAGACCTTGGCTGTAGCAAGGTTCAAGCCCAGTCCAGTTTCTGTTCTATAGGCTAGATCTCCTGAATTAAAACTGGACAGTTAACATACGTAGATTGAGTTCGCTGACCAGTGGTCGTGTGTGTGTGTTTGTGTGTGTGTATTTAGGTAAATTATACAATCAGCTGAACACCTGAAAAAGTATCAGCCATCAGAGATTCTACTGTTTACACTGCATAGCCACTGGCCCTGAAAGTTGACCACTTTACTGAATACAGTTGCCACCATACGCTTTAATAGAGCGTATGGTAGCTTTAGCAGAGAGACAGAGAGAGTCTAATGACAATATAGACGTGTCATTGCGAGGGAAGGTGAACTCATGTATGGCTCCATTGACCAGCGGTAACCTGAGTGGTGTTTCCACCTTCTGCTCTGTGACCCAGTGAACACAGAACAGCCCCGGTGAAATATGTCCCTTCCATCACTCCCTAGAGTTGACCCTCCAGGGCCCAGTGCCACAGAGGCTGTAACCAGGGCAGTATCCAACACACAGGCATTGTTTAGGGCTTTAATGAACACAGTAGCAGTGGTGGACAAAGTATTGATCCCCAGTAATTTTGTCAAAATATACATACCCCTGGAATTGGATAAATGTACCGGTACAACACATTTGAGTTAGTGTACTGAAATAGTTACTTTAAATACTATTTTAAAAACACTCAAGCATGTTAAAGCATTATTTTTTAATATCAATAGATTTCTGTATTGATATTCAGGACCCCACCCCCCAGATACTCAAAGAATGTAACCCTACATTTTTCAAGTAAATGTAGCTTACTACTTCATCACTGTCCACCATTGCACACCTGGGATAGGCACACGTACACTAGTGTTTGCAGGTCACTTCATTTGCTACATGGTGACACCATGGTGGCCAATGATAAAAATTTAAATGAACTGGCCCATTGGTGTGTGTGGGTGCATGTAACAAAACTTGTAAAGAACTTTGGATGAAGTTGCTACTATAGCGATTTAGCCAATTAATAATTTCAAGGGCTTTCTTCTTGGCTGTGCAGAGAGGGAAAATGTCCTCATGATCAGAGTCTGTCCACATTGAAGACATTTCTGCTCAAGAGACACACATCACATGGCTGAAGCTGCTCCTGGCAACCACTGTTCAGACAAGGAGGTTTTAAAAGATGGATTTTAAGGGAGCAGTTTTGCTTTCTAAATTGTTTAGCAACACAGGCCTCGATTGAGGGGACATGGCTATCACATGGCCAGTGATATACTGTAGTCAGCTACCAGCAAGCCCATATAATAACATACTGATAATTATGTAGAGTACAAAATAATGTTTAACTTATGTTTCTGTACAGTGGTACACAACTTACCTGGGTATGCTAAATCTACACAGGGAAATTCTTAACAAAGCATGATTGATGCTGTCATAACAGTGCTATAAATTCAGCAATGCAAATGACTAGCTGGCCATTGAATCAGGAAGTTGACCCACTTTCCTGTTTGTCTAATGCAAAGTTACCTTTGTGGGCCATTAGCTCAGCAAAGACAGCACAGTCAAACCTAGAAACACTGTGATGACTCAATAGCTTTCACTGCTTTTACAATCTGGGCTTGAACCAAACTTGTGAATTCATCTTTCCTTATTAGTAAAGATCAATTTGCAAGTTTGATTAAAGAAACGTCTGTTGCCTGGGAAGTGTCTCTCTTGCCTGCACTTTGTCAGTGTGTTAATGCGATGCAGTGTGACACAATCTGAGTCCAGAGAGAAACAGGAGTATGCCAACACACTGGGCTGCTATACGCCAGGCATGGCCAACCTCCCTAACTGCCTTTCACAGCCAATGAGGAAACAGGATAAAGGCTCTATGTTAAGTGCAGTGAGCATCACAGCTCATCCAGTGTTGCATTAAAGATAGCCGATCTACAAGCTCACAACATGTTGACAGGGGCCTATTTTCAGCATACCACAATGAATGAGTATGGTATTTGGTAGAAGTAATCCTGCATGAATCAAAAATGAAATGGCTATAAACATTAAGACATGACAAATGCAGTGGGATTTTTGGAGTGAATTTAAAGAATGTGTTTTTATGATAGGGTGGAAGAGAGTCCTCATTACATTATTACACATTATTGTGTAATAATGTAATGTAATGTAAATTGCGAAATTGTTTACCATTTACTTTTCCAATCCTTACACTGATGATATACAAGGCCAGGGACCACACAAGTCAACAATTAAATTCCTTCAAAAATATTGAAGAAAATACTAGCACTCATGGTCATGTCCTTTTCAAGTAATCTGCAGAGAATACCAGCTCTCGTGGACATGTCCTTTAAAGGGGAATTCCACCCATTTTTGAAATTTTCCTGAGCGTACAAATGTGAACCAAATGGACCCTAGTGGGTCCATTTCTACACTCTCAGAAAAATAGGTCCTAAATGAAAAATCATTACCATGATTAAACACAACCTGATGGGTCCCATCAAGTTGTGTTTGACCATGTTGATTGTTTTCAGAACTCCATTTCTAGGAAACACAGAATGGGGGAACATTTTTATTACGTCCACAGTCCACACAACATCTCTAAGGTATATTACTGACATAGTAAAATGTTGAAAATGGGTGGAATTCCCCTTTAAGGCACTTGATTATGTTATGGTTGGCGTAGTATCCTGCAGAGCAGACAGCACAATGTACAATTTGTTTTGGCTGGTACATTTTCTTTTACAGTACAGAGCCATTATTCATGTGCACATCTCTTTCTCTCCTTGAAAATCAGGAGCCAGTGAAACCCCAGCGGCCCCAACAGAGCCCAAGGCAGAAGAGACACCAGGTAAGCAGAGATGCAGTTACAACATTACATAACAACATCATTCTACATTACATATTTATGTCCATAATCTGACCACACTACTGCTCGCCTCTATGCTTTTCAGCTCCCGCCCAATGAGGGAAATGAAACTATAGTGCAGGTGGCTCAACAGATGAATTCTGCGAGTGTCCCATGTTGTCTTTCTGTGTGTAAATGTACGGTACTTGAGAGTGAGAGAGCGATACGCCTGATTTAATATTCTGTCGCTTGGTGGCGGTGCATGCCACAAATGGATGATCTACAAGCTCACCACGCTTGTACATAGTTAGTTTTTGGCCTGAGACATGATGAAGTGTAAACCAGGCGTTAGACAGGGAGAGATAAAGATTGAAAGACAATGCCATGTTGCCAAGATGCAGACCCTGTGATAACTATGTCCATTCAGGGTCCCTCAGTCATCACTGTGCCTTCTGTCCCTTATTATTGTGTCGTATGGTTGACATTTGTGCTTGCTATTTGCTAACTGTATAGAGATGCTTTATAGTTCTTAGTATGTGTATTTATCTAAAAGAACATTATACTCAGTTGAGAAATCGAATGTTACCAAAATATGACTCTACCCCTTTGTCATTGTATAGTTAATACATTGCACATTTTGTGAAGTATTCTATATTTCCTGTGATACAATCCAAGGATCCATAAATTAAAATCTATATTGTTTCTACTGAATTTCAATGTCTGTTGACACGGATGATGTTGAATGATTCAGGTCACTAATATTTCAGATGAGCATCCATGGGATGTGAGAAAAAATATTGTATTTTATTTTTTACCTTTCAATCATTAATTGCTGCTGTGTCCTTTGTCTCTGTCTAGCAAGCAAGGAATCTTGTCAAAAATGTAATCATAAAATGGAAAAACACACCAAATAATGTCCAGGAAGTCTTTTTACTTTATTATGTACTTTATAGTAAAATCATTTTAGAGCTGGTGTAGAGCAGTAGATACGACCTTCTATTAACTAGGAGTTTGGGCTGGTTGGTTTGTGAGGTTTGTTCCCAGAAGGAATATGAAGTTCATATACTGTCATATCTGGTCATTATTGACCATTTTAACCATGCTGGTTGGGGTTTCTCAGCATCCGACTCAGGGAAACATTTTCCATCAATTGTCAAAAAATGGAAAAACAAAAAAAGAAGAAAAACAAAAGCTTTAAGGTGATACTAAAATAGCAGATATATAAGCTCATGTGTTGAGTTAAGGGAGTACTGTTACATCAAGCTTATTTCTACAAGCACTGTAGGATTGAGCAATATCAGGTAAGATGACCTGATAAGATTCACTGTTTGGGAATCTTTTTATAAATTCCTTGGAATGGGATGAGAATGTATGGTTGGTTAGGTTTGCACTACAAAAGCCAGTAGTTTCATCCAGCAAGCTAGTAAGAGTTTGGATGTGTGCATACAGGAAAATAGTAGAATGTTTTTTGTGGCAGAACCATATGGTCACTTACAGGTTCTACTACAACTTGGAATTAGAGAATGGGCCAAGTACTGCAACTGCTTCTATTTCAACAAGGCCACCCTAGTGAGTGAAAGAGAAAGAGAGAGACCCACAGAGATATTAGAAGAAACAAACAAGTGTGTAGAAATGAAACCATAAGATTGTAATGTTAGGTTCTAAAGTGTGTTCACATCAAAAGAGAAAATGAGAGGGAGTCTTTTTCCACATGTACTGTATGTGACTTTGGTTGGTGGTAAGAATTTGTTCATTTTCATTTTCAACTATTTGCGGAAATGAACCTGTATTAGTAAGAAATACTAACAGAGAACCACATTTAGAAATAAGTATACTTTGTTATCCTTGGTATGATTTAATACAGAGACAGACTGTTTCTGAAGGCATTTATTCGTATTTTTTTTTGCTGTTTATACTTTATACTTACTATGGGGAGAGCAGCGACCTGATATGCTGCCCTGGCAGGGAAGTTACTGGTGAAAACTAGAAGAAAAATACAAAGACATTACAAAAACATGAAGCCCATCTGAAAGTCCCTTGTGGCCCCATGTTCCGACACAACTAATGGAAATAACAGAAAAGTATCGTTGACGTGTAAATAATAACAATAATAGTAGGCTAATTCTTCCAAGTTACTGGGTATTCGTTCACTATGATAGTATTTTTATTCCTTTGTAATAAAGAAATACAATTAACTACGTCCTATTCTTTGTTTCTTTTGGACACGCCCATCGCCGATGAGTAGAATGCCAAGGGGCCACCATGGATAGAGGTCGAAGCGGCTAAAGGGGCGAATCGTTTTCCGGCCTCTCTAGCAACTTTACTACGGTCACCATTCCCGATCTCCACACTGACCCTGCCAGTGAAAACCCACTTGAATTTGAGCCATCCTGTGTTCCATCCTGGCCCAGGGTCATGGAAAGTTCCCTGCTTACACTGAGGGGTTATGGAGTGGTTGTTGGATGGGGAGTTAGTAGCCAGGCACAGGCAGAGGGGTTAGCTATGGAGGGTTGGGTTTCACCTATGTGCCTGGTCGGTGGTATCTACTTACAACTCACTGGGCACTGCGTCTTCCATTACACCTGTGCATTGTGAACGAAGAGGAAATGCCCTAGCCAAGACATGGTGGCCTGTGTTTATTCAAGAGTAGATGACTGAACTGCACTTGGACTTGTCTTTCACAATGCAGTGGATGATGAGGTGATTAAACAAGGGAGACCAGGTGAAGCCGGTGACATTAGTATACGCTGGTGGTGTTGTCCAGTTACTTTCAATGAGCTACTATTGGTCCTTTCAGAGAACAATAGACACTTGAAAAATGATTATTAAAAAGTTATTCTCAACCTTTAATTTTAGGGACACCCAATTTTAACTCAAATGGAACTTGGTTACATTTGTTCACTGAATATGTTACAGCACCTGTAAGTGTGCATTTGGTTCCCACTAGGTATCAATCATTTAACTAGGGGGGCCCTGGGTGTCTCCCAGACCACTCATTGCAAACCCAGTGCTCTAGGGAGAGCAGTGGGATAAGAACCATCAGGGATCACTTTTACTGCCTGAATTATAATGAAGGAAGTGATCTATCTACACTGACCCACATGTGCCTGACACCTATTTCAGTTACCCAACAGATACTGTTTTTATCTAGAAAATATTCCAGTAAAGATCTCATAGGTTTTATTTGATTTTACAAAAAGATACATTGGGATAAGGTTAGATTTTACCTATGCCACCTGTAAAATGGGTCCAAAATGGGAAGATAGTAAGGTACAGCCAGGAAAAGAGCGAATAGTTGTCAAGTTTTATAGCGTGCTGTTGTATTGTCCGGACAAAGGGCGCCCTCATGTGATATCTTTTGGCATCACATGATACCAAAAGGTAACAGGGAAATTTTGTACTGTATCATTATTTCATTCCATCCAGAAACATACTTAGAGCTACCAATTATTTTCTTACCAATTAGTCTATATCTTGACATTTGACTGATGTTACATTTTGTGATGCTGATTTAAATATAAATTTAGTATGGGATAAGTTTTCATACTATTAAAACAATTAGTTTGAGTGTTACATGCCTAAACAGAACCATGTCATTAACTGGGGTTGAGTAGGTGGGTGGGGAAGGTGTACAAGATGGCCTCAGAGGGACCAGAGATTTTAATCTACAGGTTACTTACATGTTTTATAGGTCTCAGTTACTGTGTGTGTGTGTATGTATCATGGACACAGTTCAAAGTATGAAAGTGAAAGTTATGTACATCATCACCATGTACCACTGTACATGATGTCCTCCATGTGGACCCGCAAGGACGTAGACGGGTATATTGGGAATAACACCCGCACTCCACATCCTGACGACTACGCCAGATTGTAGTATTACGAGGAAGCGGGGATCGAACCCAGGACTCCCACTTGCCAGTCCAACGCACAACAAGTAGTGCCAATAGGGCTGAGCCTGATTGGTGGGGCTGTTGTGGCTGGCTCATGGCTGGGTGCTACATCAACAACAGATAAACCAGCTACTTCCATCAGTTAATGTCAGATTTATTTGCCTACACCAAATATCGGCAAACTGTACAACGGTGCACTATAAATAACACATGATAATTAGATATGATAATTAGATCTCAGTCATCTCACCATTGCTATAGTCACAACCTGCTGCCTTCAGGATCTCTCCCATGTTGATGAGTGCCTTAAAAAGAGAGAAGTGGGTCCAATGTATTACTGCTCTATTTAATCTGTCCCAAAATGTCTATCTGGTGAATGAATATGTAAAGCAATGTTCTGTCAGTTTCTGTTCACCTGTCCATTGTTTAGACTAGTAGTCTCTAGGCTCTCCAATGTCAGATCTGGCACTTACCTGTTTGGCCTGAGGCTGCACCCCTCCAGCAACCAACTGACCAGAGGCTGTGTCCACACCCAGCTGACCTGAGATGTACATGGTTCTGTCCACCACCACCGCCTGGCTGGACACACACACACACACACACACACAATTTTACTGTGTTAAATTGTACATTTACAGTTATCCATAGCGCTTTTGTTGTACAATACAATCAACCATTCACACACTGATGCAGTTGGAAAGCATGTCAAAGGACACTTTGACACCAACTCTGGGATAGTGTCCCGGGTTCTAACTTGTCCAGCCAGAGACTAAATTTGGCACTGTCCTATTAGTATTATATGAAGAGAACACACATTACTCACATAACAGTTCTGTCTAAAACTGGTATAACAACGTGTTTGTGCATCCATTCCTGTTTGGTTTCTAATTGAGTTTCCAGGTCAGATCTTCTCTGAGCAATACCTAGTAGTACGACATTCACCCAAATCCAATAAAAATAAAAACCCCTACCTGATTCCATGTCTGATCGGTGCTTTTGGCGTGTATGGAATTTGCCGACGAATTGCTGCCATTGTGCCAGTTAGAATCGGGGTTTTTAAGCTCCGCAAGTCCACAAGAAACCTTCGACACTGAACATCTATTTCAACAGACTTTTATTACGCATGTACTTTGACCCCGCTCGACCAAAGTGGTTTAATACCCACCATTTCTATTCATTTATTCGGAACAAGCACAACGAATAATGCACTTTCATCTCCGCCAGAGAGCAATAGTATGGCCTGATAGCAGCCGGGGCTCAAGTAGTATTGATGATCTTTTTAGCAGTGGCAGACATGTTGTTGTTTCCAACTTTCAGTCACCAAAAAAGTTGTTGTGAATACATAGGACAGACAAGACGATGGAACGCTGCCAAGAAGTCTTTTTACTTTATTGTGTGCTGTATATTTCTATTAACTAGGAGTTAGGGCGGGTTAGTTTGTGAGGTTTGTTCCCAGAAGGAATAAGAAGTTCATATACTATCATATTTGTCATTATTGACCATTTTAACCATGTTGGCTGTGGTTTTCCAGCTTCCGACTCAGGAAAACATTTTCCATCAATTGTCAAAAAAGGGAAAGACAAAGAAAGAAGAAAAAACAAAAGTTTTAAGGTGATACAATAGAATAGCAGATATACTTAACCGTATAAGCTTGTGTGTTGAGTTAGCTTATTTCTACAAGCACTGTAGGATTGAGCAATATCAGGTCATCTTATTCACTGTTTGGGAATCTTTATAAACTCCTTTAAATGTAATGAGAATGTATGGATGGTTAGGCTTGCACTACACAAGGCAGTAGTTTCATCCAGCAAGCTAGTAAGAGTTTGGTCAATGTGTGCATACAGGAAATTAGTACAATGTTTTTGTGGCAGAACCATATGGTCACTTGTAGGTTCTACTACAACTTGTGCATGCCTCGAACAGCCAGTCAGGAATCAGAGAATGGGCCAAGTACTGCAACTGCTTCTATTTCAACAAGGCCACCCTATGAGTGAAAGAGAAAGAAAGAGAGAGACCCATTCAGATATTAGTGTGTAGAAATGAATCCATACGATTGTAATGTTAATATAGGTTCTAAGGTGTGTTCACATCAAAGGAGAAGATGAGAGGGTTAGGGTTAGAGTCTTTTTCCACATGTTTGTGACTTTGGTTGGTGCTAAGAATGTGTTCATTTTCATGTTCAACTAAATGAACTTGTAATCATATCAAATGTTGACAGAGAACCACATTTGGAAGTAATGATACTTTGTTATCCTTGGTATGATTTAATACAGATCCATACAGACTGTTTTGATGCACAGAAAAATGTTGCAACAAATCTGTATTTATAACTGACTATTACAAAGGCATTCATTCGTATCATTTTATTATTTTGTTGACGTTTACACTTTATACTTACTCTGGGGAGAGCAGCGACCTGATATGCTGCCCTGGCAGGGAAGTTACTGGTGAAAACTAGAAGAAAAATACAAAGACATTACAAAAACATGAAGCATCTGAAAGTCCCCTGTGGCCCCATTCTGACACAACTGAATGAATGAATGAATGAATGAATGAATGAATGAATGAATGAATGAATGAATGAATGAATGAATGAATGCATGAAATTTTCATTGACAGAGATGAGAGTTACAGTACAAGTCAAGTACACACTGCAACAAAACTGATAACAGCTTGGAGAATTACAGTACAATTCAAGTACAACTACATCAAATCTGACAGAGCTGATTGGACACACTAGTTAAGCATACACTTGTTTACAATAGTGGCGAACTTGTTCATTTCGTTTAGGCATTCAAATACATACGAAACAACTACTTCAGTGAAGTCAGAAGCAGCAAATCATGGAGATAAAATCATAGTGGAGGTAAAAAGGGAAAAGAGAAACTAGCAGTGATAACAGAAAACTACCATTGACACTATACTATCATTAACAATGATAGTAATTCCTCCAAGTTACCGGGTTTTCCTTTCACTGTGATAGTGTATTTATTCCTCTACACTACAAAGTTTGCATTGTTAATCAAACTTGGTTACATTTGTTCACTGAATATAAGTGTCCATTTAGTTCCCAGGTATCAATCATTTAGTTAGGGGGCCCCTGGGTGTCTCCCAGACCACTCATTGCAAACCCAGTGCTCTAGGGAGAGCAGTGGGATAAGAACCATCAGGGATCACTTTTACTGCCTGAATTATAATGAAGGAAGTGATCTATCTACACTGACCCACATGTGCCTGACACCTATTTCAGTTACACAACAGATACTGTTTTTATCTAGAAAAGATTTCAGTGAAAATCTCATGGGTTTTACATAATTTTATTTAAAAAAAAAAAAAAAAAAAAAGATACATTGGATTAGGGTTAGATTTTACCTATGCTGCCTGTACAATGGGTCTAAAATGGGTCTTTGGAAGATAGTAAGGTACAGCCAGGCACACAGCTAGTGGTTGTGAAGTTCTATAGTGTGCTGTTGTATTGTCCGGACAAAGGGCTCCCTCATGTGATATCTTTTGGTATCACATGATACCAAAAGGTATCATTTCATTCCATCCAGAAACAGACTTAGAGCTACCAATTATTTTATTAGCAATTAGTCTATATCTTGACATTTGACAGATGTTACATTTTGTGATGCTCATGCACCCACATTCAGATTTAAATATAAATTTTGTATGGGATATGTTTTCACAATATATTAAATCAGTTAGTTTGATTAAGTGTTACATGCTTAAACAGAACCATGTCATTATCTGGGGTTGAGTAGGTGGGTGGGTGGGTGCAAGATGGCCTCAGAGCGATCATGAGATTTTAAGAAAAATCTACAGGTTACTTACATGTTTTATAGGTCTCATTGACGCTGTTGAAGTCATTCATATCTGCCAGCAGCACTGTGGTCTTCACCACTGAAACAGACATGCAAGTGTGTGTGTGTGTGTCATGGACACAGTTAAAAGTATGAAAGTGAAAGTTAGGACATGACAAGAATATTGCCCGATAACAGCAAATATCGGCAAACCGATACATCGGTGCACTAGAAATAAGACATGATAATTAGAACTCACCATTGCTATAGTCACAGCCTGCCGCCTTCAGGATCTCTCCCATGTTGATGAGTGCCTTAAAAGGGATATAAGTGGGTCCACTGTTTTACCGCTCTGTTTAATCTGTCACTAAATGTCTATCTGGTGAATGAATATGTAAAGCAATGTTCTGTCAGTGTCCGTCAGTCCATTTTAGACTAGTGATCTTACCTGTTTGGCCTGAGCCTGCACCCCTCCAGCAACCAACTGACCAGAGGCTATGTCCAGACCAAGCTGACCTGAGATGTACATGGTTCTGTCCACCACCACCGCCTGGCTGGACACACACACACACACACACACACACACACACACACACACACACACACACACACACACACACACACACACACACACACACACACACACACACACACACACACACACACACACACACACACACACACAATTTTACTGTGTTAAATGGTGCATTCATAGTTATCCAGGCTTTTACTGGTATATTACATTCAACCATTCACACGCTGATGCTGTTGGAAACCATGGACACTTCGAGACCAACTCTGGGCTAGTGTCCTAGTCCCGGGTTCGAACTTGTCCACAGTTCTTCTGCCTAAAACTGGCATAAACAACAACGTGACTGGGCATCCATTCCTGTTCGGTATTAAATGTGAGCTGAGCTGTGAATGGATTCCACTCCAGAGCTGGTAAAAGCTCTGGAATCCATTCACGGCCACATGGCTGCTGATTGGCTGAACGAGTAACACCCATCACTCAGTCTGCTCCAGTAACCAAAAAGTATGCGCTAAGAATTAATTAACGAAGGGAAACAATTTGTGTTGATTGACACTTAACAATAGTGAAGCTAAGCTAACATTTGGTTACATTTTAAAGGTACATTTCTAATTGAGTTACCAAGTCTATCTTCTTTGAGCAAAATCTAATAGTAAGACATTCACCCAAATCAAATAAATAAAAATAAAAACCCCTACCTGTAAATTCCGTGTCTGATCGGTGCTTTTGGCGTGTATGGAATTTGCCGACGAATTGCTGCCATTGTGCCAGTTAAAATCGTGGATTTTCTAAGCTCCGCAACTTCACAAGAAACCTTTGACACTGAACTTCTATTTCAACAGACTTTTAGCACGCGTGTACTTTGACCCCCGCCTGAACAAAGTGGTTACCCACGTTTTCTATTCATTCATTCGAAACAAGCACAACGAATGATGCGCTTTCATCTGTTTGGGAAAAATAGCAGTAGGCTAGAGATTAATAGCCTTCTCACCTGTAAGGTCCGATAGCAGCCGGGGCTGAAGTAGTATGGATGATCTTTTTAACAATGGCAGACATGTTGTTCCCAACTTTCAGTCACCAAACGAAGTTGTAAATAAATAGGACAGACAGGACAACTGGACAAGATTCCTTGAATGAGCAGCCTAACCAGCCTTCAACTTCAAGTCCTTACCGTATTGTCTGTCAATAAGGACATGGTCATTTCAGCAGTGCGACGCGGTAGAACCATAGGAACAATAAACTCTATGGGTAGAAGTGCTCTCCGGACGATACCCCTCATTGAGGTAGTTCCTGGGGGTTCCACTCCCCAGCCAAATGATAGTTTAATTGGAACCAAATTGACCCTTATGGTTGTGTGTGTAACCCAGAGGACAAATGTTAACGGGTCCAGTGGTTCCATTCATTAGCACTTAAATTAATGAATTTGCAATATAGAGGGTGTCAGAGATAGAAATTACATTTATTTTGGAAGAAACATGAAATCCATTATTTTCATTTCGGACAAAAACAAACAAAGCAAAAAAAAAAAAAAATGTGTTGATTGTGTTTTGCGTTTGCGTCCATATTACATTATTTACGGTAGAAACAGCCAAACGGGATTTCTTTCATAGAGGTATTATATCTATGATTCCTTTACATTCCAGATTTATTTCTTCAACTCTGACCCTGACAGACCTCAACCCAGCCGTTGGATAAATATAAACTTAAACGCACAGGCAGTGTCTGATCTCATAATCTTTATTTGCACCTCTACAAACCTATATTAAAGTGTAACAAACAAAAGATAATAAATTAGAGTTTTAAACACATGGTTACATTCCAATCCTCATCTTCAAGTTTCACATATAGATCTAGTGGTATTGGGTTTGAACCATAAAATTATTTAAAAATATTTTTCTAGATCACGAGACTGCATGAATGACATCTGATTCAGTCTCTCATAATCTTGTTTTCAATGGGCCCATCACATGGAGCAAATTGTTTCCTTCATCTGACAAGACCAAATTTGCTCAATTGTGCACTTAATACACCATCATTTCACTATACACAGCAATTCAGTAAACAATCATAATAAACATGCATAGTCTAAAAGAAGCATAAAGCAAGACACATATTTGACAAAGGGAAGAAAATATCAACAGCCAAATTAGCTACAATATTTAAAACAAGTGTCACAATAAGAAGTTTAGAATATTAAATAAATAAACGTGAAGCCTTTACAAATTGCTAATTTGCAGTGCAGACCACAATGTAGAGGAAAGCAAAATGCTTGACACAAAGAAAATGCATTCTTAAGATCTTCATTTCTATATGAAAATTTGGTCAGCCTGGTCCCATTATTATCCCACATTTGATGAACAGGTGGCTTATTACTGTATGTGGTGTTTAAAAATGTAACATATAGATTTAGCCATTGAAAATATTGGTAAATGAACACTTTGCCAATATTTTACCTTTAGCAGGAGCTACTTCAAAGACAAGAGGAGACATTACAGTCAGCCAAGAGATGGTGATAATCACTCCATCATCCCACTGTTCCTTTAGTAACATGTCTGAAATAGGGATACAAAATTAAATGTTTTGTGATATTGATTGTTTCAGAATTGATTAGTACTAATACTGTACTGTTTCACTGTGCTAGATGGGATTCAGGGGAAAAAAAGAAAAGGCAAGTTTCTATTTAACCGTACGACACGGAGGTTATGCTGCTAACACAGCAGGCCACTAGTTGCTTACGGGTAGTTGAAGGTCAGTTACCAAACTGAATTTTGACATTCATAAGTATATACATAAAGCAAGTGGTCATAACACTTTCACATCAGGCATACATCTAACCAGTATCATAATTCATTAGACATGATACATCCTTATTCTTAAAGTCAACCAACAATGCGACATGCCTGAAAATAGTCACTTATCACATAGATAAATCATTCAATCATTTCATTCATGAACATCAGATCCCAACTTCAGCAGATAGTGGAATAACATCTTCTAATCTAAAGGATAGTTTCTTCTCTCAGACTGGACCGATTAAAAGCCCACAGTAATGTTCCCCTGATGCCGGAGTCTGACCTGCAGTCTCCATCGTACTAATTGTCTAAAGGTAATTGGTCTGAAAAGACAATTAAGGAGTGAATACAAATAATTGCCGTAAGATAACTAATGAATGAAGGCAGGAGAATACAATTAATTACATGCTACAGAAGGAGAATCATTTGTACTAGGGTCCCAGAGAGCAAGCTGTTGGAACAGACCAGAATGCAATTAAAACCTCTACACATGCCCTCAAAGTTAATATAATTTAATAGTAAATCATGTATGAAGTCTTAAAAAATAATTATTATTCATCAGTCCAATCTGGAGTCAAAACAGTTCCAAACTTCCAACAGTTCTACAGCATAACCCAGCTGACAATTTCACGCTACGTCACACTCATCACCCCTTCCCCCCTCCCAGAGTCAATATCATGGGAAATGGGGATATGGCACATTAGAACACTTAATTAAAATATCCCATGTCAAGAACAGCACATCTACATTCTACAATCAATGCAGCGCATTCACAACACATTGTTATATTGTAGATAAGTGTGACGGACAGTAAAAAACAATGACCCCCTCCCCTTCCACAGGACAATAATTCATCTATAACCTGCTAGCCCATGCCCCAGTGTGACGTAAGAGAAAATGGCAGCTGTGTGAATATGTTCAGTTCCCCAACTTCTCCAGTAATTACTGTACTTTTGGTGTTTTGGATGGTATGAACAATATGAAGTATAGGGGAGTATAGGGGAAATGTGTTGTAAAAGTATACATTACGTTTTCAACACAAATATGTGTATTCTTCAAGATGACTAGCGAATCAGACAAGGCTGCTGAGGCACTAAGATTCACAAACATAAGTCTGTCTATAAAACTCAAAGCTTTGAATGAATTTAACTGTTCAGAACATCGTACATAAGAAAACACAAAGTATACTAAACGAAAAGATTAACTTTGATTTTATGGCCCACAAGCTAGTGAAGACATACATGATCTGCTCATTCAATCAGTGTTAAAGGGATCTTATTTCATGTGAAATGTATTTAATTGTCTAACTATTGTGGCTTATTGTACATTGCTTCTTTTATTAAGGCATTCTCAACATAATTAACGTCACGATTGTCTTTGGTCATGGACTAACCTCCACAGCTTTTGTTGCGGCCATTTCCGATGTGAGTTATATACCATATTTACATTAAAGTCAAGTGTTCAAAAGAAAAATAGACCATAAGGTGATCAGTGACAATGCTCCTCTTCTCTAGAACCCATTTGCTGATATGGTGGCTGTCACAGTAGATGTTAGATGGAATGTAGCCTTAAGCCCAAAACATTCTTTAAGTGCATAGTATGCAAACATGCATTTTATGTCCCTGTGAAGGTACCGCACAGAACTAAACTTTACTACTGGCATGGAAGATAAAGCAGGAAAGTATAAATCAAGAAGACGGGTTGCTACACAAAGACTGCAAAGATTGAGACTGCGCTTGTGTTGCATTTCCAGAGACATTTTATAACCATGTGGGTTGCTCTAAACTTACAATATATAACTTACAGTAAAGTATGTTTTGGGTCTTAGGTGTCATGATGGATGATATCCTACCTTTGTGTCCCGGGAAAGGTGTCACAGAGCGTATCATGTGTTCACTGAAGGGAAAATCAAGTAGAAAAGCAAGAAGCGTGAAAACCTTTACTTGATAATGATGGCAAAGGCTTGTTTCACTCAAAGACAAACCATGAACCCTGCTGTGCAAACATGGATATCTGTGTTGAAATATGTCTTCTTGGAAACGGGGTAAGCACTTTCCAAGGCAGCACTATTGTGGATTTTAAAATGGGGCAAAACATGGTGGAGAGTGCCCCAAATGCCACTCAAAATCTTCTTCAGTAGTTCATCGTAAGACGTTTGTTTCCTCTCCTTCGTGATCAGAACTTAAGGAGCAGTCATTCAGCAGTGGGTCAGAACGGCAAAGGGCTATGGTCACCTTGGTTCTAAGTCAGTGGAATATAAATCATGTTAGCACCCAGTGGATGGTTCTGAGTAAACATGGGGGACGAGGGCAGATTGGATGGTGACAGGCAGGGGAGGGGATCATTTAGAAGTTTTGCTGCCGTCGTTTTTTGGCATCCATGGCGTCCAGGATGGGCTGTCTCTTGGCAGTGTAGCGCTGCCTCAGCTCCTCAATTTCCCGCTCCATCATGGGATCAAGGGCGGTCAGACGCAACTGTAGCTCCTCAAAATCCAGGTTCTTCAACTGAGGGGGTGAGTACGTTAAGAACAGACAGTACAAACACACACAGATGATGAAATACGTTGTGGAATATCAGACAAAATCATGAAAAGCTGAAAGTTTACAGACCTCACTTGTTTGATAAGAAAGGGAAAACAAAACCAACTGGCGACAGGCAAGCCCTTCGACATCTATTCTT
This sequence comes from Benthosema pterotum, assembly GCA_039105355.1. Classification (NCBI taxonomy): domain Eukaryota; kingdom Metazoa; phylum Chordata; class Actinopteri; order Myctophiformes; family Myctophidae; genus Benthosema; species Benthosema pterotum. Next base: position 31,220,729 of record CM076970.1, read on the forward strand.
AAGTTATTTTTCTTTCAATATGAATCATTTTACTTTTGTAAGTAATGTGCTACTCACAAAGTCAAAATCTCCATCCTGAGGCACCTTCCAGTTATCTGGGAAGACATTCTTGGCCTGGATGTGGTATCCAGGCTGCTCTGGAGGCTGGTTGTGGTTGTAATTCTCCTGCTGCTGGGCCACTTTGTTAGAGTCTTGCTTGTCAAAGTAATCCATGAAAGATGGACGTAGAGGCTGCTGGGGGGTAGCATGTCCTGTGATCATACAAAAAACAAACAAACAAATAAAACAGCTGTCATCAACATTCCTGTGTTCACACAGAAAGATGCAAAGAAGATGCAAATAAAGCTGACATTAACAACAGCTCTTAACAAATGCTTTGCAGGATCTTTGTAACATCGAAACAAATAAAACATCATCACTCACTCCTCATGGATCCCTGATCTTCATCCTCCTCTTCCTCATCACTGTTGATGACCATGGTGCCAAGATCTGATTCTAGCATGGTGCTGCCATGTTCAATCATGGTCTGAGCTCCATCGCTCATGGTGCCTGTGGCCCTCATAGTCCCTGCACCCTCAGAGCCGGACTTTACCATTGTATGCGAGTCCACCTCTGTCTCCTCTTCCTGGACAACACAAGGACATGGACAGTTCATGGAAATTGTAAGAAAGCATTGTGTATTCTAAAAGCATGCATATTCTATATATACGGTCATAGGGGAGGCTGCATTGATTGCTTAGTTGGATTTTGATACTTACAGAGTTGTCGTCCTCCTCTTCCAACTCTCTCTGCTGTTCTTGTTGTCTCTTGGCTTTCATCTCCATGGCTTCAGTGATCAAGTCTCTCAGGATGGTAACTGGTTTGGCCTGGTTGATGAACGGGTGCTGGAGAGACATGCCAGGGCAAGATTGTTATAATAAAACTATGAAGCAGCGTTATGATTTGTTCTAGAGCTCTTCATGCGTTTAAAATGAGTAAATGATAAATGATAGCGCACTAGGATTTGTTATGTAGAGTACTATGAAATTGTAGTGAAGAACAGAAGATGTGTCCATTGTGTAAAGTTTACACAATGGGTCCATCTTCTGGTCAGATGAATTTCGTAGAGAGACAATTAACTGATGAAAAATTAAAAATGCAACACAGGTCTCTGAATATTGCAAGTGTTCCACACTGACGCATCTCAATCGACCAGTTTTTGTGTGTGTGCGTGTGCACGAGCACGCGCACCCATGTGCATAAGTCACTCCCAACCTGTAGTAACTGTGTGGCAGTTGCTCTCTGCTCTGGGTTCTTGACCAGACACTTCTTAACAAAGTCTGTGAAGTCATCCGTCCAATTTTCTGGTTTCCTGAACGTTGGAGGAGGGTTGGTAGGGATCATGAAGATAGCCTGGTGGAGCAAAGCCCATACAAAACAGAGAGTGAGGAAAGAAAAAGATCTCATCTTCTAATCAAGGCACTGGTAAACAACGTGGCGTCAGAAGATAATCAGGGGTTAGGGTGAGTCTCCAGCAGGATTATAAACCAAAAGGAACCTTACATGAGAAAAAGGAAACAAGGCTGAAAAACATTAAGTAACACTTTTGCTTTTGTTTAACTCACTCTCATAGGATGGATGTCCGCATAAGGAGGTTTTCCCTCTGCCATCTCTATGGACGTGATACCGAGGGACCAAATGTCAGCCACACAGTTGTAACCAATCTCCTGTATCACCTCTGGGGCCATCCAGAACGGTGTGCCGATAACAGTGTTCCTCTTAGCCATCGTGTCCTTGAAAACAGAAAGAAATGGTTGTGGGTGACAAGTTGCATCAATATGCTATGGCAATTTTGGCAACAGGTGAACTAGCAAGGCGATTCAATAATGGATAAATCTCTTTTAACCACATACAACTCTGAAACAAATGTAAAAAGATGTATGAAAACTATGACAGCATTTGTAGACACAAAGTAAGTATACAAGAGTTAAAAGTCCACACTGAATACTAAGAATTGGGGAGTGTTCTGGAAGATAGAGCAAAAATGGTAAATCGGGGTGCACACACAGGTCTGACAATATGGAAATCACCGGATTGACCGGTGATTTCCACATGGTCAGACTTTTCTTCGGCTTGCGATTGGTCTGACATTTTTGCAAGCTTGCAATTACATGCTTGCAATTACAGTTAAATCAGGATTTTGCGTAGACTGTCCGTCTAATGACAGTCGCACCAATAGTATGTTGCAACTAAATCTTGTAGCCATTAAGGGTGCATTTATGTCACACTTTTATCCAGCATGCTTTACATAGATCTGCCACACTGCTGGCAGAGGCAACGAAACAAAGTACCAACACCCAACCTGCACATCAGGAGCAATTAGGGGATCAGAGTCTTGCTCAAGGACACTTCAACACTAACTCTGGGGGAGCCTGGGATCGAACTGGGAAACTTTACCATTCAGTCGAGCTACCTTACATTCTACCCCTGAGCCTCTGCATTGCTGTCAATCAGCATAACCTTATCATAGTGAATGTAAATTCTGTGTGGGAACTACACCGTCAAATTGTCACCGTTTATAACTCAGACAGTGTATAAACCATGTACTCAGGCAGTAGCACTTGTCATTGGGTGCAATTCTCAATCGCTGTGGTGTAGCAGGTATGGCGTAAGTCTTCTCATTGGCTGCATGGCAGCAAATCAGGTCTGGGGCCTTGGGGTAGTCCGAAAGCCTATACTACCAGCCATGGGCCTGAGCTTACCAAATAATTACCCAGAATAATTAAAACCTGCAAGTCAAAAGGTCCAGAAATCACCTGACCCCCCCAATTAAAAATGTTACTGTACTCCCCAGCTTTGTTCATCATGATTTGGAGCTCTTGATGACTGGTTTTAATTATTAGGGATAATTATTTGGTAGGCCCAGCCAGGCCCAGGCCTGGTGGTTTAGGCTCTCGGGCCTACCTCAAGGCCCCAGACCTGATTCGCTGCCATGCAGCCAATGAGCACGGCCCCAAACCTGATTTGCTGCCATGCAGCCAATGAGAGGACTTACACCATACCTGGCTACACCACAGCGATTGGGAATTGCACCCATTGTCAATACTCAAACACAGGGCCTTACATTTGTCAAAATATATAGGGAGGGAGACTACTTTAAATCACAGCAGGTGTATTAGTATAAACCTAGCTCTGGTCCAGAGCTCCACTGCTTCTGAGTCTGACCTGCATTGGAGCTCTGTTGGTCTCCGTGCATTCGGCCATTACTGCACCCGACCAGCCTCTCTTCTCTAGTGGATATATAAAGAACGTTTTACCTACTCACCAAAATAAACACGTCTTGTGTCATTAGAAAGCCTACTTACCTTAGTGGTCGCACTCTTAGCCCCCCACCACATGGATAAAATTGACTTTTTGGCCAGAACGCGATCGTTTTTCACCAGAAAAACAACCAGGATTTGCGCCCTCTACCGATATTGCCAATAGAAAAGTTCCATAGGAAATATTTTTCCTTCAGTGAAAAACGATCGCGTTCTGGCCAAAAAGTCCAATTTATCCGTGTGGTGGGGGGCTAAGAGTGCGACCACCAAGGTAAGTAGGCTTTCTAATGACACAAGACGTGTTTATTTTGGTGAGTAAGTAAAACGTTCTTTATATAACCACTAGAGAAGAGAGGCTGGTCGGGTGCAGTAATGGCCGAATGCACGGAGACCAACAGAGCTCCAATGCAAGTCAGACTCAGAAGCAGTGGAGCTCTGGACCACAGCAGGTGTATTAGTATAAACCTACATTTATTGGTAAATATATAGTCTGTATTTACACAAAATCATTAGAGACTACAACAGTAAAATCAGCATTTTACTGTGTAGAATATTACCGTCAATTGTCCGGCGACTCCGAAGTCTGCTAATTTGGCATGGCCCTCTGTGTTCAGCAGGATGTTCCCTGCTTTGATGTCCCTGTGGATCTTCCTCATGAAGTGAAGGTACTCCAGTCCCTTCAATGTGGACTTCAGGATGGTGGCGATCTCATCCTCTGTCAGCTGAGGGAATTGGAAAAGAGACAAGAATGAATGGATGAATGAAGACTGCATTAAGTGAATGATGAGATAAGACATCTCACTACTATTAATGCTTTTCTCTGGTCCAAAATGACAGACTCAAATTCTGTAATCCCGTGAAATATTTCCAGACATTATTTGACAATATGAAAACTGTTCTAAGACACAGTTTGTTAAGATATCACAAAATTGCTCAGACAGTTAGGTATTCTGGACAGGGTTCGGCAGGACAAAGTTCAGAAATTTTCAGAATATCGTCCGAAATATTCACTTTTTCACCTAACATTCCGAACGGACATTAGTTCCCAAGAGGTTTTCTGGAAAAATACTCTACTTTTCAAGTTACTTGGCAGGTGAGATCCTGTCCGCAGCTTCTGCTGATTGGTCTGAACCGCAGCCGGTTCGATTCTTTACTACAATGTCAGCAATTCCAGATGGGAGCTGTGTTGTGAAGTTGTGAATCAATACCTCCCACATCTGGGTCAATCAGGTTACAAGACAAGGCCTTAGAGTAAATGTTGGTCTGGCATCCTTCATTTATACATAGTTGTGTGTCGCACAACAAAAATAGCAGATCTATAAGCTCACAAAATGTGAAGACACTGATATATAGCTAATTACAAATCAGGCACATTGAGGCCACTGATGTTTTTTGCTGTTCTTCACCTACTGTTTTATTGCGCAGTCTGATGATGTCAGAGACAGAGCCAGCTCCGCAGTACTCCATTACAATCCACAGGTCTGTGTTCTTAAAGTAACTGCCATAGTACTTCACCACATAGGGACTGGGAGGAAATGACAAAACAAACAAAAGAGCATACATCAGGAACAATTTCCATTTTAGGGACAAAATAGGAGAAGTGAGACAGACACCACAAATGTCAAGTCATTCCAGTGGTTTTATCTGTGACTGTCTGCTAGCAAACATCACCTCTGTTAAATCAAAGTGAATCTATAGCCATTACACGCAAACAAGTCAGACAGTGAGTGCTCCATTTTCGTTACATGCTAAACCCCTTATGCCATATCCCTCATTTCATTTTCACTATTTTGAAAAACTTTTTTGGACTATTTCAACATGTCAATCTATTAACACGTTGTGAGCTAGTAGACTGGCCATTTGAACTACTGAGAAATGTTTTTTTTAATAGTTTAAAAAGGCAAAGAAGTTAAGGGATAAGGGGTATAGCGGTAACGAAAACAAGTCAGACAGTGAGTGTATTGCCCCCTCACCCAAGTGATATTCAATCTTGACATTTAACGTTGAGTAGTGTATAGTATTGTAATAAGCTTTTTGTTGCACTTGTACACTGTGGGATAATGTGTGTACCTGTCACACTGTTGCATGATGGAAATTTCCTTGATGATCTCCTGAAGGTCAGACTCGACAGGAACCTGCTTGATGGCAACAACTTGACCAGACTCCTTATGGATAGCTTTGAACACGCTGCCATAGGAACTAAATATACATACACACAAATATATCAGACACAAATTAAATATAAAATCCCTCCAAACCAATATTTTATATCAGAGGTTCTCAAAAAAATTTCATGTCAAGGACCCAAAATTGATGGTTTATTTGGCTGTGGACAACGAACGAACGAGCGAACGAACGAGCGAACGAGCGAACGAGCGAACGAGCGAACGAACGAACGAACGAACGAACGAACGAACGAACGAACGAACGAACGAACGAACGATTGATTGATAATAATTATCTATTCTACAAGCCAACAGGTACATGTTGTGAATTGTAACCTTGTAGAATGGCTTGTAGTTTTTTTTAATAACTTAAGAGTGTACGCCTGTACGGTTCCTCATTTACCAAGGATGCAATGCAATTGGATCCATTTACAAAAGTGGTTTGTTCGCCAGTAAACCTGTGGGACATTAGAATAAATATAAAGTACATTGAGACGTACCCTTCACCTAGCTTCTCCAGAACATCAAACACTTCTTCTGGTTGTTTAGTCAGACTGTCTTCACTCAGTTTTTTCAGCTTGCTGTAAGAACATAAAAAGTATCAACATATTGAATACCTTCAATTCAGACTTTTGATTTTTTTTATATATATAAAACTATTCAAGTAATCAAAGATTCCTGGGAGGCTTCCTGCTTTAGTAGTTTCAGTACAGATAAAACACTATAAACTACATAGATGCACACTGTTCAAAAAACTGAATTGAACATCTTACAATGAAATGGGTGCATAGCTTGAAACAGTGGATCAAAACCATTTCACGTTGGGCACCCCCAAATTGACACCAATTAACCCATGGACCACCATTTGAAAATATATTCTAGGACTACCCATAAAGGAAGATAGTTCTTCTCGATCGGTTAAATTTCATGATCCCTCATGTTGACATGCATATTAGTCTACAGATCCCCATTTAATGGCATTTATATCTCTGGGACCCCGAATTATATTGTAAAATCAATGTTGATTTAGCCCAAAGTGTACAAATAGAAGCAAAGTGTTTGTTGGCACACTCAGAGTTACACACCACTTGGTGCCAAACTTATCATTTTAGCGGGGGACACCCAATAAGTCTCTCAAGGGCCACTGGTGGTACCGGGACCATTGGCTTAAAATATTACATGCAATTATGCATTTCATTACCATGTATCCAACTACTAAGCTTTGTAGGAAAAAACAGCTAATAGCGCTAACCAGCCAGACCCATAAACTATAGTTACGCAAACCCAGTTCACTTCATAGGGCCAGTCCAATGGTAGCTCTTCTACAGACTTCTATTGAGAATGGAGACAGCAAATAGGAACAACTCCTGGACCGGAAGCAGGCACAAATGCGTTGGACTGAGGCAACCGCCCAGCTTTAAGGGGCTTAATCTCCTTTATTTTATATGGTTTTGTAGTAAGAAAACTACATAAACATCACAGGGGCTTTAGTTGTCAGTGTACAGTACAGTTGACATGTTGCACGCATGCTTAGAATAGTTAATTATTTGCGCCGCCCTCATTGAAAACAATGCATTAACAACTTCAGCCTTGTCCCTATTCAGGCTGCATGAACAGAGCTCGAGCGTTCAATTTCTGACGCATCAATGTCGCAACTCTTCTAGCAAACAAGACAGACTGCTGCTGCTATGCTGCCATCCCACCACATTAGCATGTGAGCTATCCGTTAGCATGCAGGCTGCTCTGAATCTGAGCCAAACGGACGAGGAGGACCCACCTTTTGGGCGCGGTGGGTTCCATGGTTTATCTCTCCAAAGAATCAGCCCGGAGTGGCGGTAGGGCGGAGTTGAATAACCTTGTTGAGATATGACAGACTTCACTGGGATAGTTTTCAGGATGTTGATATGCTCATCATCCACGCAGTCGTTGTTGCCAAAAACAAAAACTAGTCGCCCTGTCTTGACTGTCTTCTTCGAAGTTCCAAATGCAAAAAGCTGGCCTTGTACGACAGCGCCCTCTTTCACCTGGAGTGTTACTTCAAATGGATTATTTGGCCGCGGAATCCCACCTGAAAAGGTTTTTTTTTTGTCAGACTCAGGGAACCCCAATAAGTGAAGATTTTTTTTTTTCATCCAAATTACTAAAACCTTTTCAAGACTAGCAGATGTACAGTAGAATCTCATAGCAAGGCATGAAACACGCTGAGTTGTAGTTCTGATATTTTTGAATAGCATGAATGTAGTGGTAAATGATTGTGATACCATGTTAATCAATTTTACTGAGGGGACTAGTACTCTTTGAAAACCAATGTGTGTAATAGCCCAATTAGTTAATACATTTAATTTCCCAATTTAGGCAATTAGTTAATACAGTTAATTTCCCAATTTAGGCATTTAGCAGAGGGTGCCATACATTTGGTTGCTTTGTAGGCCAACATCAGTGTTTTGATTTGTATTCTGCGGGCCTATGTCATAATGGTACAGTTTGTCATTTTAGAAAACCTTTTGGTAGAAATAATATTTTGCACAGACATTTTCTGATTGAAGAAACCCTTTTGGGGAAAATGTCACATAATCTCTTTAGTGTGTGTCTTTTTCAATAAGCAGATTATTACAACTGGTTGTATGACCTGTTTGTACAACTTTCAAAAGTGCCAAAAGACTTGAATAGCCGAGAGGAATTCTCCTTTAGTTTAGAAGTGGATAAGATGTCTTTACAAACCCAAGTTTTTGATGTCTGCCTTTATCATGTAGAAAAGTGTGCAACAATGCGCTTGCCATCGGTGCCATGTCATTATTCCGACCTCCCATTGTTCAGAAACTATGAGACGCAAAACTCTACCCTCCTCCAACTGTAACCCTAAGCCTAGCCCCCCGACCCTCAACCTAACCTCACAGACCTTGAGGGCCGGGGGTTTAGACTCTTAGGGTTACGGTTGGAGAAGGGTAGGGTTTGCTACAAACATGCCTAAACCCTTCTCTAACCCTCATCCTCACCATAACCGCAAGAACGTCACAGCTGATAGTGGGTTTCCAGAACATGTTTGGACTTAGATCAGTCCAAACACAGATGAGAGTTCTCCTCTGTGGGACTTAGATCAGTCCCACTTGCCATCCACATGTTGAATGCTTGCAGGGAAATTAGTAGGGCAGAAGAAATTAAATGCTTTAAAATATAAAATTAATGAATTAAAGAGCCAGGTACAGAGGTATTTTTTTCTTTTTACAAATTATGTACATGGTTATGAAATAGGACTAAATAGTTGTGTGCACTTTTTACTAGTGTGTCCAATCTATTTGGTCAGATATTTGCATCCATATAACTGCCCAATATGGCTGATGCCTATTCATGGATCTCATTTTGCGGCCATATTGAGGACCAACATAGCTTATATCGCCTTTGTTGGTTCTCAACATGGCCACTGAAGAACTACAAATGAGATCCATGAATAGTTAATTTAGAATGATGAAAACATTGCATTTATTTAGTATACAATCATCGTCACTGGATGACAGAATTAGAGAAATGTTGTCGCTCGAGTTCTGTGACGGCAGCGCAGACCTCAGCCACAGGCTGAGTGGTGTCATCACCCTCCCTGATAGTCACAATGTTCTTGTCAACACCAGGATTCAAACCAGTGGGTTTTTTATGCCTCTGCAGTGTACGGATTGAGGGCATAGAAAATATGTCTGTCATCAGCCTGTAACACTGTGGACTGGCACGTAGCAAATCCAGAAAGAACACTTTGTCCTGTTCAGTCCACCGGAAACCTTGTGCTTTACGCTGTGCCACGTTCAACTGTGCTCTGAAGAATCTAAAAGCTGTGGCTGATAGGAGTTTCCTCATCAGCTGGAGGACTGACTTCTTAGTAATTGCCACCGTGGTGGGGCGGTTCTTCTGGCGCTTCAGCACCCTCACCTTCGTCTTCAACTTGCTCACCTGTGTCTGTAGATTTCTAATTTTCCTCTTGAGGGCCATCTCTCTGACAGCAGACTCATGTTCTGGCTCTGATGTCTTTGGCTGTGATGTGTTTGATGTAGGCAGCAGAGACTGTGATGTTGATTGTGGTTTCTGCAGTGGCTGTGTCTGCAATATTGTTGGCAGTGGTCGTGGCATAGGCGACTGTGATGTCTTTGGTAGTGGCAGCGGTGAGATCAGTGGCTGCGATGTGTTTGGCATAAGCAGCGGTGACCGCAAAAAAAGTGTCTGTTGCACAGGTGACTGGGATGGCAGTGGCGACGTCAGTGGCTTGGGCTGATTCGTTACTATGACTTTGCCCGGAACAGTGATCTTTGTCTCTGAGAGAATAGTTTTTTGATAATGGTCTGTGGTGCACAAGTTAACAGCACTGGAGTGGTGAGCATCACAATTCTGTTTACCTGAAACACAAACATATTTGTTAAGTTTGAGTGCACAGCCTGCACTCAATGTACATACTTTAAGTGAACACCAATAGCTTCAATGTAAAGTAAATGAAATACGTTTTGACCCTAAATACTTGAGTGATTTAAAGACAATCACCAATCCTTAAAAAAATAATTATATCCCTGGAAAAACTGCAGAAATCAGAGAATTTGTGTAAAGTTTTCTGATAGCAGATAATCGATATATAAACCTTTTAACCTCCTTCAATCGAACATTGCCATTTGCATGGAGTGAGTAATCTGATTTTTTCACGTTTCCCAAATTTAAGCACACTACAGTAGTACAATAAAAAACAACATACTTTTATTTGGTAACAACTCCTGATGCAGAACTGGTTTCTTCCTCCCCGAGTCACTATCCAGTGGGCATTGGGGGTTTAGAGCATCACCTGCACTTGGCACTGCATCCCAATTCAACCCAGCATGTCTTCAATACAACAAACATCCCAATATAAATATAAGAAAGCAGCATTGCAGGTTTTTTACAATTTTGCAAAAAAAAAAGTGCACACACAAATTCCAATGTAAGCATATCAGTGTTGAATGTTGATCTTTTGATTTAATAATATTAAAACATGACGATGTCATAGGTGGTTCTCAGCTATACTAGCTCAACTACAACCATAACTGAACCAGAGTAAAGTAAACACCTACACATCAGCTTTCCTCTTGAACTGGCTGGGGTGGAAATGTGCACTGCACACTCTATAGCTGTTGTGGAGACGCTCAAGGCTTATGTTCGCCAGACTGGGGTTACCAAGAATCTGCAGCCACTTGGAACACCTGTAGGCAATGTAAAGACGTAATATTAGATTCAACCTGAAAAACAACTAATGATCTAATAATTAATTTCACATTTGACAGAATATATTAATGAACAGGAGGGGGGCAGGGCTTTTTTTTTAACAGGAGTGAAACAGAAAGCATGGCAAATTTTAAGGTAAAAACAGTACAACATAGTCAAGTAAAATACTGTACATGTCAAATTAAAACTAGACCTTGGAATAACACCCACTGTCTGGTAAAAAAAAAAGACAATTACAATGACATTGCAATGAAGATTTCTAGTTAAACAACGTCATGAACCAGCATAATTAAACGTATTATGTTGTGTGCTGTGTGCGTAAACCGTTAATAAATCAAGCATTAGTTTAAAAGAATAAAATCCCCGAGGCCTTATTTGTTTCCACTGCAATTTTGAAATTTCAACTTTACTTAAATTTGTATAACAGTTTGGAGATTTACAGTACAAATCAAGCACAACTACAAGACTGAGAACTGATTGAACAAACCAGTTACGCTTACGCTTGTTTCCAATGGCAGCCAGCCAACCTGTTCATCTCAAACAAAAACTAAGACACATAAAGTACCATAAAGTAGGCCAAGTAGCAGCAGATCACAGTGGATGTAAAAGGGAAAACAGAAATATACAAGGAGGGGAAGGGGGCTCGTATGTATTGAGACATTTAAACGTAAAGGGCAAAGTGGCAAACAAACAAATACACACAATTATCATTTTCATGGGACCTATCTTGACTGATGAACGTGTACCTCTCGCGGTCTCTGGGGAAACGGTGGAAGGCTAGCTCTGGGTGTGCACCCACGTAATGTTTACAGTTTACGGCGGAACAGCGGACTCTGCTCGTGCTCGACTTCCGTGACTCTGTGCTTCCATGATGAACATAAATACCAACACCAACTCCATTCATGTTCCCACTGCAGTTTGTTGTTTTCTTCTCCTTCAACTCCGTCTCCTTCTTTAACTCCTCCAATCTACTTCTTCTCCAATCTTCCATTATTGACGAGTGACGTCACGTGCAGCTTCTCTTGTTTTACTGTTGCGGGTGGCAGCCATTGGGACATACTGCCACCTACTGTACTGAATTTGTATCAAGAGTAACCTCGCTTTCACCTCACTCAGACTTCACAAATCACATGAACCATCTTCTTACTTAAAAGGATACCAGACTAATAAGGTAAACATAGCTTAAAACATTATACTTTCCCTATATAACTAAAATACACAAACAAAAACACCAATGGCATCTTATTTCTTTCATAAATAGAGAATATTTCACTCAACAGGAACTGCTCCTGGCGCAGGATGATGTTGTCACGTTTGGTCTAGCTCTATGGAATATATGGATTAACATGCTCATGTGACATCATCCTGCGACCTGAGCACCACCTATTGAGTGAAAGATTCTCTATTTATGAAATAAATAAATTATTGAAGTTGTTTTTATCTGCATGTTTTAATTACAGAAGGCAAGTACATTGTTTTAAGGCATATTTGTCTTATTAGCCAGGGATCCTTTGGTATGGTTTTAGAGAGAGATCAATTGCTGATATACATCAGCAAAGTTTCTTGATGCCAGATCTTCCACTTTTATTCTCATAGCATAAATCAACTTGTATTGTATCGGTTTGCGTGAATTACCGGTATGTGGATGCCATGTATTCCCTTTTCTGTGCTCCAGAGAATATCTCCGTCCTGCTCCAGCGGATTCTACTTAAAATCAAGCGAGTATTCACTGCAGGCTGTTTATTAAGTTGAGTTTCTCGACCAGGCATGTTGGCTGCCAGCCAACTGCAGCCTCCTTGGATTCATCGCTTGCTAATGGTTGAAGCAGTCGCCTGCTCGGCATGTAACTGTTCTAGAATAGAGAATAGACAAAATCACTCATCACTGCCCTATGCACATTTGTAGCTGTGGTTGATCGTATGGAGCTGACCTACAGGGCAAAGCTGTGCATTTGTCTTTAAGCAGTGGATCAGGGGTAGCGTCACCAGATGGTAACTGCAAGGTTGCCGGTTCGAACCCGGGGTCCCCCAGAGTCAGTGTCGATGTGTCCCTGAACAAGACACTTAACCCCCAATTGCTCCCGATGCGCTGGTCAGTACCTAGCATGGTTTGGTGAGTGAATGGGTAAATGGAATCTACTATCGATGTAAATCACCTTGGATAAAGGCTATAGAACTGCACCATTTACCATTTAAGCTTGTATCATCAGCATCAGTGAAAGAACAAGCTATGAATTCAGGGCGATCACTGATCATGTCACTGGTGTTAGTAAAGTAAAGTAACTAAGTATAGTCAAGTGTACAATTGTGTTGTACTTCTAGTTGCTACGCATGTGAATTCATTATATTCATGGAGGATAAAACAAAGAATTGAACTTCAAAGAGAAACTTGTTCATACATTTATTTTCACCCATTAAAATGTATGAACCAAAATGATTCACATTGCTTTTGTTGATATCCAAGCAAGGTATATGGACATTTTTTGTCCAAAATCAAAAGGCTGGTAGCAAAGTGTGGAATTGTCTATATTTACATTATCAGAAACTACAAGAATAGCACACAACAAAAAAATAACACTTAAACAGCACAGCTTTCTTCTTCACCTTGCATCAAAAACCACCACTGGAATGAAAATAGTTAAGGATGAAACACCTTAGGATTACATAAATTAAATATTACATAAATATAACTAATGAACTAATTATAACTAAATAATACATAAATATAACTAATAACTAATACTTTTATTAGACAAAAAGGTGAGTATTGTTTATTTGTATTTTTGTATCATTTGCTGCCGTATTGTTTCAGCAATTTTAGCTATTATTTACAGGGGGTGGGGGCTTTCAAACATGGGGCTTACTATGTATTTGTCAAAATTTGATAGTGATTTATATTTGTATTATCTACTAGTCTAGTCTTACTAGAGCCCACGACGTTACATTTGGCCACAAAAGGTCACAGGATCCACTGAATGTGAACGCACTACCATACACTCAAATATGCCAATTTGTCACTTCTTCACATTCAGTAGATTCTGTATAAATTTTCCCCCCAAAATACATACTTAGCCTTACATTCGAATGCTGCCACCACCTGTCAAAAATATCCGAAATTGCTAAAACAAAGGAGAGCAGCAAATGAAAATAGATGAACACTCACCTTTTGCTTTGTCATATAACAAGCTTTATAATAACATGTTGGTTTAAAAAATAATAAAGTTGTCCTTTAAGTCACGGAGTGTCCAAGGCCATAACATTTGATGATTAATTATGAAAATTATGAAGATGTTTCAATACAACATAGTATGTTTTGTGGGTCTTCATTCATTACCTCATGAATGAAGACCCACAATGGTTGCAACATTACCTGAAACTATATATTTTCTGCGGGGAGCTTGTCCCTGTTATTCCCAGTTTTCCAGGTCTGTGTGAACAAACGTTGGCTGGTGATTGGTTGATCACCCAATAGCGATGATTTGATAGATAGAAAGTAAGGATGTGTTATTTTGGCTACAGTCTGTGGACCTCCCATTTACATCTCATCCCTAGATGCTTTTCCTTGGAGTCTATACCCTACATACCCAACACACTCTTATTACGCCTTTCACGCACGCACACACACACACACACACACACACACACACACACACACACACACACACACACACAAAGGATACAGCGCTTGGTTCTCTTCTTGTACATAATTCTGTAACCACATTCTCTGCATCGAATAGGATCACGGGCCTTTATTTCATTTTCAGTGTGGCATTCTGTAAAGAGATTAAGTTAAAATTATTACATTAAGATATACAATTATAGTACTTGAACAAATAGAGTGGCATCATAGCTTTGCCATATATTGAGAAAACTAGAACTCTTCCACCATAGACAGCATTTCACTAAAACTAACACCAGTGGTTCAGAAATTTGGTATCCGGCTCAGAGAAACCCCAGAGGACCTTGATCGGGTTCCAGGACACACAATAATAAACATTTTAATGAGTTTCACTGTAAGGAATCCTGGATACAATGCTCTAGGACTGACGTCCCTACAAATACAAATCTTAATAGCAATAACGCATATCATTAAAAAGTTTGAGAAATACCTTACCTCCACATATGTAGATCATAGGCTGTTGCTTCGGAGGCTGCACAGCTTTCTGGGCGTCCATGTTTCAATAAACAAATGAGACTATTTCTGTAATTTAAACAAAGCAACTGTTGTCACCATTACCATCATTTTAGTGTCATTTTAACCTACTGCCTCCAATCACACTGATAAGAGAATAAGAGAACCTGTTAATTCACTAACATGTTCTATAACAGAACAAAGCATGTAGTGACGTCTGTGTAGCACTAGCCTGTAACAAGTAACATTAACTGATCATTAGTAAGTACCGAGCAACTTTCAGAAACAGCATACAAAAACAATATTAACCAACGGAATGAGTAAACGTTGAAATCGATGGGTAAACAAAAACAAGAGCATGATCACCTGCAAAAATAAAACGTTCACGTTCACAAAGTTGTTTATGACCACATTGGATCGGCACATGCGTAGTAGTCGCTTCAGTGACCTCGCAACAAAGCCTTTCGTGATTGGTCGAGACTTGGTCATTCTTGTTCTTCTTTTGGTGTATTGTCGGATTGCAACAAATGTTATGGTGCATACTGCCACCTATTGTAAAACAGTGTGCAACATCATATAGGCTACATTTCTCAGTGCTGGTCTTTCCTGATTTCTTTTTTTCTGATTATATTAATCAGGTTTGTTAATTTAAGTATAAAAGAAACTCTCACAGCACAACAAGGCTACAGACCTCACAAAACAAACTGACCAGGGTGTTACTTGGCCTCACTCACTGAACCCACCTTACCCCTGCCCACTTTGACAGATTACATGAATGCTCGGTCCAAATAATACTCGGGCCAGCCCTCTGAGTAGCCCTCTTGGTAAGCTTATCCACCCTCTTGTTTCCTGTCAATTCCTTGCGAACTGGCCTGCCACCAAACCAAACTGTACACCCAGACCACCTCTGTGCAACCCTAAGTCCCCTGTTTGCCATTTATTATACAATGATTTTAAAACCTTTTTGTGCCAGTTTAATCATTCCATATGTACATATTCCATATGTTCAGGTATGCTTTTTTGAGAGTGGATGGGTAACACCTGGTGCATTACTGTTACAGGCTATAGTGCTACATAGGCATCTCATGCTTAAAGCAGAAGTGTATGATACATACATACAGGGGAAAATTATCCAAAGGAGCTGTTGGACCTGGACCTGGACCCAGGCCAAGAGGCCCCTGGGCTAGGGATGCCCTGAGGGGCAGGGGACACCCAAGATGTGCAAAGTGAATGCCTCACTGGCACATCACATTCCAGCCAGTCACTTCTGGCAATTGGGACTCACTTTTGTTGTACTTTTTTGTAAATAGCTTGTGTGTCTTGACTGTCCATTGATGAAAAATATTTAAAGAAATGTATATTTAACCTAGCTGATATAGGGTGCTCTGTTCTATGCATCCCATCTCATCCCAAGGTTTCTAAAATTATTCCTTATTTCCTTGCTTGCCCAAGAGAATAGGTCGGCCTGGAGTTGTCCATTTCTTTTCTTATGTTAATGGTGGATGGTTTTAGGACAGCAGAAGCGAATTGAAAGAATACCATTGATTCTACTGACACTTTAGTTCATCAGGCTAATTATAGCCCCATCTGTGACTGTGACCTCCATGCAGGGGGAGGTCACATCTGGTCCTAGTTCTATGGGCTCTACTAGGTCTGAGGTCACAATTTGATGATTCATGATTGATTGAATTATTAACAGTTTGCAGGAGAAAGGACAGGTTTCAGGGGATTTAAACCCACAAAAGGTTATGGTTTGTTGGTTTCTGTAGGGGTCGTTCATAATTAATTGAAACATTGAATGACATAAGCCTACAAATGTACAGTACTATGCATATGCAATTGCATGATGTTGCATGCACAAAACAAAACAATAAACCCTAGAATACATTTAAGAGAGCGTTGCACACTGAAGATATCAGATCTGCAAGCACTCCTCAGTCCTTTATCACAAACGCATAATTAGGCTTATAGGCATAGGGATCTCCCACGACCCCCTCCACAGGAATACCCCCCTGCAACCGCACTGCAATGCTACAACCCCTCCCCCTTCTGTTACGTCAACTGTCGTTCCAAGGATTCTTCAGTCTGGCAATTTATTACTACACGGTGCGCTGGTGCGGTCAAGATCCCGCCTACTGTTACGGTATCCGGTCATTTGCACGCACACATAGCCAACATATATTGCGTTTCCGCATCTCTATCTGCCCTCTACCGGATCCTCAACCGGCGAAGCGAATTGATCCCTGAATCGGCTCTAATGTCAGACAGACACATCATCCAGGGGGCGTGCCTAACAGAAATCCCCCCAGCAGCAGGCGCAGCAGCACACTGGTGGCAGTCGCAGTCCAGTCAAGTGTTGTTCAGCTCAGCTGCAGCTCAGAGGAGAACGACGTTAGAGGAGGAGGGGGAGGCAGGGAGAGAGAGAGGGAGAACTTGCAGAGAGCGACTCTACGCCAGCCCTGCTGCTCCTGATCTGAGCCATATGGGGAACGAGCAGGTGAAACCCCCAGGCAGCGGGGGAGGAGGGGGTGCCACCACCCCGGGAGGCAGGAGGAAAGCCCGGGCCGGTGGAGGCAGCCCTAGTCCGGAGGAGAAGGTGGTAGCCAATGGCACCAATAATGAGCAGGCTGTTGGGCAGCAGGAGCAGAGCCCCGCGGAGGACACCAGCTATCTGGACGCCCCGGCTGGTGCTCTTCCTCCTCACCTGGCTCGGCTGAAAAACGAGGGCAACCACCTCTTCAAACATGGACAGTTTGGGGATGCCCTGGAGAAATACACGCAAGCCATTGATGGCTGTGCTGACGCAGGTACAGTAGAGTCGAGTGACGCTGAACAAGAGTGTGGTGGTGTGTTCCGTTAGCTCTGGTCCGTAGCTCCAGCGCGTGCAGTGAGCTATGGGCCAGAGCTAGGCTTCCGTTGAAAGGCCTGAGTTGATCTAGTCTTACATAATTTGAAGTAATCGTATAATAATAAGGCATTGCTGTAGTATAATCAGTGATCAGCGTAAACCATTACCAAATAAAATGAATCGCACCGCTACCAATCAGGCAGGGGCCGGGGGAGAGTCAGTAGGCTACAGTAGGCTATATCGCACAGCATCACATGACATGATGATAATCGAGTCGAAAGAGGAAACAGTAAATGAAAGGAACATCACGTAAACATTGGCTAAAGTTGTTTGGTGTAGGGATGTAGTGTAGGAATAAGTCCAGTCCAGTGAATAATATAAAGTACGCCATCCATTCTCTCAAAACGTGAAAAAGGATGGATGTCAGTCTAGACTCCATACAGCATATGGGTATTACAAAGTTTACTTGTGTCCTATTTTAGGCAGCTATGACTTAAGTGTCATCAAAGGCTCCCAAAAATGTGTGTCATATGACATGATGCCACACTGTCTCCATAGATCTCACAAAGATACACCAGTACAGACCTGGTTAAGAGGCCACTTATCCAATCTGACCACATAATTGAGCATCATTTGATTATGCTAATCACAACTCACTATTTAAACCAACAATCTTTTGACTTTCGAAGAGCTGGAGATTTGGTATAATGCGAGGCTAGTTTGCTATCTTGTGTTGGCACAGAGAAAGATGCCTTAGATGTAAGTTATTTGCTTCTGGGCCGTTACATAATGCTCTTACTGTAGGTATGATTGAATATTATACCAGGCCATGAAGTGCACTCAGGACAACCTTTAGTAAATAAAGTAGCTGGCAAGTCACCATGGCTGCCTTTTGGTGATCCTACAAAAACAAGACTTGTTGTATTTGCATGTATCCCTTAGTTCCACAGAAATAAATGTTAGTTTTAATATGATTGTGACCGTATAGTATTATCTGTCTATCCTTCAATTCTGTCTGCCTGCCTGTCTGTCCGTCCATCCATTCATTTATCTATCCACTCACCCACTCAGCAGAACTGAACAGTCTGTTTACTTACCATGTTGATGCAAGCTGTTCTTACTCTATGTGGCTCTATAGGAGGTGAGCTGTCTAGAATGGGTTTGTGGGTCTGTCTGTCTGTCTGTCTGTCTGTCTGTCTGTCTGTCTGTCTGTGTCTCTCAGGCTAATCTCGTACACCTTGCCAAGAGGCCAAAGAAGGGACTCCCCTCATAATCATATATGTTTTACATCATTTGAATTGAAATATGTTGGACTGAAACCTTGCCCCTGTCTTATGTCAATAGATCCTGTATGTCTGATGACTTGCAATAGTTTCAGTATTTCAATACAGTCACAGACTGGCCGTCTGAGATCCGCATGGAGGCCACACTGTTATTAGACCCTGTCTTGTTTAATCTAGGGTTGGAGGATTACTAACTGCTAAGCTGAAAATGTCTCGCTTTACTACATACTCTCCGACTACTGTTAAATCCTTTAAACGGAAAAACTATGTTTGTCTAAATCTGTCATTAGATTAATGTTTATGGTTGTCTCCTCTGTAGGTGTCGACAGTCCGGAAGATGTGAGTATTCTCTATTCCAACAGAGCTGCCTGCCTCCTCAAGGATGGAAACAGCATGGGGTGTATAGAAGACTGCAACAAGTAAGAACTGGGGATCAGTTTGGGTCTGGATCTAATGTCTGAATGAAGTGTATACTGACTGACACTATTTGGGTCCATGTACCATTACTAGGTCATCTCTCTCCACTTCAATCATGTTTTAGCTGGAAACCAGCCCAAACTGCCACAGGACAAAAAAAAAAGAATCGGTTGGGCACTCCTCACAGTCCTCAGTTTGAATAATAAATCCCTCAGCCTGAAAAGAGGGACCAATCAGAGCCCTATTCAAAGTGAGATTTTCTTTTGCTGTGGCTCAACACACAAGTTCCAGACTAATATATACACAATGATATTAGTTCATTGTTATGTGAGTTAAATTAGAAATCAATATTATGATGTCTCCAATGGAAGGCAAAGCGTGTTGTAATAGACCTGTAATACTCTGAGCGTGATTGCCATAGGCTGCAGATTAGCACGTGGCTGGGGGCTTAAACAGTTAGCCTGTCTAATGTTCCTGCTCAGCGCTCACAGGTGAGGTTACAAGTACATAGGTTAGAATTGGTTCTTGGACAGAGTTGAGTTAACTACATGCTATGTACTTTGTGACATGCGTACCATACTGTACATGCAGACCAGGCACACACAGCAAGCAACTTCACACGGGTGGTGATTTGTTTATTCATTAGAGCCTTTTTACAGACTATTGTATTATTATGTATTCTCCACTGATTTTATGTGTGTGTGCGTTGGGGTTTGGGGGATATCCTATCTGCACTGATCAGAGAGTTACTCAACAACAAACACAGCTGGCAAATACTGCCGGTATGGAAGATTAGCATGGAAGTGATGACGAACCGTGATTGACATCACCCTGCTGCAGTGATGCTTGAGATTTCACATACACACACACACACACACACGCACGCACGCACGCACGCACGCACGCACGCACGCACGCACGCACACACACACACACACACACACACACACACACACACACACACACACTCACAGACAATGGAGAACTGCAGACTGGGTCTTGTTACACCTGTGGCACAATGTTTACATTGGTTCCTCCCTGTGTCGCCGATCCTCTTAGGGCTCTGGAGTTGCAGCCCTTCAGCCTCAAGCCTCTGCTACGCAGAGCAATGGCCTATGAGTCACTGGAGCGCTACAGGAAGGCCTATGTGGATTATAAGACTGTACTTCAGATAGATAGTGTGCAGTCTGCCCACGACAGCGTCCACAGGTGGGTAAAACACAGACCTTGTCAGAACACAGCACATTTCTAAAAACTATTTCAAAGAAAGCAATGTGAACTTTATTTTCAACAAAAATCCACCGTAGACATGTGTACTTTCTGTCAAGAAATTCTCTGCATTCTGCATTCTTTTTATGAAACAAAAGCCTGGCAGATTGAAAGAGCATAATTCAAGCTTGACCTAGATAGAGCTCCAACGTTGGTGAGTTTTAGCTTATTATAGAACATAGATAAAAATAAGAAAGAAGATTATAATTGATTCCAAAATAAATAGAAACCCATGACTCTGGACACAGAGGTTAGGTTCAAACACAAACTGATTTTCTCTTTTTGCTGACAATTTTATACTCTCAAATTAAGCATGAAAAGGGTCACATGAAAGGGTCAATACAGTCTTGACGCATGTCCCTGCGGTGTGATATGGTTGTTGCACGTCCTCATGGGAGATGCAAGGTGACCCGACCCTTTGGTGTGAAAAGGGCTTACGATATAACAGCTGTATCTGTATCAAATACAATGATTACATGACCACTATTGGATAATAACCCAGTCTTACCTAAAGGCTAATAATATTTGCCACAAGAGATGAGAAATACACATAGTCCAGTTTTCTCAACATGGCTTGAGATGTGATGGTAAGAAAGTCAAATCCAACCATACAGTGCTTAAATCCTTAACTGATCAGGCAAAAAGCTAGTCTTGTTCCCATTGGGCTCAATAGACAACAAAATGATTTATAGAAAATCCTCTGTTATGAATTTGTGCAAACCAATGATATCCAAAGACAGCTTGAGGTGTCCACTTTAAGGGAAAAAATAGCCCAACTCGATAATATGTTTTCTTTTTTTTATATAAATTGTACAAAAGGGCCCCGTTGTTCACACTGGCGTTTCCTCCAGGACTAGTTATGAAATAATCAGGTTTAAAGTTTTATCTTTCATATAACTTTTTTCTGCTTCAAGTAGATACCCATATGCCTATACCATTTTAAAGAGCAGGTGGTTGGCTACAATTAAAAAAAATAAAAAAAAAAAACTTTCTGACATGTTCCAGTGTGGAGATGGCGCCATCTAAAGGTAGCATGCATGAAAAAGCTGACCTATCCATCATCGTTTGCTTTTGACTGAACAGAAACATCCCAGATCCCCCCCCCCCCCACACACACACACACACACACAGAAGAGAAGAGAAAGAGAAAGCGTTGCGACACACACACACACACTCACACACACGCACGCACGCGCGCCCAATGCATGCAACGAAGGAGAAGAGCGGTGAGTCCCTTTAGCATTGTTCTGTAGCCACATGGCACAACAACAACAACAACCAAACTAATGGCTCTCTATGGGGCGGGCTGATACCACATCACATGCGCCAGTGTTTTTTCGGCTATTTTAGTGACATTAACCCCTAAGTGACTACATGGCATGATAGTCTGCAAGTTAATCTATGCTTATAGATTAAAAAAGTACAACACGCGTTTTCGCGTGGGAAGCAGGGGACAGAATATTCCATCACGATTTTTCGCGTGGGAAAACTGTAAAGGTGTTAAATAGGTAAATTGTCCTCCGGCAGAATCACCAAGATGTTGATTGATCAGGATGGGCCTGACTGGAGAGAGAAGCTCCCTGAGATCCCAGTGGTGCCACTGTCCGTCCAGCAGCAGCACAGAGACAAGCCCATCAGCGCAGAGCTCTCTGCGGCTCGCGCCGCCAGGGCTGCCAATGAGGAAGGTCAGTGTGTGACATCACTTCATCTGGCATGACCAAATGTGGGCAAGTCTGAGCCAAGTATGTGTGTGTGTGAGCGCGACTAGGCCCAGTATGCAACAGAACAGTACAGTACGTTTGTCATATTTTGTGAATGTCAGAGCCACCTCCCATTGATACCTGGACAAGTCTGACATCATCAACATGACATCAGAGAATGACCGGGTAGCCACACTGTTATTAGATACCGTATGTCTCTCCTCTCTCTCTCTCCCTCTCTCTCTCTCTCTCTCTCTCTGTCTCTCTCTAACGTAATATCACTGCGAAGGTGTCAGCAGCAGCAGAAATGTTGCTTATTTTTATTGACAAAAATGCATAATACTGTCAAAACACATAAAACACAGAAAAAGCTTGAGGGCTTATTTCCGTTTTGGTCCTTTGTTTTCATTGTGAATCTTCATTGTGGTCGGTCTGTCTAAACGCTGAGCACTGAATGGTGAAAGCAGTCCTGCTGACTGCAGGACTGCGTGTGTGTGTGTGTGTGTGTGTGTGTGTGTGTGTGTGTGTGTGTGTGTGTGTGTGTGTGTGTGTGTGTGTGTGTGTGTGTGTGTGTGTGTGTGTGTGTGTGTGTGTGCGCGTGCGCGTGTCTGCGAGCACTATCAATAATGCACAGGGAAGATGATCTTCACAGACTGTAGTGCTGTTGTAATGGAACGTTTCAGCTCAGGTTTCCTGTAGCAGCTGTACGCTGACAACATAAGGCATTGTATAGCCTGAAATACCCTTGTATACAGTAATAGTGTATATAGCAAATGCACATGTTGATGACACACACTTTTACTTGACTATTATCTGTTTGACAACTGACAACAGCCACTGTGTTTTGAACAGTGTTGGGACATGTGCACTACGTAAGTTAATATATTACCAAAATGCAGTAACATATTGCTTTAAAATGAAGGTAATAATTAATAAGTAATATATTAACAAGGTAAAGTAATATTCTCAACACTGGTTTTGAATAAATAAAAGCAGTGAGATATGCTCCAGATACACAGACAAGCATACATACGCATTGTTCTGACATTTTGTCAATGTACTCATGATGTAAAGAAAAGCCACAAAATAATGAGTGGACACATTCATGGGGGAGGGGGTAACATAATAATAAAGACACAAGCTGGAGTTGTAAATGGCAAGATGGCAACAGGTCAATAAGTCAACTGCTACTATATCTTGAGGTCATATACATTTTAATGAAGCCCTTTATTTTGAAACAATACAGATGCTAATCCTGGTTTCAACAGACGCTTGCCCTTAGCATCACCTCCCAGGATAATAAACACAGCTGTCTTCCTGCTTAAGGGGCTCTTTTTGAGATCAAAACTTGTCACAAATGTCACCTTTACATTTCGCTTCGACAACACACACAGGGTAAACATAAAATCTCTGTCCCCCACCTTCAGTCTGGGAGAGATAACTATGTATTCCTTGTCAATTCCAGAATAATATGTAGTTTCTCCATATTTTTCTTCATAGACCTCTTATAGGATTGATATAGTGCTGTAGTGTCTATCCATTGTGAATCAATTTTCACTTAGCCCTTTAGCCTTGAGGGGTGCAGTCGTATTTAGGACAATGTTTGGGATACCAGGGCAGCAGTCATTTTGTCTAGCCAGCAGCTTGCACTACATGGATCAACAGCAACCTGAAAGTAGGCAGTTAACCCCAAATCTTGCCTGCTGTATTGCTGTGTGACTCATGAATTGAAATTGAAAACTGGGGTTGTTATTTCACCTTTTTAAGTGTATTATATAATTGAGCGGTTCTTGTGGGGCATCTACAGCGATGCCCGTAGGAAACTGGCTTACTGGGAACGATGCAATTTGGAAATCCATGTCAAATACGGAGTCTACCCTGAGCAGAGGCCTTTTGTGGGTGGTTTTGGACAGATGTGGGTCAGACCGTCTCGACACCGGGCAATGCATTCGTATGGAACACGTGTATTGAATTTGAAGTTGTTGGGGCGAATGGTTCTCGACTCGAGTAGAGTTGATTACAGACATACAGACAGAGACTTGGTGCAATTATTGTTCAGAATTGTCAGTTTTCCATTGCAGGCACAGTAAAAAGCCTTAAAGGGGTATTCCAGACCAAAATACACATCTCTTAATCGACCCCTTAATCGACGGTGTACAGTGGCTAAGAACAACAATGGCTGCCAATGCTAAGCTAATACTGCATCAATGGCTTTCTGGAGACCATTTGAGGACTGTCTGTGTAATAAAAAATAGTGATGGATGTTAACTCCTTACTCCTGGCTAGTATGAGTGGATCATTAGTTAACATTGGAACATTGGAGCCCATGGAGGAGGGGGGGGGGGGGGTGTTTTGATCTGGAATTCCACTTTAACCTGTATGAATGACTCGTCAACTTGTTTTATCTTAACAAAAGCCCATGTGGTCATGTGGACGTGACTGATTCAATCTTTGAATCATTTGACCTCCTCTTTTTATCATTTGTTTTTTACTACTTGTTCCTCATCAGCCAGGAGAAAAGAGGCCCGTTTCACCACACTAAAGAAAGAAGGCAATGACCTGGTGAGGCAAGGCCAGTTCCAACAGGCCTTGGAGAAGTACAGTGAATGCCTCACCTTGAAACCAGACGAATGCGCACTCTATACCAACAGGTATGTACCATGGGAAAACCTAACTCGGTTCCACCTGGCATCCTCTGCCATGTCAGCACTATAGATATGTAAAAACTATAGAATAGGTTAAAGCCACATTGAGTGATATATTTGGGTAAAATATGTTAATTTAAAATGATGTTGGAGCTTTCCCAACCCCCAAATTTAACACTATCAGCCAAGATAGGGTTGGGCCAATCAATTTAGCATAGGTGGGAGAGTTTTTAGTAATATTGTCTACTACAATGTCATTGCAATGACAGTAGAGGGTGCTAAATGATCAGCAAAGTAAATTACATGCATGTGACTGTCTAGATGTACTTGTATACTGTGACCCTGAATCAAATATTGTGTAAGTTGTGTTATTTTATTATTGTTCAAATTGATACTCTGTTCATTAAAGAGCTTTTTGTTTTGTTTTAAAAAAGCGTTTTAGTGAACAGAGTACTTTTATCCAGTCAGGAGTGATTTAATAGTGTCCCAGTTCCGTTTTGTCAACACATTTTATGTAACTTCCAATTCCTCTTGCGTATTGTATATACCTGTTTTGAATTCTCTCTGCTGACGAAAAATTATATAATATCTTCTGTCCCGTTACTGAACAAACTCCCTATAGCAATTATTTTTATTTGAATATACAAAAATATATCACTTTATCGCACCATGTTTAGTATTGGACCACATTGATGCATACTTGGCATGAGCAGGTACTAGTATTTTTTTATATAATTTGTATAGGCTATGAAGTGATATGTAAAAAAAAACTGGGCTATACAAAAGGAAGGAATCATCTGACCCTCTTTCATGTTCCATCCTTGTATGTCCTCCAGAGCCATTTGTTTCCTGAAACTCAACCGCTATCAAGAGGCCAAAGAGGACTGTGACTCCGCCATTCAGATGGAGCCGACAAATAAAAAGGCATTTTACCGAAGAGCCTTGGCATATAAGGGCTTAAAGGTGTGTTAATGCTACTTCTTACAGAGAAATATTTGGTGCGAATTTAAGAACATGAGTACATGGTAAAGAAACGCAATGCTCTACCAAAGTTCACCATTTTATGAAATGTGAAATAACTTATGACGAGCATCGATGGTTCATATACTGTATTAAAAAGAGGACATGTGTCACCACTGTTCAGCGGGATGTTACATTCAGAACTCAAACGTAGGCATTGTCTACCACAGATAATATTTTGGCAAGCTGAATTGTTGAAGCGTTTAAGAGAACGATTACTCCTGGGAGCATTGATTTATTGTTTTTGTTTGTATATGTAGGACTACCTGTCAGCCAGTAGTGACCTGCAGGAAGTGCTCCACCTAGACCCCAACGTGCACGAGGCTGAACAGGAGTTGGAAGAAATGACTGTTCTACTGAGACAGAGCCTGGTGGACGGTAGCGCACACTCCTAGGTACGGTACTATTGCACTCTCTATTGTCTCATTACTTGGTACTATTGCACTCAGTCTCAGTATTGTCTCATTACTTGTGCAAGCAAAGCGCAAGTACTGTGGCCGGGGGCGGTATGGGTTGGTGGATCAGGGGTTTTCAACGTTTTTGATACCAGGGCCAACTATTTATTCAGAATTTGAGCCACGGACCACCATTTGATGACATTTTAGCCCCACAGACCCCGAACCTAAAGATTTATTTTGCCTTTATCCACAATTCCAGGCTGGATTTCGGAAAACAAAACAGGCAAAACCTACAGATCAAAATGACCAATAATCTTCTACATTCTCTAGTAGTTGGGATAATTCAGATGATGAGTATTTGAACTCTTGAGAGTGTAAATGTGAAACCAAATGGACCCATAATGTTTACGCTCTCAAAGAGTTACACCTGGTTAATCAACATTACATCATTTAGCTGGGGACCACCTGGAACCCTCTCAAGGACCACTGATGGTTCCCAGACCACCGTTTGAAAAATACTGTGATGGATTATGGAGTAATGATCATGAAAGTTGCAGATAATGGCCTGTTGTATCACCTTTAACCTTGTGCATTTGCAAAGCAAAGTAATTACACACATAGGCTACAATACAAAAGTATAAAAAAGAGGAATTAGAAACAATCATTTTAAGTAAAAAAGAATGGACTGTAGGAGGTTAGTTTTTGTTAGATTAAGTTCTCAAAAACACTGTGTACGTGTGGCAGAAAGGCTAATTAGTTGTGTGGGCAATGCAGAATACATCCTCATGTGGAACCACCTAAAGCGCACGCACGCACGCACGCACGCACGCACGCACGCACACACGCACACACACACACACACACACACACACACACACACACACACACACAGGGAGTTATACTGGCCAGCTTTAATGAGGGCTAACATCCATTCAGCTCACATGACTCGTATGCATAATGCATTTCACCTACTTTGCAATAACAAACTTACCCACAGCTGTTTATTACATTTGCCTAGGTTTGAATGGCTGACTGTTACTGCTGTGGAGACCAGAAAGAGATGAGCGCAGTAGTCACTGCAGTTGCCTGAGGATGAAGGTCTACCCCAGTCTCCGTACTCATCTCCTGTACTGTACGCACAACCTGCGCAATAGCAAATGCCGATGCAAATATGTTGACCTTGAACTGCCTCAGACAAGGGACCAGCTATTAGACTATGTGACAAACAATTCACCCTACACTTCCATTACTGAGAACACTACTCTTGATAAGAGGTCAGCTTTATTAATAAAAGCTGAAAAAATAGTCAAGCTACTAGTGACTTTGCTTGCAGAAAACCAAAAGTCATCAATGTGAAACGAAATGAAATGCAACTACAGCATCGATCGCTGGACGGCCGTGCACCCACCGTCGCCTGCACGAGTAACGGAGGGGGAAAATAAGACAGCTGTGTGTGCCTTATTGGTATTCAAACCATACATGTGATGAACTTCATTGTTATTCGTTATTTTGAATTCATTGCCTGAATGAACACATTTTTCACTCCCTGGAGGACTGCATAAGCTTCACATATAGGTTGAAAACTTTTGTTTGTACAGGTTATGTTGGGACCTGAATGATGTAAAAACAAAAACAAGAAAATATTTTTATCAGCATTTTTCATCTGACCTTTCTCTTCAAAAACTGTATACAGTATATTCAGTAACCCTTTATTTGATCCTTTGGAAGTGAAATATAATAGGTTTGGAACTCAAGCTCTACAGCAAAAAACAGTGACTTTACTTTAAGAAGTAAAAAAAAACAAGTTGTGTACGATGATGTGCAAGACGAAGTTAATGAACATTTTAAACTGGTATGGGTCAGCACAGCCTACTGTGAATTAAAAGTTTGATAATCCAACATCTGTGGTAAAAGTTTGGCAAAATATCTATTACAGTCTTGAAATCATGAAGTTGTCAACTAAATTGGTAAGATTGTTTTTTGTTTTCATTTTCTCAAATGAAATTCAAGGTAGGATATTACTAAATCCCGTACTGTATGATTCTGGTCTCAGGTGAAATCTTGAATGTAACTAAGATGATTGTCTAATGTATAGATAATAGGAAAGTATTTCTTTAGGTTACCAATTTTCCAATACACATCTCTTTATGCATTTTTCCAAAAACAATGTTCTGTGGCCTACTCTTAGCAAAACATTTCTGCATTGAACATCTGACTGAGCATGTACCGAATGTAAATACGTGAATGCATTGTAAATACTTTGAATGCAAAAGTAAATTATAAATTGCATTGTGAATGCTTTGATTGGAGACTTGTTTTCTGTATTCACAAATTAAGTGCAGCAAAGTGGTGGAGCAGGCTCGACCATAAAACAAAGTAACGGCGAGCATAGTGCTTGCGGTGACTTTAACCATACAGGAGTTAGCTACAATGAGAAATGAAGACTCATAATAGAGGTTCTCTGTGTGTGGGGATAGGATAGGACAGGCACAAGCAGTGTCTACACAAGACAAGATATTGAGTTGGGACATTGACGTACTGTATATCCAGTGTATATTGTTTTTACTACTATTGCTTGCCATCTTATAATGGTGCTGATGAAGCAGGTGCGATACATGAACCCTGTGACTCCATCAGTGGAGAATAAAGGGGAATTCCACCCATTTAACATTTTACCATGTCAAAAAGTCCCCCTATTCTATGTTTCCTAGAACTAACTAGAAGTTTTGAGGGGGGGAAAAAAATCAACCTTTTTTTCCACAGACCTCCATGTCTAGGAAACAGAATGGAGGGACTTTGGATTTTTATCATTTTCACACAACATCTCTAATGTACTGTATGTAGGCCTGTAAAATGTTGAAAATGACCTTAAACATGTCAGGTTGCCCACCTGTGGTGGTCAACCTAACTGAACAATTGGTTTCATTCAGGCCAGTTATGACTACATATTATGTAAGTCAGCTCTATAACACATAAGTAAATAGGAAAGGGCCATGTGTGGGGGGGAAGGGATCAATATGAAGGTCCAAAGAGAATGGAAGAAAACACTGTTACAATAAATAAAAAGCAATCAAGCTTGATTCAGAAATGTATATATTCGTTTAAGATATGCATATACATGCATATTATAAAGCAAACATTAGGAAACATTTCAATAGTTATAAAGTATACCTGGCACTGGTCTTCAAATTACAATATAAAACTCGCAGATATTTTCACAGAAATTAAACAGGCCTCTCCACAGAGCGAATAAGCACATGGTGGTGAGATGAGCACACTTAAGCTGAAAATCAAAATGAAATCCAAATTGTCTAAGTTTTCACATTGTGTTTTAGCATTATTATTTGCTGTAAATACGGTACATGGGGAACTTTGGAATTTAATGGCAAAACAATGCCCTTTCACCTACCAGGCTTTAGCTATAGTAGAGAAGCATTTTCTGTTGGTTCTAAAACATTTTAAACCCAGAACCTCCTAGAACCCATCATCCAATGTGCCTAGTATGTTCACTCCATTGCATTCATTGTTTTGTAAAGTAATACGTATCTTCCAAGAGAGGAATCTTTAGTGGCCAAACCATGTAGTCTGTTGCCTTGACCGAGGGATGGGTCAGCATTTAGCATTAGGCATTCTTTATTCTCATAAAGTTTTATATGCATCATTTGAAGACAGTCAGGAAAAAGCTCCCCTGAAAAAATAAAATAAAAGGCACTGTGAGACCAATGGATATACTGTTTAACGGCATCCATCATTAGCTGGATATGTAGAAAACAACCTGCATACATACTCAGATTTACAGGATAGTATTGAATAAGTGGTGAAACTTAATTTGATTATACATATTCCTCAATCAACAGATTAAACAACTTTAAAGGGATACAGCAGCATACATTTAGTGAAGCTCTCTGATCAATCTACTGAAGTGTTGAAGACAGTGAAATGATGGTAAAAAAATGCTAGCGTATTCCTTAAAAGTGTCACCTGTCCTTGATCATTTAGATAATAATAGGCATCTCTAGATTCCAACATGTGCAGTGAGATTGACCCTCTGTCCTTAGTGGCGCTAAATGTCAAACGAGTGGTTTTATCTGTTGCTGTTTGTCTGTAGTCAATAATCAAGAGTTTAGGGGGCATTTAAATGGTGGTACAAAAGAGAAAGTGGGTTGCGAAAAAGCTGAATGAAACAGAAGGTTGATTCCACCAACAAACATTGTTGGTGACCAAGAGACATTCCTAACCATCCCCAGTGCAAAGCCGATGCTGCTGCGTCCTTCATGGGCTGCATCCACGTTATTGAAATGCAAAGCAGCCTCAATGATTCTTGGACTTTCAAAGCCATCTCATTTTGGCCTATGAAGGAAGAGAGGCCCTCAAAATACCCCTGCTCTCTCAAGGAGGTAAGTACATAAGCTGTGTGTGTATATTTTATATATATATATATAAATTAAAAAAGTAAAAATAAAAAGTTGAGAAGAAAATTACTAATTTGGATTTGGTGTATTTTTGTTTGGTTTTTAACCAAAACGCCTGGGAACTATAGTTAGTATAATTACACCAAAATTAGATGACATTTCAGAAACTGTAATGGGAACCCTTGGTTACACACATAGGCTGTCAATCATTTTTCACCAGTGTAGATCATGCACAGAAAAACTCATTAAAGCATAATGTGGTTACATTTGCAGACACCCAGGAGTTAAATTAACACAGGGGATTTTACTGTGAAGGGCCTGTGACAACCACACATTTTTTATGATGTAAACCTTCAATTTCTTGTCATGTTGAAATGACATAACATCGGAGGAGATGGGGCTATGGTTCAACTTTGAACTGAGAGCTAGTCAATCCTGAAAACAATGGCATTGACCCCAAATAGGGCTTCAACACCAAAACTGACTTTCCCAAAATTGAAAAAAAGAAAAAAAAAAAAAAAAAACATGAAAAAGGAAGGATCACATCTTAAATCATGAGTAACAATAATATTGAAAAATACAGTTTGCTACTGACTGGTCCCTCTTTAAGTTTAAACATAAAGCCAATAAAAAAGTGAAATGGAAAAATGGAAAGCTTGAATATGTTGCTGCAGTGAAGAACTGTG
The DNA here is from genome assembly GCA_039105355.1 of Benthosema pterotum. Classification (NCBI taxonomy): domain Eukaryota; kingdom Metazoa; phylum Chordata; class Actinopteri; order Myctophiformes; family Myctophidae; genus Benthosema; species Benthosema pterotum. The sequence continues at coordinate 31,252,231 of CM076970.1, forward strand.
CTATTGAATGAATGAGGGAAATCTGCACCCCTGAATCTCACATTAACCACCATGATTACCACATAGACACAAATCTAAAGAAACGGTGTTAGATAAGCAATATGATAGCAGCTCAACTTTTACAATTCAATAGACTATTTAACTTAATCCCGTCCAATATCAGATTCATCTGAGAAAGAAAATAAAACACCAAAGAGAATATTTTGGAGCTGATATGGTATTCAGAGCGTATATTGATTAGGGGAATAAAGATAATTACAACCTAATCTGTCATGGCTTTCTGAGGATTCCATGTCTAGTCCAGCATATCATAATGACTAGACAGACTAAAGTCTGACTTGTACTTAGTTGCATACTGGTGTTGCACTGAGAATTACTGATCTACGAGCTCACAGCACATCGCGAGTATCACAGATTCGCCTTTGTCCGTATATGACCAACGATCAAATTTAATCAGCCATAACATAGCCTTCTAAAACATCACATCACTCTTCCTTCTCTTACTTGCTTTTCTCCCCTGTAAGCTCAACTCAACCCACTACAATCATCGCTGCTCCAGTTACGCTCTCAACCAATAAGCAGTCTTAACAGCTGTACCTGCCAATGTGCTTTCAGCTTACTGGGCTCTGTCAATGCTATCCATCACCCTCTAACTTTACCCCGTGCAACTCTGTTGCTACGTAGACTCTTGATATTCGCACAGAATTCTTGCCTCCATAGTAGACAAAAATAATTATAATAATAATTAGACTTGAGTGTTTAGCCTCAAGCCTAATTTACACTTTGTTGCACGACACAGTGTAGAAAAGAACAGATTTCCAATAATTCATGCTATCCTGAACATCAGATTGTTGTCTGATTTTCACGCTGAAAAGCATAATTTTCTGGATGCAAGCTAAAAATCTGTTATTTTCGGCACAACTCATGCGATTAAGTATAAATTAGGATTTAGCCCCTCACCACCTGTTTTGTTATGTGCACGGCTACACCATAACCGCATGTGAGTTAAGGCTAACTGATATAGTGGTAAAGGGCCACTTCACTTTTACTGCAACCAGTTTTTATTTGAATGATGTTTGGGAGACAAGGAACACTTTCTGGGGAGGTAATGTGTGCGCAATATACATTTTTAGATATTTTAGTATTTCAAAGTGAGAATAATTTCATGGACACTGATCTCAATTCCTTCCTGGACTGTCTCGGTCAGACAATACAATATGTAGTCACTTGGGTAATTAAAGTCTATCTGATGACAGCTTTACATAGCGAACAGGATAAGGAAAGCAACCATCAAACAGAATAGAACCAGGGCTTCAGAGAGAGCAAATTGCAGAATGCCATATGAGAAAAGCTGCTGCGTCAGAGGTGTTCCTAGCATGGCCAGTGACAATGCTGCAGAACACTGTTCAAATTCCAGCACCAGATCCGGCCACACCTTCCCACGAAGGGGGTTGCGTGCAGCAAAGCATTATGGTCATAGTAATAATCCAGTAGTTAGACCAGTGTCCAAGACATCACAGACACTTTGTAATACTAAAATATCTAAAAACACAGATTACCCACATAAGAAATGCAGGAAAGTGTTTTTTGTTTCGCAAACATAAGCATAAGTTCTGGTTGCAAAAGGGATGAAGTGGCCCTTTAACAAAGCCAACAGCAGCAGCGCCACAGTGGCCTTCTTTTCAGATATCAGTCTGTATACAGCTCCCCCTGGTCGGACTGACGCCACGCACTGTGGCAGCATTGTTATTGCTCTCTACCATGTCCTCATCCCGCTCCGTCTGTGATTCTACAGGCGCGGAGTCAAGTTCTGTTTCTCTGTCAACATTGGCACTCTCCTCCTCGGCGATGTACAGGAAAGTTCCACCACTGGCGCCTTCTGGTGAGGCAGGAGGAGGCGAGGGTGATGAGGAGGAGACACGGCGGAAAAAGGCGGAATAGCCCATCTGAGACGGGTAATGCTCCAGCCGGTCGTGCTCCACCTCCGGCATTGGAGTGATGTTGACGTCATTTAGGGCCGTCACAGGCTGAGGTCGGATGTCGGCCGGGTTGGTGCTGGTGGGCAGAACTGGCCTCAAGGTCTCTGGGTCGGAGCAGCTCAACTCGGACGAGAAGTGGCTACAGTGGGAGTCGGCTACTGAGGGCAAGCTGCCGCTCAGTGAGGGCGAGTCAAACTCGGAGGAATTGGTGCTGCGCTGCTCCAAGAGTCGGGCGTCCATGTCCTCGCAAGTCTCCTTGATCTTCGTCTCTTCCTTGCTGCCGGCCTTTTTCCAGAGCTTTCCTTTGCCCTTGGTTCCGCCTGAGGAAAAAGAGGATGAGGATGTGGATGGCTCTTTGGACCAGCGGGACGCAGAGCAGCAGTGGGTGTCGTGGTGCTGCGGGCAGCAGCAGGTGGACATGCAGGGGCCTGCTGCACCTCGAGACCCAGCCGAGACCCCACCACTGCCACAGCCCCCGTCTTCCAGGCTGGCACTGGCGCTGCGCTGCCGCACCGTCACCTCCGGTTTGGAGTCCAGGTCCGTCTGCGCATCCAGACTGCCATCTCTGAAACACATGGATTTATTTTCAATACATGTATACATTATGACATTCATCCCATTTAGACTTCTTTATTCTAAGTATCAATATTCAATATTCAGTGGCCTCGACATTTGAGGGTTGCGTTTCCCTATTCTGTGGTCGACCTACAAACCCACAACACATTGTAACACAACACTGTTTAGTGGTTAAGTTAAGTGGTTAAACAATTGTGCATTTCAGTATTCTTGGGAAACTGACCTTTCCAGAGGCATGTAAGCATTAAGGATGGATCCGGCCATGGCTTTGGTGCTAGCGTTGTCACTGATTGTCCCCAGGCTGACAGTGGCCGACTCTCCACTCAGACTGCATCGCTCCTTCTGGACGTCAGCCTGCACTTCCAGCCTAGAGAGACGAAGAGACAGAGAGACACAGACAGACCATCACTGACAAATCCCCTTGATGACAGCAACATTTAGCATCAAAACCTTTTCAAATACAGTAGTTGCCTCATTCATACAGGTTGAACCTTAACCTACCTGTTGTAGCAGCTACCAGACAGGCTGCCGGTGATGCTTGCCCCTGCCAGGGCTGTGGTGCTGGCATCGTCGCTGAGGTTGTCCCGCTGGGTGGAGCCCATGCCACAGCGCTCCATGTGGCTACCACTGGCACTTAAGCTCAGACCTGTGAGACCCCCCACACTGGCCCCGTCTCCCAGGCTGGGGTTGTTGAGACGAGTCTCAGCCACGGACGTTGTATCTGGAAAAGAGAGAGAGGAGAAAGTGAGATATCAGAACACTGTTAAACCGTGTTCACACGCGCCATAACATGTTACAAACATCCAAGCATGGGCAGCTGGTACACTGTCGCTGAGTAGCCGTTGAAGTGCTGCTCTACAGGCTCATCGACAGCATCAAGCCTGCGCTTGTGTGAGAGTATGAGTGAAACATTGTCTGTGTGCACTACTCACCTGTTGCGGCTGCTCCACTCCCTACATTGATGTCGTTTTCATCATCAAACTCGATGCGGACCCCTCTGCCGTTGCCTGCAGACACCCCACAACCCCCACTGCGACACAGGGAGATGGGCACCACGCCGTATACGTATGCCAGCATGATGGGCACACCAATACCTGCATGGAAGTAAACGTACACTTAGTCCACATCTACGGAGTAAAATCCTCAGAATTACAAATGTCACCAAATTACAACTTAATTGTGGGATCTCAATAATATAATTTTGACAACAAACACACAGTATATATTTGTTATTTTGCTGTGAAATATAACATAACATACAGTATATACACCTCTATATAAATATATGGCAACACATTCCCATTACTAAACTATACAATGAATATATTAACACTGAAGGTTTTACTGTATATTACTACACTAGTTCTACATTTATCCATACACTTCAAAGGGTATATTAGAAATAGCATTAGCTGAATTAATAAATAATAACAGTGAATAACGGTGAACAGAAAGGATGTGTTTAATTTCTTACCGACAGTGACTGCGGCAACCACAGGTGAAACGATCACAGACAAAGTCACGCCACCGGCTATCACCAGGTTCCTCTTGTGTTTGGATATGTCCTTCCCCTCATAGCGAGTATGGATCTGATTTAAGGTAACGAAAGTCTGCTGTGACTATGAGGTCACAGTTGTACATACAGCTGTATAATAAATAACTACAAAAAACAATAGACTACATTATAGAGACCAACTGATACATCGGTCAGCTTCGGTGATATATGATATATCGGCTGATACATCGGTATGATTGGCCGATATATCAGCCGGTATATATCTGGAAAAGGAAAAAAAGAAAGGTGTGGAATCTTAATTGATTATTAAATGTCAGTCCAAAACATCAGCAACAGATTTTTTCCAAAAATCGGTATCAACATAGGTCCCAAAAATATGGCAAATATGGCAATATTGTTTAAGCTAGACTACATTATATTAGAAATGTCTATCAGAGTGAGTAAACAGGATGTACATCATCAAGGCATTTCATTTGGACATGGAGAATTCCATATGGATTTGAACTCTGTGTATGCCAACATATATGCAAATCACACCCTGATTTCAATGGGTAAACACTGTCCTCTTTTACTATTTGTTTGCAGTCAGTCTGCTTACATTACATAGCTAGCTACCACACAAATGTTTGGTAGCTTAAGTTGGTGATACCATTTTGTCCATTGTGGCTTGCGCACTTGGAGGGTACGCTTGATGATGAGCAAGTCCATCAGGTAATCACTGTGCCACTGGCAAACACTTGCCTAGCCATCGAGCCTCAAGGCCTTACTGTTATCACTAGGCACACATGCCTTGTTGTCAGGTTATGTAAAATTAACTGCGATAGGGTTAAGAATTAAATACGTTGTTGGAGAGAATGACATTCACACAATGTAACTGGTTGAACCGGTCCAATACTGCTCTACCATATATCTTCTCAAACCTTTCCGTGTCAGAAGAAGATATTTACCATTTAATAATTAGCTACGGACCCAGAATGTCAGGACTACTTGGAAAATAGCAGATCTAGGGTGTGGGTTAAGAGGATCACCTTTCTGCCTACGTAGACTGGGATGCCAATGATCATGGCAGGGATGGCGATGCCAGCAATAAGGGCGATTCCCACAGGGGCTCCCACCAACGTGCCCAGCTGCCACAGAATCTTCTTTTTTCTGCTCCATGGCTTCTTCCCCCAGAAGGTACAGCCTGATGGACTGAGAGGTTGAGAAGAGAAAAAGGGTTTCCAGAAATTTGATTCGGAAGGCATTTTTGAAGAATACGGACAATGCAAAGAATGATTCCAATCACATTTGGGAATGTTTTTTAATCCCACGATTAATTAAATCAAATGGTTCAAATTATACACACTGAAAGAGTTACAGAAATGTTATGGTGCATTTGGAACCCCCTACTGTGAGTCAAACCATTCCGACCAGAGAACAGATTCTTTCAACAAATGTCTTTAAAGTTTTCAGAAAATCCTACATTTTCATGTCCCTGCTGTTTTTTTTTTTTTTTTAGGAACGCAGTGATTGAGATTACCATCTAAACCAGGCAGAAATGTCTGTGTGTCTCAGAAGTGTCAGTAACACATGCAGTGTTATTGGTTCAACACTAGTGGTGAACTAGTAGTGTTAGAGTGTGTAGGGTGGACTCACCTCAGGTAATGCAGGTCAGAGATCTCCTTCATGCAGAGCCAGCAGAACTCGCAGCCACACACAGCGCAGGTCATGTGATTACAGCTGCCATCGTTCATCTTGATGATGTAGGCGGCACAGCGAGGACATGGTTTGATGTCATCAGCTAGAGATTAAAACATATATACAAAATATATATTATTTTATATACTTTTGGGACAATGCAATAGTCAAAAGTGGATATTTGGCATACCAAATGGGCTTTGACATATTTCAATGTTTAAGTATAGAAACAGAAATTAAGATTTATCACCAGGGTTGAGAGTTCAACCACTGTATGTAATTATTTTAATTGCTAACATATAGAAAACAGGTTTTAAAAAGGTGGTCCGGGGACCACCAGTGTTCCCTGAGAGGATTCCAGGTGGTCCCCAGGCTAAATGATGGAAAAATTGGAAAGTTGGTTAACCAGATGCAACTTTGAGAGCGTAAACATGAAACCAAATGGGCCCGCAAGGGTCCAAAACTCCTCGAGGTGTCCAGGAGGGGGTTCCAGTGTGTCCCCAGCAAAATAAGGAACACTTTTACACACACATTTAAGGCACAATATATTTTAAAATATGCGTGTCAAAATGCTACTCATGAGCTTATATATGTTTTTTTTTGGGCAATTGTGATCTTATTGGCATAATACATTTTCATATGTGCCCGTGTGTGTGTGTGTGTGTGTGTGTGTGTGTGTGTGTGTGTGTGTGTGTGTGTGTGTGTGTGTGTGTGCATGTGAAACTACCTGCAGCTCCACTCTCCTGGCTGTAACTGAGAGAAGATGACCTGAAGGTTCGCAGACGGAGGCTCTGGGCTCTCTGCTGCCGCGCTGCATCACACGTCTGGTTGGGATGCCACAGCTGCTTGCAGTGGTAGCAGAACTCTGTGCCACAGCCCTCACGTCCGCATGTGATCTTTGGACAGCTGGCACAGCCGAAGGCAATGACTGCATACCTACAGCGGGCAAAACAGTGAACAAAATGCGGCGGTCAGTGGCGAAGGTGAACCGATAGGTTAGCGGGGATGTGGGGGCCAGACAGGACCTAGTTAGAGAAATAGTAGGGCAAGTCATTGTAGAGAAAAATACAAGTCTCTCTATTATAGTCTGGAGAGACACCGGTCAAGTATAAGGGTTTAAGGGCTCCATTTTCGTTAGATGCTAAACTCCTTATCCCAAATCCCTTATTTTGTTTTTTGGAATATTTCAACATGTCAATCTATTAACACGTTGTGAGCGTGTAGACTGGACATTTGAACTACTCAAAAATGTTTTTTTTTTAAATAGTTAGGCAATAGGCAAAGAAGTTAAGGGATAAGCGGGATAAGCGGTTTAGCGGTAACGAAAATGGAGCCCTAAGTGTCATTTCGTACAGCATCACTGTACAGCCTCCATATCCATAAATCATGTGTTACAAATGAGCAAAGCAATATAACAAATGATTCAACATGATATGGTGATGCACCATTTTATAATAATTCAACCTAATAAAACTTTCAGCCATTCAAATAACTTTTCAACCAAACAAATAACTAGGTGGGGCAATGAAAACCACACGCTGGGAATTCTCATTTACAGCCAATGTAATCACGGCCTCCTTCCTAGAAAGGGATATTCTGGCCTCACAAATCATCGGTATACAAAATGGCGGTCTTTTATCATTAAAATCTGGGAAAACAAACTCAATAATAGTCAAGTGTGGATTCAGTGTCTCATGCATCTCATCTTTCATTGAGAGCCAGTGTGAATATTTATTAGATTCATAAACAAGAAGTCGAGCCCGCCTGTATTCTGGATAGGAAACTACGAAACACAGCATGTATTCTGGGAAGGATAATAACCTCACCCAGGTTAAACCCTGAGACTGTTGCGGTCGCTCATCATGAATTTGTGCTCTTGTTTACCATGTTGTATGGTCACCATGGAAAACCTCACAAGCAGATGCTAAGAAAAACACACTGCAGAACGTCAACACTCGGTAGCTGGGCTTAAGTGTACACAACTCTGCGTAACTCTGGTGGGAATATCAACACAGATTCTGTAGCTTGCCTTTCTCCAATTTAATATCCTCAACCTAAGCTATGATGTGGAACCGAGAAGGACGATACTCATTAGGCTAATGTATGCTACTGCTACTCAATAATAAGACTCACTACATAGTGGACCCAGCACACTGCATCCCTTTTAGGCTTGTCAGGACCATATACTGTAGTTTACAATGCAAAATATAAATATGTGTAACTAAGTGTATATAATATTGAAGTTATGGAATCCTGTGTAGTCGTGTGTAATTTTCATAATCCTGCAGGCCAGCCTAACTGTATATGTAAATATGGCACAGTGAAGGGGCTTACAAGCTATAAACATTAGCTTGTTTCTCAAAGCTCAACCAAAATGTCAACATTCACTTGTCAAACCTAATTTAACCATAGATACTCCAACTCTACCACATCTGATAATGTGACGCCACAAGATAAGATCACAGCAACCAATGGCTTGGGAGGAGGAGAGGGCAATTATACAAGAGATGAGAACATTAACCGGTGGAGTGTGTGGCATCCAGCCAGATCCAAATTGATTAGAAAACGAGAGCCTGTTGGGTTGAAAGCATTGATGAAAGAGCCATTATTCCAAGAGACAGGGTCACTATTGTTGAATCACTGTTGAACAAAAACATTGGCGAATGTGTTGGGTAAACCATAACCATTATGGAGGACTAAGAGCACAAAAAGAATGATGTTTCCACAACTACTTCAGGGGCAAAATAAATTGAGCTGCATTTCTTTTTTTATTATAGTTCTTTTTATAAGGAGCAGCTGCTGTAGTTCCCTTAATACGTTTACGGTTAGTTAGTTAATAGTGACAAACAGAGCTTGATTCAATGCCCAGTGTTGCTTAATATAATTTCCCGGATATACCAACCTCTACAACAATAAAATATTAATTCATCAACACACTCAGTGACATGGTGTGATCGGTTACCGGTAGGCTATAAAGACACAATTTCCTCATATAATGGTGTCATGAATGGCTGACTCATTATGTTAACAAAATGAACAGATGGATTAGTGACACACCTTCCCTGATATTTATAAACACATCAATAAGGAATGAAGTAAGCTGCTGTCATCTCTGCAGTGTCTACACAAAAGTCAAGTTGTCAAACCTTTTGAAGTGCACTCAATTTAGCAAATCCTTTTGCTATTTTGGGAACCGGCACCACATCACAAGGCATCTAAAATTCAGATTTACAAGTGATATTTATAGACCTTTTCAAACCTGTTCTTTTCTTTTCTTTGGACAGACTTGGTCTTTCAATCCTGTGCCTGCATTTTGAAAAGAAAGCTTCTACAAGCCAACACATTGCAACACACTGTGAGCTTGTAGATCAGCCATTTTCAATGTGCAACAGCATTGTGCAACAAGTATAAAATAGAGCTTACTACACTTTAAAGTAGTTTCCTGAAGGGTCATTCTGGTCATAAATTGGAACCCACTTACCCACAGTCTGGCGCAGGGCACCAGCGACAGTCAGGATCAGCCACCAGCCACCTCCTCAACATGAACTCCTCATACTTCTCCATGAGGGCCCGATCACCCAGGATCATCCGGATATCGTGGGGGTTGAACCGCTCCGAGCACTCAGGGCAGCTGATGTTGATGCGAGACTCTGAGATCTCAATGCGCAGGTACTGGCGCAAGCAGTCGGCGCACGAGCGGTGGTGGCATGTCATGATGTCCGGGAAACGGTCCCGCGTGTGCCGCAGCAGGCACAGTGGGCATTCTAGCACCTCCGACGATGATCCCGTGAAACACCCGGCTGTCGATGTCGATGCCACACCCGGGGCGGAGGCTAGGGAGGACGTTTTATCATGGCATGACTCTGATTGGATGCTCTCTGTGCTGGCAATGCCATCAACCCCGGCTGCAGCCTGGAGGGGCCGTGCCTTACGCTTAGGGTCACGATCGGGGCGCCGGTGTCGCCCGAAGAGTGAGTGGAGGGACAGGCGGCGTTTCTTTTGCGTCTTTCGGACCGACGGGAGGCTGACAGAGGAAGTGGCAGAGTGGAGGTCTCGCTCTGACCCTGAGCCACCATGATACGGTTGCTGATGGTGTTGACGTAGACTGCCCATCGTGCCAGACTGTGGTCCGGTGGTGCTGGAGTCGCACACAGAGGTCACCACATTGGGTGACAATGCTGGGGAGGGGGAAGGGGATGGGGAGGGGGGACTGGGCTGGGGTAAAGGGGACAGGATGGACAGAGGGGGGGGAGTCGGACGTCTGTTTGTTAGGACATGGCAGTTGAGTCTGTTTGTAGTGGGACGTGGTTTGACTCCTGGTTCAATTCACAGCGAGAAGGTTCTTTCAGCTGCCAGGGGTCACACACCAACCTATGGAGTGGGGGAGAAGAGAGATCATCAGAAACTGAACTAAATGCATAAATGAGCAGTGGAACTCATTAGGTATGTATTTTATGATCCAGGGGCCCCAATAATACCCAGATCAATTTAAGGTCAAATCAATGATTCATCTTGCTGCAGACTCTAGTAAAGCGGCAATCTGGAGGTGTTTCCCTACAAATGACTGACACTGACAGTGCCTAGTTCCAGATATTATTTCATGCCCCGTTCTTTCATTCTGTGTGCTCTATATCTTTCATGGCCTGTGGCTCTTGTCATCCCAGACACATAACAAAAAGGTGGTTGATAAATAGACTTAACAAATTGCACATACACAGCATACAAACCTTAAGTCTGACGGGCTGCGGTTAGCCACGCTCGGGACCAGATGTAGAGATGGCATTAAAGTTTTACTGGAGCCAGAGCTCAGCCAACTTTGATTGAGAGAAGAATTAAAAACACTACACAGGGTCTGCACTGTGCTCTACACAACTTTCAATCTGGTGGTAGTCCAATGTTTGGATGTTGCCCCACTCCTACTACGGCTCTGCTGACGCATCAAGCAATGGAGTGGGAATAATCATATTGTTTCATCTGCTGCTGCTTGCCCCTACTTTTTGCAAAATGCTAAAATGGCACCTTCATCGATATCACTTTACAATATACATTACAATGACAGTCACCGTCACACACTGAATGCAAGAGCAACCATGCAAGGAAAGCAACTTGCTTACAGGGGTCGCATTGGGGTCAGTATCTTATTCAAGGACAGCTTTGAACCAAGAGCTTTCTGATTCCCTGATGGCCACTCTACGTTCTGAACCACCAGTGATCAGGTTTTATATAACAAACCCTTAGCTGTGCTGAAATTCTGAACCAAAAGCAAGTAGGCCTTGAGCCTGTTGTATTACGTTATATATACAGCTTTTATGAGCAGGGTAAAACCAGCACTTTATACCCCTTGACAATTCTTATGCCACGCTCGCACATACAGTAATTGGACACAACTTTCTTGACACTGAACACTCTGGGGAAACAAACAACCTCTTGAGCAAAAACGTCCAAATGCCAAGCTCTGTGATTAAAGCCTAACACCACTCGCTATGTTTTAACAAGGTAAGATATAAGAAAGGAGCTTACACCGTAATGGAAAATTCAAATGTAGGTTGAGATGGAAAGATTTCAGCAGTAAAAAGAAGAGAGAGGAGTCAGCCTGACACAGGTCTTCTAGTAATCTAGTTCATTAGCTTGGTAACATTACTCTAACACTCCTGATAAATATTAAATTATATCGCACAAGATTAAGCTATATAATGCTGCGTGATTCTTGCTCAAATTTTGTAGTGTTGTCATGATAGGTACTGTATATTTTTCACCTTCGATATGATAGTTGGAAAATTGATTCGTCGACATTGCACAACCACAACAATTGTATTAGGGAATCGTATTCTTCAGTCAGTGCTTTGCTGCCCTTGTGCAGCTCAACTTGTGCCTCAGAATGCAACGGGTGAAGGTCCTTTCAGTATAAATTCCATTTTTGGATGCAGGCAATCAACATCACTGTGACTATTTTGCCTTTAGTTTGTAGTTGCTGAACCTTCCAAATGTGCCCGTCGAGCCAACTACTAAACATAGGACTTAATCAGACATCAAAAACATAATGAAAATGCAGCAATGATTCTCATTGAAATTGAAATTAGATCGCATAGCCAGGTGTCTGAATCGAGAGTGTGCTCTTTCTTGATTCATCGTGCAGCACTACCAAAAAAATATTATTATATTAATGTTGTTAGTATTATTAGTAATAGTAATAGTATTATTAAGCTTTAGCGATTGGAGTATAGAGAACATGGAGCACACTGGCGTGAAACATGCAAGACATGAGGATTGAGGATCGGAGTTGGATTCTATCTTGGCACCACCAACAGTTATCTCATAGTCACTAATGATCCCATTAGCATTATGCATGCCAAGTCATAAAATATAATTATATAGGCCTTAATTTGGAGGGCTTAAAGATAACACACATTTCATAACCACGCCCAAAATGGGAAATATCTTACAACTGAGCTACAAAGGACACAGTCAGGTGTCCCCTTCAAATTAAGGAACATAACCAAAACATAATTCAAGATATCTTCATGCTGTGATTTTTGAGAGGTTAGCCTTCATTTATAAGCAACTAGCACGACATAAGATGTGATTTTTTTAATATATAGATTTTTAAATGACATTAGCAGTAAACAAAGGTTTTAACAAATGCCACAGAGAACATTTGATTCATAACGGTCAACCTTTCAGTAGGCCATGCTTAGTTGGATGTTTAACGAAATTCTGCGAGTTGGCTGATAATGGCAATAAATACTTTTTTTCTTTAAAAAAAAAAATCGCTGTGCAGGAGACAAAAATATGGAGCTACAAGAACCACAAACCACAGCTGCTGCTAATAACCAACAACAATATCTCAGAAGTCTATACTATGCATTTCTTTCAAATTAACCACTGATTAGACTGCCTATTCTGCTACCGAAGTGCTGACAGTCTGGCACAATATTGGTAAAGAAATATGCTACAAATGCATCATAACTTACCACACACTCTGCCCTCAGGAACATGACTCTGAACTTCTTATACACACCACTCGTCCATCACCAAGCCCTGGACTACAATTGAGGATCACCCACAGAGCCAATGTGTCACCCTGGGCATAATAATGACACAATGCTGCTATTGACGCGGTCAAAGAGTGCCATTTAGCTGCCCTTTGGTGAGCTAAATCTGGGCATCTGACAGCATCATCTTGGGACAATTGCAACGAAAAAGACAAAGGGCTCTGATTTGTAGTGATTTGTAAGTGCCACTGCCAATTATAATCTAGTGGCCGGCCACTGGTGAAATAATCATGTACCTAACAATGTAGGTTCACCAGGTTCATTTCTACTTATTTTCTTCTCGGAGGTGCATTATCATCATCATGATAACCAGTCAATGCACAGCATTAAACAAAGTCACTCATGATCATTTGAGAACTTTTGCAGAGGATACTGTTCTATCGATTAAGATTAGTCTAGTGACCACAGAAGATAATTATACACTTGCTGTTCTATGGTGGGCTTCTTCTATACCCCTGGCTAATGGCTTGTTCACTACTTACCTCATAATTCCATGCATGGAAAGCTGGAAACTCCACTCACTTTCAGCCTTGAACCATAACAAGGTCTGATGATAAATTGGACTTGGAGAACTAAGTCATGTGAGCTGGAGGAAACTTTAACAGGACAGAGGGGCAATTTTAGGCAACCGCAAGGCAATGCGAAATTACAATCCTGGACTGCAATTAAATGACAAAAGCCTGCCTCTGTGCTGTAGCTTGGCATACTAGGGTGAGGGCGAGTGGGACTTACTCACTGGGTGACTGTGGTCATAATGTGTGTGCGCGTTCGGCTAGTATGAGCGCATTGCCCACACGTGTGTGTGTGTGGTGTGTGTGTGTGTGTGTGTGTGTGTGTGTGTGTGTGTGGTAAAGTTGGGCGGTTCTGGCACATACACCACAGGCTCTCACGTTGGATTGGTGTCCTAGTTTTTTTGAACACTCAAATCATTATTCATCCCTTCACTGACAGAAATCTCTCATATCGCAACAGCTGGTTTGTTTACACTGTCTGGGGAATTCCTGCCATCAATTGCAATTTACATTATGTGTGGTGTCTCTGTACTGGGCCTTGCTTGCATAATTCATTACATGGTTATGACCTCATTTGCTGAGTAACTAAGAACTGTACACAAAACAGAAAGATAAATAAACCTATTGATTTGACTGGATAATTACTGTCAAGATCCATCTCAATGCAATGCAGAGTGGAGAATGCAGAAGTACAGTATGCTAAAACCACAGTGGACAGCTATGAGGATGTGGACATAATTTTGTCCACTGCATACATTTGTTCAGAAAAGGGTCTATTCTTTTAACGTTTCCGATTCACAAGCAACAAAACTGGGTGGATACATCATTGTACTACCGGTATATATATATATATATATATATATATATATATATATATATATATATATATACAGGGTTTCCCCCAGCGCTTTATTATCCGCCCCCCCCCCCCCCCCCCCCCCCCCCCCCCCCCCCCCCCCCCCCCCCCCCCCCCCCCAAAAAAAAAAGGAAAAATGTGTCGTTCATACAATGTGCATGTTAACTGCACTAAGGCTTCAAACCGTAAGTGCGATTTGAAACCATGTCATTAGCAAATCGCCACGTCCGCGATCATTCAGTATTATTCAGTAGTATCGGTATTCAACCGGAGCGAGTCTGATCCAGTGTTGACACTTCTGTGCTGCGTGCTGCCCAATCAGTGCGTATGCAGTGCTTCTGTGCACGCACACGGAGCACACGGAGTTGTTTAGCTCCCGAAGCAGTAAAAAGACGCATTGGTGGCTGTCTGGTCAACGCATGCCGTCTGTGTCACGCCCGACTCCCGCGGACCCCCGTCATGTCAGCCTAACCAAACAACATCCACGCTGAAATTATTGCGTTTCAACTGGTGTGCAGCTTCATATGCTTAACGTTAGTCTCCCTCTCCCTGTCTGTTGAATAATTAGCACATAGGCTAGCTTGTAGCTCGTGTGTGCTGCTTCTGAGTGGTGTGTGTGTGTGTGTGTGTCTTGAAGCGTATTTTGCGAGTATTTTGAGGGTGACCAGATATCCCCGTTTCTGTGGGACAGTCACAGGGTGACCAGATGTCCTTCTTTGCGTGGGACAGTGTCTCATTTCAAAGACCCTGTCCCACATTGTGACTGACAGACTACAGTGGTCAATTGTCCTAAAAGTCCCCCTTCTGTTTTCTTTTGTAAAGTTTTCTCACTGTCTCTGTTAATGCTAGATGTGTTTTAAGCCTGTTGAAATAACAGGTGAAATACATACTAACATGAATAAATAACAAATTCATGGCTAGGGACTACTTATGGACAAATGAGGCATTTTTAATGCCAACTGTAATGTGTTGCTACCCTGCAATTAAATGTCCCTCTCAAGTAATACTTCTGTCCCTCAAATGAACAGTTTTGGTCCACTTAAGTCTGATTGATCAATCTATTGTGAAAGAAAAATATCTACCAGTCTGCCTGTTCTGATAAGAAATGAAATATGGCCTAATAATGACATAACTGCAGTAAATGGCCATTGAATATGTGATGACCGCGAAAATGCAGTCATTCCCTTATTGACTATAAGGGAATTTATAGTCATTTTTTTACTGTGGCACTCTGAGTGTCAAGGAAAAAAATCATGGCACTTCATGTCAAAAAGGTTGCCTACCCCTGGCCTACGGTATTGTAATTACATCACATGCACGTGCACATGCACGGACGTGCACGCGCACGAGCACAGACTCGAAGCCTCACCACCTTGACTAAACAATTTTCTGGGGGAAACACTGATATATATATATATATATATATATATATATAGATAATATTATATATGCATTGTACTATACCGTGGGCACTGACCTTTGAATTTACTCACTGCGATAAAACTGAAATACACATGCAAAACAAAATTATCCTGGTCTTCCGTCTTTAGCAAATAATGTCCATGAACAGAATTTCCAACTACGAAAAACATCCTGGAAATAGATTGCATTACATGCTTAGTAGTATTTTCCGGGCTGTTTGTTTTGTCATCGTCATCATCAGTACTGAGACTGAGGATATTTCTCAGTCCTAATTTTATCCAATGAGGCCTTTCTCTTTTTGTGAGCTACTCTCTTTGTGAACAGAAATGCTGCAGCTCAAGCAGAAATGTTGCAACTACAGTATGCAGTTCCCAAGGGACACCATCTAGTCGCACAAAGCCACATTTAGACAAATCCAGTCCACAGCCTAAATTAGTTTAACACCCCATGCATATTAGTCTGGGACACATTATGGAAGTAGGAATGTATAGGCCTGATTGAGTGTGCCCTGGTTGATTGAGTCTGAAAAGTTGGAGTTCCTGATGAGGTGATGAGTATTGACTGTGTTTGTTACATTACAAAGCTACAAAACACAACATGTTAAGTTGTTAACCGTAGGGTTAACAACTAAGTCATCTAAGACAGGTCCACCATGCCATGGTATTCTACCACAAATAAAGTGAGAAAATGCAAACCAAAATTGTTACACAGTTCAAAGCACCAAAACAGTTAGCAACAGAGTAAAATGTTTCTTTAGAAAGTGTTCCATTATAAACTGTTCCATTGTGATTTCCGGTGACATTCCAGCCCTAAAACAGACTTCCTGTCCATGACAATGCATTCAGTTACTAACATTTAGGAATTAGGACAATGTCTGCAACTGCCGAGAGACTGGATAGTGAACACAAAGTTCAAGCTCTATATAAGAGATTGACATCAGAGACATTCTTCTACACCAAAGGCAAGCCTTGAAAAAACTCTTTAGTTGTTGTTGTTACTTACCCCTATCCTGTGCCATTCAACTTCAGCCAAAGTTCTGTCAGTTAGGATCCAAAATAACCCTGTACTGCTTAAGGAAACTCTATTTAGTCGGTCATTGGCCAGTGTTACCAGTGTAAGAAGTCACTGAGCTCACACAGAGTGAAGACAGGAGGCTTAGGAATGAATGAACACCTCCCTTTCAACACTATTTACTAAACAGTGCGATCCATTGCCAGGGCGCAAGGTACTTTTCCACAGCATATTGTCCACTGGGCCTGTAGTTAATCAAACAAATCAATTAAATAATCAATTGATTAAAATAATCTATCCCTATTATTGTTGTGTCTTAAAGAGAACAGATATAAGATCCATATGCAATGATGATACAAAAGCAACCAGAAATTAATCGATAGGTGAAACCCACTGGCGCATTTGCTGTTTATGAAACTTTGACTGATGAGTCACTAAATATGAGCAGGTCCGTTTCTGTGTTTTTTACTTCACAAAAGCCATGCAGTTTCTAAGGAATGGAATACTATAGTGTCGATGACAACGTGGGAAACAGATTTTAAAGTAGTAAGCTGAGTGACAGTGTGTGGGCATGGGGCAAATCGCCCCATCTCTCACATCAGAGTTCACTGACAGTTCCTTCACTGTCTGCCCTTTCCACTGAAGCAAATTGGGGCATTTTTTGGGCACAAAAAGATATTCACAATCCTCCAGCTTTCATCCAGAGTGAAATAAATGCATTTGTAATTATTTAATGCTTTATTTCAGATATGTGAAGCGGGACAAAAGAGTGACCAAAAGAGAGCCGTTGGACCAAACTTGGATCCTAAAGCTCACAAGTTGCATAAAGGTCTTCCCATTAACGGACTGAGCTGCAATGTTTTGTTTTGTTCATCATTCACTATCTCTTTAAATGCTCCCTTCATGGAGTCTTGAGACTGCTTTAGGCTATAAAATGTATATGGGGACAAAGGGTGCCCTAGAGCCAAAGATGATACACTTGTCAAAGCAAATATTTTCTCTGTATATTAACTGTATGAACTAAATTTCACTATTTTTGTCTAATGTCAGCCTAATCATAATCACGTAACGCGTTCCGTTCTGAACACGTCTCCTCAGATCCATTCGGGTATTACACACATTACAAATTACATGGCCTGATGTAATACAATGCAAAGTTTCTGAACTGATCCAAACTTGATTGCTGATTGCTCATATATATGGGTCTCTGATTGGCATTGTCGGGTATTTTTGGTTTGGGTCGAAGACTGAAGACCTCCAGTCAGAGCAGGGAGAGGTTTTGGTTTAGATTATTCGAAAAAGATTCTCCATTATTCCTATTAAGGCTGTTTGAGTTAATTACCAAGTGTAGGCTAATGAATGACCGTGAGCCGTCGCTACCACATCATTCTCCCTAAAAATGAAAAGTGAAATTACAAGTGGGGAAAGTCAATCTTCAAAGAGACTAAAGGACAGCTTAACAAACTTTACTTTCTTCACCATAGCTCTTGAACCACAACTCAACAAGTTTAACAGGTTTGATGAGATTTGAGTATAGGTGACAGCCATTGCTTATATGCCTTTCATGCATCAATCTGTTCTTTCTTTCTTTAATGCAAAACAAAATACTAGTAGCCTACATTTACAGTTTTAACTATGTGCTGTGTGCTGTTGAGATGCCAACTTGTGCCCTGCACACAAGTAGGCCAGCATGGCATTGTATGGCCTACTTAAACCTATACACTCAAACACTGTCCCCACTGCCAAGTTCAGATCTCCATACATGGAGTTGACCTGTTTTGGCATTCCACATGTTGATCTGACCTCATCAAACCCTGTACAATCAAGACAACCCGCTTCATATCATACGACAAGACCTCATCAAACACTGTACAATCAAGACACTTTCACCCATAGATCTCCTCAACTGTTGATGAAAAAACGTGTGTACTATGTAAACTATGTATTCTTGTCATTATATGGTTTATGAAAACATAGCAAATTGCAACGCTGCAGGTATAAGATGTTTCGTAGTGGGGAGTCGTTGAGTCTCAAATACATGCCGGCTAGTCCACATCCTCACATTGCAAAACATATTCAGCGTGTTTTCTAGAGCAGTACATAATCACAAACCAAACCATAAAAATATCTATATCTATATAATTATCTACATCCTTGTTAACCTAAAGTACATAGGTACTAAGTCAAGGCCATCTTCCCTGACTCTGAGTACGAATACAGAGTCATGTAATGTCCTGGGTTGCCAAATAACGATTATTTTCTGCATGCGATTACCAGTATTGTTGAGATTTCAGAAAAGCCTCAACACTAGCCAGGCTGCAAGGTATATAAATAATTGAAGGTATGTTTAGCATATCTTACACGTGTTACTAGTTTCCTTAAAAGGTTCCTAATCCACTTAGCCCATGGATTGGAGAGAGTGGGTCAGAGACAGGTCAATTTAAACAATAACCAGTCAATAGATAAGAGATGACAACAAAGATTACTGACAGCCAGCTTGAATGACATCCCTTTGGGGGTTAATCCAAACAAGCATGCCATAAAGTTGAATGATTGATAAATGATGATTGATGCGTCAACAAAGACTTCATACGTTCATAAGTTAAACAAATATTGGTCTGCTGTAAATAGTATTGTGCTATGCTGCTGTGGAAACGACATGGGAAACTAGTATGTACAGTACAGTCATACAAATAATAAGGCTTAAACCTCTGATCGACTTGGCTTGCTCTAGATGCGAATTAGTTTCTATTGACGCGCGATTAGACTCAGAGATCCTCACGCACTGCGTACACTATATTCTATAGCCACGATGGCCATTCAATAAACTAAAAATAAAAACAGCTTAAATGATTTTGATGGAAACTATACACTCTGACATTTTTACATTGCGCATTCGATAGAGTAAATGCATCCATTATAACTCAGTATGACAAATACGTGTAAACTCTCACAAGTACAAGTTAAAGGCTACGTATTAAGGGATAACGTGTAACTTATCCAAACTTAGTGTTAAAGTTGGACAGCTATCTGTGACTTATCAGAACAAAACCACACCATTAAACAAAATAAGGGACAGTGTTTACATTTCCAATCATCGACATATAGTATCAGAATTGCGCCATTAAAGGGTCAGAAACTGAGCGCTCGAGAGCCGTTCATACAGCCTGAATAGGGGCAAACTGGAGTTGGAAATACATTGTTTTCCACGAGAGAATCGCAAATTCCAGTCATGTATGAAACCTGCCAACTGTTTTAAAGTACTGAAGTAGAATTAAGTATCCGTAATGTTTCTGCAGTAGTATTACTACGAAAACAGTCTCCGGTGGACTGGCCCCATGAAGTGAACGGACTTTGCGTAACTCGGTCTATACGCCATGGCTCTGCTTGCTGCTAGCTCCATGGCTAACAGAGGGGGCTAACGGTATAACTTCATCGATCAGTTGCCTGGACCTTTAACTGTTTTGTTTCCATTTGCCACTCAAAACCAGTACATCCCAACTAGTCAGTTCCCGATATAACGTTATCGGACAAGATGGGGGGGGGTAGTTTTTGTTTTCTTTGTTGGGCTGTGAAGGATTTTACAGGCTAGCTAACAGAGCTGAACAGCTAGCTAAAGGCTTCGAAATACGAGGAAGTTGTCGCATATTTACATTTTTCAGCATACAGTAGCTGCTCTTCTTTATCTGTTAGGCGGAATTACGGGTCAACGTGTGACTTCAATCTCCCTATTGGTTGTATCACAGTAAATACACGGTGTAAATAAACGGTTCTTTTACCTTAGTGGTGAGGTGTGTCTGTCCGTGTGTATCGTCGGTATGTCGGTAGGTAAGTTGCTGAAAACTTGGCTCCAGGCTCAGTTGGCTGAGCTGAAACTACTAAACTAACCACGGTACCACCCCCCTGCCGACTGAGCCGCTCCACTGCTACTGCCTTCACTTTGTAAAGTTGGTAGTCTGTAGACGTCAATTAGAATACCGCTACTTCTGGTCTGGATGTTCCAAAGTAAAAGGCTTAGGATAGACTCTCATTTCAAGCACAACTAAATACAAGATTGATAACTGTGAGTGCACGACCCAATAAACTAAAGGAGAGGTGCCCAAAAAGCAGATCACGACCTACCTACCTGTAGATCACAAAGGAATTTGCAGGTAGATTACGTCAGGTCAAACTCCCAATACAATAATTTGTTTTCAAGTGTTACTGCGCACAAACATCAGTTGCGTTCAAAACATTTAGAGACGTAGAGGGTTGGGACTTCAAACTAAGCATAAAACATTATGTACTTCACTGACTCATCACTTTCATTGATTTTATTTTGAAGGAAACATCACTGAGCGGATGTTTTGATTGTAACTGATGACTTGACGCAAATCCCACCATGGATCCCGCAGTCGAAGACGAACACAAGTTGCACCCGTTTTGCAACACTAGGACAATAATGCCACCTTGTGACCAGACCAGTATCATTGTATTGACAGCATTGTGCTTACACAATTTCATATTGAATAAGTGAACGTTGAAATCCTGTATTTGTAGCCACCACTGAAATTGTTAATTTCATGTTCTTCTAAAGAGTGAAGCTGGACACAACCCTCTATTTGTTGGTGTATTACTTTGCTTTGTATTCTGTAATCATTTGCAGTTCAACATCCCACTTCCTCATATTTAATAGGCTGTTTTTTCTTAGACATGTAGTATTTTGTCACACCAGGATAAAGTAACACAACTGATATAACAAGAAACAGAATAAGTAAACAAAGTAAAATTTTAATAAAATTTTATATTACATAATTGTGGAACAGACGCTGCATTTTCCAAGCATACAAGTGACATGTTTCAGTAGGTGATGTAATCATACTAAAGACATTCTGCAGCTTAAGAGTGGCAAAGCTTTGACATTTGACAACCCAACATAAACCAGTGATTAGCAGGATTAATGATCACAGCATAATAAACAAGACCAGGACTGAATACAATAATATCTACCTTCAAAACTGATATCATAAAAACAAACAGTTCTCTCTGTGATTCACTAAACATTCCAAGCAAAAGCATATTAGAAAGCTGATTAGATCCCATTTCAATATGATTTCTATTACTTTCACAGGGACAAACCGTAAATGACAATGGGAACAAAACAAAATGTAACCAACACCTCAGCTTGTTAATTTTATTTCCCGTGTGTTTTCCCATCAACCCAGACAAATCCTTGATTTGTAGACACAGTGTGGTTAGATAATCTTGCTGAAGATTAGCAGACATTGAGAGGGAATGGCATGTTAGCTTCAGGGGTGCATTCAGAGGGTCAACCCTCACAACATTACACAGCACAAATCATTCTGTACATTTTGATAACGCTCCCCCCACCCACCCACAACCCCAACAGAGTGACTGGTAACCTTGGAGCCACGGGAAGTGTTGTTCATGAAAAAAAAAGTGAAAAGAAGGGAGAAACCTGCATTGTTCAAGAACTGTATGGGTCTCCGGTCACCCTGAAACCAAAACGGACCTCTGTCTTGGCACAACACTACATACTCACAAGAATAATAGACTGGATGGGTGGAAGCAGTGTGGTGAAAAGGCAGCCTTCTTTAAACCACTTGCCCTATTGCATACTTGATCGTACAGAGGTATCTCATGACAAAAATGGCAGATCTACAAGCCCACAATACAGTGCATTATGAGCTTGTAGATCTGCTATGTTGGATGGCTATAATGACATTCCCTAAATAGGCATGCCAGGCTGAAAGTGGTTAATAGCTAAATTAAACTAAATATGGTTCTGCTTGCATCCAACCAATACCGTTAGACTTTAGACCAGTACAGAGTTCATGCAGAGCCTGGCAGGGCTCGGTTCGGCATCCAGGATGGTACTCCAGTGATTGCAGACATTTTATGCCTCCACTCCCTCCAGCTCTGGGGGTAGAGGAGACTTGGGGTGCTTGCTCTCAAAGTGTTGCTTGAAGGTTTTGGGGTCAGGCATCTGGGACTGCAAGTGGGCATCATACAACAGAATATGAACTTTGTCCAATTAAGACAAATAAAGTCTAGTACTACCCTGTCTAATAAAGGATCTATCAATGACAAATTCTGTATTTACAAGGAGTTGCTGTAACATTCACCTCTGAAACACTGATATATTTAGTGGATTCTTCATTATCTGGAGGGTCATTATCTTTTCTGAATCCATTATTTAACGGATTAAATGAAAGTGTCATAGCAGTTTGTCACACACTACTACTCGTTTGCAAGCCGACAGTTATCAAGGTAACATAGTAACGAACAAAACACATTTAGACTTTAGGCCAATTAACAAAAAGTCTTTATAAAACAAAAAAATATATGTTACATGTATCACAACCAATAAGACCTAGGCATCCTCCGGATTGAAAGTATAGTATAGTATGTACAGTACGCAACAGTATAGTACGTAATGTATAGTACGCAACAGGCTGGGTTAGGTTTTCTTAAGCTTTGTACTTGGACTTGTTGGAATAGAAAAATCATGTTTACTGCGAATAACCTGCAAGAGCATGTATTTTTTTAAGCCAATTTACCTGTGTCTCTTTCTTTAAGGATTTAATGGCTTGTTTGAGCCAAATCCATTTTGGGAATCTATTTGTTGAGGCTTATTTTGACAGTGTAAATACTGTCCCTTATTTTAGCTCTACGTTTTCTGATACTTGTTACTCACCCTACAGACAAGACAGGTAAACACTAGTGCTGCCTTGGCTGCAGTCTTCTGGTCATGCCCCTTAGCCTTCTTGGCCTCTGCTGCTTTCTTGGCATTCTTCTGTTGTGACTGAATCTTCTGGTGACCACGTGCCATGTTGGCTGATAAAACTGCAGACAATTCAATTAAAGTTAACCAATGTACAGTTAATTTATAACAAGGAAAGCAGCAATCCAGTTAAAGCCTGTTACCAGAACTTTCACTTTGATGATGTTTCAAGTTTGAGACAGATTTATTTTGTGAGAGACATTTCACCGTTTTGCCCGAGGTGAAACAACTCATAATGAAGAGAATTTGGCAATGTCAAGAACTGAAGATGTTATGAGTTCTGTCAAATCACTAGCACGAAGCAACATTTTATCATCATTAATTCTACTACAACTAACTAGAAAGTAAGCATGGGCCAATAATATGGCTTTTAGCACCAATATGTGTAGATCTAAATGAGTAGGTGAAGCTAGGCTATTTTATATTGAGACTTTAAAAAAAGAAAAGAAAAAAAGAAACAAGCCAATACTGACTACTCTAACCTAGTCTTGCACAAACAAGTTTCTAAGGGGAGGCCTTTAAAAAGCAAGATAAGCCTGGCAACACCTGATTAAAGCCACAAGGTTAAACACAGTTAGTAAATATAATAACATTCCGATCTTACTTGAAATAAACCAATTTTGACTTTGGGTTTGAACATGTATTGATTAATATTACATTCACATGTTAACAGTGTATAAGGATTACAATGTGTGGAACTTCCATCATGCCCCACCATTAAAAAATACAGTGCTGGTGGGTAATGGGAATACTCCTTTGTTTACATTCATAAGACTGATATCCACATAAGACAATGCTGGTGCTAAACCAAAGCCCAAAATGACTAAAAACAAAACTGCCATCTTTATTGGGTGAAGTGCAACAATGTGCAAAGTGCAAACACAGCAGCAAGATTTGTGATCTGCTGTGATAAGAGGACAACAATGGGAACACAACCACCCTAAAGACTAATCACTGTGTGTATTCCTACATAGTGAATTGGCATATAGAAATTGATCACTTAAGATTCAAATGTAGATCTTTTTTTGTATTGATTGTACTATTGTATTGTGATTTTGCTCCGGCAATATGTGTTCTCGTGCCAATAAAGCCCTTTAAATTGAATTGAATGATGCTTCGTCGTTCAATCGTGCCGATGGCCGAAAATAGCCAATAGACCACACAACGTATCCACAGTCCGCAAGGCGTTTGCGTGTGAGCTCATAGATATGCGATTATGTCGCATGGTGCCAATGTGGAAATCAGCACGCTTGGTTTAATGAAACGCGTTGCGGTATGGTATGGTTGCCGTACGATATAAATAGATTGTGGCGCCCGTTACTTGGCCTCAGAGTAATCTGGTAGAAGTGTTACGACATCTAGGGAACGCAAAAAAGGAACGCTCTAGCGCCGTTCATGCAGCCTGAATAGGGACAGACTGGACTTAGACATGCGTTTTAAAATGTGTTCAACGAGGGGTATGAGGCCAGTAATTAAGAGTTAGCTCATGTTTTACCTAAAAGTGGAATAAATTGTAACATGGGATTTTTCTTCACAGATCATTTCTTTGAAGTCTCCAGAACAACATACTAAAAGTCCCAAGAAATCCAAGTTGCGCAAATATGTTTAATTTCATAAAGTAATAAAATACATAGGCTCCAATGGAGCCCCCTTCCTATACAAACCCATTATAACTTAAAACTCCATTTTAACCATGATGGATTATTCAAAAACAACCCATCTTTTTTCTGGTGACTGATATTGTCCTCCTAATATGTGAGAGGGCAGTGGAATTTCATTTACAGGTTTCATTTATTTTTTAAAAAATATTCATTTCGGTGGGCATGTCCAGATATGGAGGCAGGTACATTTACCCATTATAACTTAAAACTCCATTTTAACCATGACGGATTATTCAAAAACAACCCATCTTTTTTCTGGTGGCTGATATTGTCCTCCTAATACGTGAGAGGACCGTGGAATTTCATTCACAGGTTTCAGTTATTTTTTAAATATTGTTTTGGAAAATGTAGCTGCCTCCATATCTGGGCATGCCCACCGAAATGAATATTTTTTAAAAAATAAATGAAACCTGTAAATGAAATTCCACTGCCCTCTCACATATTAGGAAGACAATATCAGTCACCAGAAAAAAGATGGGTTGTTTTTGAATAATCCATCA
Organism: Benthosema pterotum; assembly: GCA_039105355.1. NCBI lineage: Eukaryota > Metazoa > Chordata > Actinopteri > Myctophiformes > Myctophidae > Benthosema > Benthosema pterotum. Next base: position 31,277,777 of record CM076970.1, read on the forward strand.
TGGTTAAAATGGAGTTTTAAGTTATAATGGGTTTGTATAGGAAGGGGGCTCCATTGGAGCCTATGTATTTTATTACTTTATGAAATTAAACATATTTGCGCAACTTGGATTTCTTGGGACTTTTAGTATGTTGTTCTGGAGACTTCAAAGAAATGATCTGTGAAGAAAAATCCCATGTTACAATTTATTCCACTTGAAACGCTATTTTGCCTGGACGAGTATGAGAGCATAAATTAAGAGTTTGCGTGCAACGTGGCAAATGTTAAGTATTGTCTCTGTAATATTTGTGTTATACTATAATATTACTACAAAACGATCTAAAGGGTCTGCCGAGTCCAATGCATTCCTGGCTACTTCTGGTCTAGACTAAGACTTGTCCGCATTTGTCGTCTCCATTCTCAATAGAAATCTATGTAGAATCGCCGCCATTGGACTAGCCCCATGAAGTGAACGGAGTTTGCGTATGTATGTCTACATGCTCCAAGGCTCTGCTTAGCCTTAGCAGGCTAAAATATGGGGTGCTAAGGAGGATGCTAGTCCAGTGGCATAAGAATTGAACGTTTTATTTCGCTTTGATGCTTTCCAGGTAAACCACGTCGGGTTAAATGCGGTTTGATACCTCCAGTAGAACCATTGTCCACGAGAACAGTCTACCGATCAGGATAACGTTAACGTGAATTCAACTAAAGAGATGCCCACTACTAGGGCCAGGTGTTAAAACAACAGAAGCTCCATGTTATGTAGCTTTAGCTTGTTAGCTCGTCTTTTGCTAACCATATGGTTAGCACTTCTCATTGGGCTGGCTTCAACCTATTCAAATATACACGAGTCTTACGTATACTGCAGCCAGAGGGGGGCAAACAATGATGAAATCGTATTGTAAAATACCAAGAATAAAGAGAACATACCGTGTAAAACTACCAGTGTGTTGTGTTCGCTTGAAGATCTCACACAAAGTGTGGCAACGGCCGGAAACCCCACTCACACAAGGGAACAGAGAGGGGCGTTCAGGAGCTCAATAGAACCTGCTGAATTTGGAATTGTCACAGATTAATTGACGACTTAATCTGAATTTATAGTGAATAATATTTATGAATGATGATTATCAGCCTGCCAATGATAATGATTAGTTATGATTAGACGCTGAATTGTTACTAAATTACTGTCTGATCTACAGGCAGGCTATGTGTGTGGCAATGATAATTATACTAGGATGACTACAAGGATGTTTCAAACGCAGCACCACCAAAGTGTACTGTACCGTACACGACATGAGCACTATTGCCCTCTAGCGGCGGTGTGCTGTTAATGCATACATTGATGTCAGTAAAATAAATGGAAGACAGTCACGTTGGCTTGGTGAGTTAGTGATTATTAACTTACTTACTTACTTCTATTTATTATTATTATTATCTTTTGCGGCTACCTGTATTTCACTTAAAAACAAACACACTAGAACTGCACTCTGACGACGAGTGACAACTTGCGCATTGCACACAAATAGGCCAGTTCAGAAAGTTCATTCACCAATTAGATATTTGATATTCAATTTAGCTGCCCATCCACTTTATATACAAACCCATTATTACTTAAAACACAATATTAATCCCAGGAAAGGCTATAGGTTTTGTTTTTAGCTAAAATGAAAATAGGGACCCTTTTCTTTGTGAATTGTGCAAAGATTTTGTGCCGATATGACCATGCAGTGACAATTGACACTGACAGGAGCACCGGCAAACTGCTTTCTTAAACCAATGTCTTTTATTCAAGACCTTTCTTTCTTTCTTTTTTTAACTTGTTCAGTCAAGCTGTCATGGAACAAATGAAGTAGCCTACAGTGAATAGTGACACAGACAGACATACTAGACCATTGGCATCACTTTGCCACATAAACATAAAAAACACTGTAGCAGCTAGTCGTGCGCACTGCGCACTTAAGATACAGATACGATAGGACCACTGATAGAAGGGCGATACTATATACCAATCGGCCAGGCTCAGTTGTTACTGTATCAATCCATAGAAATGTAATTGTATAAAACAGATGTCTCAAAACAACACTAGGGGGCATTTCAAAGTTGCAAGGCATTGTGACTGTGGCGTAGACTTGTGTAAACTGAAACAAGTACATACAGTACAAATCAGGTCCAGTTTATGAAGTTTAGGGTGTATAGGTTTAACCCAATGATTTTACAAATTCCTTCTGAATCAGTTTTATGGTAAACATATTGCTTTATCAGTGGTGCACAAACCACTATGTCACCCCAAAAAGTATAGGCAGGCTTACCCATTCTGAAAATATGTTGTTCCAGCCTCCAGAACCCAGGGCCCCCAAAGACTTATTCTTTACTGTATGTTTAACATAGCTGTATGTGTTCAAAGAATTTCACACATTGTCACAATTTTTGAGTATCAATAATATAAATAAAATCACATGACACAGATACTTTCTCTGTTTTAATACGTTAAGTTGTGGAGGTCCCAATAGCAAGCTGGATACAGTGTAGCCATGCGTGCAGTATCAAGGACCATCTCTCAGTGCACATATAGCCAATTATCAATAACTGGTGGACAATGGGCAGCAGTTTGTCTACAGAAGCTTTCAATCACAAAGTCATCAACATACCATACCTACCTTAAACTGACCTATGACAAAATAAATACCACTATAAAACAGAAATAGGACTACACAAAAAAGGTACTACATTTGGCTCATAATCATCCCTCCACCTCTCCCCCTTTCATGGAGTAATTAACAATTACTCCATGAAAGGGAGTATTACTGATGAGGCAGTATTACTTTGTTTTTGAAAATATATAAGGTTTTCTTCATTTCCTGAGAGAAAATAATAATAATAATTTCATGAAAATGAACACTTTCGAGTTAGGTGGTTTCTTCCTGATTGCTCCTGCTGTGTTTGGTAAGTTGACAGTAAGACGGCAGTAACAAACAATGTAAGTGATTACACAAACAAAAATAGAAATAAAATTGGAAATGGAACATTATAACATTGGAGTTCACTCTCCAGATTGGATCAAATTTGTATCTCAACCTGAAATGTAATTTTCTGTTTCCCAAAGAGCTGGAGAGACATGGGGAGACCCGGTTACTGAACAAACACTACAATGATTACAGCTGGGATACTGGTACCTGCAGAGTTTTAACATCCCACAAGTGAAGCCAGGAGGACGGTTGATACTGGAGGTCCACATATGGTCATGTTCTTCATTATGAAAATAGCATATTCTGTTATCATCACTATCTAAAAAGAGTGATGACGAATGCTGTTGGATGTAAACAGCAGAATTGTCAACCATCACTCCACATTTGACTACCTTCATCTTATATGGAAATGATCCAAATGCTCTGTTGCTGGGCCTGTTATCTACTATAGCAATGCACACGCAAGCCAACAAACCAGTCCTGTGAACCTGGAAGGAATGAAAAGACATAAGAAATTATGCCTTTCTTTGTCGCGTCACTAGCTCCCATCGGTTTACAGCTGTTTCTCAACCAGAAACATACATAATTGCAGGTGATGCATGGGGAAAATTGTAATTGGGGGGCTTGTAAGTGATATCCTAATGGTCCAGAACTAAAAAAGAAAAGAAAAAAGGTGGAGAACCACCACTGGTTTATAATGTCATCTATATATGGTTGCTGGTAAAACGTGTGTAGGCCTTTCAAGCAATATCCTATCAGATAATGCTGATAAGATATTCAGAAATTTGTTTACTAAAAAGCCACAAAGTAAACAGTTAATCGTGATGCTTATAGATAAGAGTTAATAACATAGGGTGTAACGTCCAATTAATAATTTACTGTAGTTTTTCCTGTTTTATTTTGTGGTTACCTAATGTTTTATCTTGTTCCTGCCGTCTGTATGGATCTTCCACCATCTCTTTTGATCATCTACACCTGCCCATGCTTTTGCCATCAGCCAACCCCATCCTTTTATACAGTAGGGCTGGGAATCGATCCGAATTCCCTAGATCGATTCGATTTCGATTCACAAGGTCACGATCCGATTCGATCCACGATTCGATCCGATTCGATTCGATATCGATCTATTTACAGACATAATGGAAATAAATACTGTCCAATAGACAAGACGGCCCCATATGTTGGTGATTGTATCTGTTTATGTGTAAGAGGGACACAGAGAGAGAAGAGTCAAGTATTAAGTAGGCCCTACTGTAATTTCCGGATTATAAAGCGCACCTGAATATAGGCCGCATCGGCCAAATTTAGCGAAAAAAAAACAAACAATTGTGTACATATACAAGCCGCACTGGACTGTTAATTAATTACCATAAGTAAGGTAATTACCATATGTAAGGGTTCTTACTTCTTGCACAGATGAGATTGTCGGCAACGAAATGGTGTTTGAGAAGCATCCTTTTTATTATTTAAACGACTTCAAGAAAAAAAATGCATTTGTAGGCTATAACTCATTCAAGTGTTTTAATCTAGCCTATAGTGCACAGAACGTGTAGCCTACTGTGCCGTGAACTGTATTGTTTCAGTCATACACGTGTAACATTTAACTGCACGTGCTGTATGTAATTATTACTTTGGTTCAATAAGTAGCATTGCATCTCCGTGTATGTAGGCCTATTTATAGTTTTAATTTAACGGATGGCACGGCATTCTGGCCATACGCTGGCTGTGGGCTGCAACGTTGATTCACACGGTAGTAGATAGGCGCGGATTGGCACATATTTTCCCACCGGGACAATTTTGCCTTTGCCAGGCCACCCTGGGGGGGTGGCGCAGGCCACCGGGAAAACTCCCTGTACTCCAGATGGCCAACCCGCCCTTGGATAGGCATACACTTGTTGTATGTACTCTACGCGGGGAAGGAAGCGACACGGACACTTTACAATATGTCCAGAATCCAGACCGAGGGTATAGGCTTGGGAAATGACCGTGCGTTCAAACTGGAAGACAGTTGTTTGTTTTCCCGAGTCGCTTTACACTCGCACGTGCGAGCCCCTTCATTGCGACACGCAGTGGATACAATACTCATTAAAAGTTACCGAGCAAGCGTTCCGACCCTGGGTCTGTACATTTTGTGGTCTCGATTCTCTGTAAATAACCGATCCACAAGCTTGCTCGCTTAAATAGCTGATCCACAAGGTCGCGCCGCATGTGTTTCCAAAGTATGTGTGCTGGAGACCACCTAAACTCCCCCAAAGTTACCGTACATCTGGTTAACCAACTGTCTATCATTTAGCTGGCGACCACCAGGAATCCTCTCAACGAGGCGACATCAATGTGACTTTTATTAGGCTTTTTTTTCGCCGCCTCGTCCTGATCGCGCAGCAGCCCAGCCTTTCGAAACCCGTTCGTGATCGTGGATGGATGTTTTGACACTTTTCCACGCAGTCAGGACCCACTGCCAGACTTGAGTTTTGGTGAAAGATTTCTCGCCGCTAGTCATCCAAGCCTGTTTTCAAAGTGGCGAAGTGCCACTTACCAGGGGCTGCAGGTGCTTCGTTGTGCCCCCAGGAATCACGGCAGGAATCGAGCACGATTTCACAGAATATATGTGCCCTCATGCTGTCCAAAACGAGCTTTTTTTGGCACGTGTTTTTTTGGCAGCGGCGGCGACGCATTTAGTAGTGTCTGTCTTTTCTATAGTGCGCCTCCGTGTAAAAGAAAATGGTGCCAGTCGCATGGAGAAGATCGATCCACACATTTTTTAATCGATGTCGTGTTTTTGAGCGTGAATCGATATCGGATCGCTGGATCGATTTTTTGAACACAGCCCTATTATACAGTATACTCTCCTGTTTTCCCTGGTTCCCTGCCAGCTTCTCTTGTGTCTACTTCAGCCTCCTCTTCTGTGTTCATCACATTACAGCATCTTTAACTCGTTTAAGCGTCTGGTCCTTGATGTGTTCTCTAATTTAAAGATCTCTGCCACTACCAGAATTTGTTAGGTTTGTTTATAATGATTAACTGTGTATGACTGCCTGGCTTTATCTTGTGTCTCTGAGTATTCATTCCCATGTTAGTCATGCTTTGGTACTCTGAATAATTGCAAACATTTACAGGAATCATCCATAATTATAGTTATTATTAATAACATCATTATGGATGCACAATCAATCTGTGTAGTATAATAGTATATAATGTATAAGGTTTGATGAAGAATTGATTGATGTTTTAGTAACTTTTTTTTATATATAAAAGTTTAAAGCTCTATATACTGTAGTGATCATTGCCTGTAGTATAGAGTCTTTGTTCAGTCACAGATAATAGGTCTCCCCAACTCTCCAGCTCATTGTATCTCCTGTCTCCCCATACCTATTGTAAACTTGTGATGTAACATCATAAAATACCTCCACAGTCTTGCTTCGTAGTACAACAAAAATGGTGTATGTTTAATAATTGTTATTTTAATATTGCTATTTGTCTAATACCATTTCTCAGAGGTGCCCTAGCTTCCATGAGGGAAATCTTATCATTGTGAGAAAAGCTTGCAGCCAGCGGCGTGCATTATCCTACCTCCTCCCTGCCTTTCATATCAAAAGAAAAGCAAGACAATCCTTCTAGTCTTTTGTTAAAAGGGGGAAATTTCTCTCAAGAGACAAGTATGTGGTTATGCTTTCAGAAAGCAGGATAAAAACTAGAAGAGACAAAAAAATGTCCTTATGACAAAGGCCACACATTGCTCAAGTTCCCCTGCCCTGGAGGTTGTTGTGCAGCGACTTGCTAACCTACGCTAGGCTGGGGTGGGGTTGTCCACCCTTAGGGCCTGCGTGAAAGGAAATCTTCCAGGTGTCAGCTTTTCAATAGTGGTGGAGAATATTATCCGGCTGTTCATTGTACGTGTGTGAAAAAACAAGGGTTTGCCAACAGACAGCCTGAGATTTTTCCCATTTGGATCCTTTTCTCTCCTCCCCACGAGGGCTTTCGGAGTGACTTTCAGTGGAACCCGCCCAGTGTTTATCAAGGAGCCTTGTTTCCTTTGTCCTTAAATTGTTGTGTGCTGCTTTGCATCAATGTAAGTGTACAACAGTCGACATTTAAACACATATTGATGCACTTTTAAGTAAATTTTGTCATGAAAGCTAAAGATTTGCTTCAACACAATTGAATCTCCCAATTAAGCCCTATTAGTACAAATTCCAGTCTTGGACTCGGACGCTAGCCATCTGGCTGTAGGACCACAGACCTTGAGAGGGAAAAGATGGAGAGGCAGATTGGACCATGTCGCTTTTCTCTGTTAGTTGAGGGAAGAGGAAGTTGTAATATATGTTCCCTCTTTTAGTCACTTCCTTTTATCACCATTGGCCTACTTTATGCCCCGGCCCCCAAACACACAAGCACACACACACACACACACACACACACACACACACACACACACACACACACACACACACACACACACACACACACACACACACACACACACACAGGGGTGTGCACGTACGCGCCTATTACTATATCCCTATTTTTCCGAACCAACAGGTTTGGCCACACAGTCTACTGTTGTGTTCTGTATACTATACCACCATGACATGCCACAATGTTGCAAGACCAGTTGAGGCGTACGTGATCCCTGACAGTCACAACAGACACACACACACACAAGCGCAGACGCATGCAGGTACATTTCAACGCATTATGTCACATGGTGCGTATGCACTGCCTCTCTCTCACTCACACACACACACACACACACACACACACACACACACACACGCACACACACACACACGCACACACAATGCACCTCAAGGTGAATTGAAGGTTGGGGTCAAACAGGCTTTAGGTCACCACTAGCCGGTCAGAGACAGAGGCTGATTGTGAGGGTGCTGACAGCCTCTCACAGGACACAGTACAGTAGTGCTGCAAGAACTGGCTAATATATCAAGTTTTCCAACATGACACATACAGTACAGTATATCAATGACATGAAATATTCAGTATCAAGATATTGAGATATTCTTGAATTAATTAGATTTGGTCAGTTCTATACTGTTTGTTGCATTGTTAATTTTCTTCTTTTTTTCCCCCTTAACAACAAAACAACAAAAACAATATACCGTATATAAGCATGGTTGTTACATTTTTGCATTGTCAAATTTACCCTAACCAAGTATTTACACCAAATACCAAAATTAGTACAACATCACATTTTGACTCGTTATGGCTTCTAGATCTGGTATATCTTTCTGAAATTCTTTGAGACTTTTTCTTTCTTTTTTTTTCTTTTCTTGATATTTCCAAAATATGGACACCAGTTTGAAAGTGGTTAGAAAGAAGGCCATAACGGGACCATAAACAAAGACCTAAGTTCTGACCCCCTCTCCCATGTGAACGGGGATAGTGTGAGAGTGATTTTGTCGAGCTCCCAAACATGTTTAGACCTAAACGCTTGTGCAGCTTGCCACATGGCCAGAAGGGTCCGTGGGGAGTGGGGTCCAAAAAATTACTCTAGCCCAGGGGCCTCAACTCAACTCCTATAAATCTAAGTGTACTTCAGACGTGCATTGGTTGGGAGGTTATAGGGTGAGGGTTAGAGATCGGTTGTAGCTATCTGACCAATGGTATGACAGACTAAAAGCATGCACCCTTGCTAATGCTGGTTCACAACCATATACTGTATATAATAACTGTAACTGATCTGATCGGGGAAAAAAGTTACATCGAATTTGAATACTTTAGTGGGTCCCTAGTCCCTAGACCTCACTACCGTATGTTTAGCGTATCAACAGGTGGTGCTGTTTCACCGATACAGACTACACACACAGCACCACTCAGTTGAGTCAGTTCACACTGAGTTCACGTCTGGCCAATGTTATAGGCTAGTGTCTATGCACTTCACAGCCACAGTTATCCCCTACCTCTCTCTCTCACTCTCCCCATGTTCTTTCTCACACACTCACACAAGCGCACACAGGTACACACGCAAAAACACAAACATTCAAAGGGCTTTATTGGCATGAAAAAAACAACAACATACATTTACATTGCCAAAGCAAACCAGAGCAATACACTGAAAACAAAATTGTAGGCTACAATTAAAATTCAGACTCTCCAATGAATCATGAAGATGTAATCTAATATAATCTCCCTCACTCTTTTCAACTTTAATTGTTGCTTCTTGCTTTCTTCCCTAGCAGTTGGGCTAACATGTGTGTGGTTGTGTTTGCTAGTGGTCTGCACTGGTGGTTAGCTGCCAAACAGGTAGACACCACTGACACCCTATCTCAGGTCAAGTCCAGACAAGCAGCTTCTTCCATGGAGGAAAACACGCCCGGAATGTGGGATCCACCGTTCACCTCTCTCACAGAGGCAGGCGCACACACACACACACACACACACACACACACACACACACACACACACACACACACACACACACACACACACACACACACACACACACACACACACAGGTAAAGGTATTCTGTGTTTCCACACACTCTCGGGCCCTGAATTAGCAGTCCTGCCCATGCCTGCCTGCGTGGGGCTGTGTGTGTTTCAGCTGTCACCGCTCCACATGGCAGACATTCCAACAGGTAACAGTCATGTGCACAGTAAAACTCTCCACATTCACAGAGGTCTGAGACAAATGTACACAAATATATACAACCCAATACACAAATATAACCAAATGGACTGTTACAGGCGGTTACATTTTTGTTGTACTGTACATACTGCAGTATACTCTGACTAACAAATGGATAAATTCACATATGTGGCATTTTACCTTGTAGAGGGCTTCACTGCAGTCATCGCTGCATAAAAGAGACTTTTCAATGAGAGGATTGAACAATATGCTGCATTCTCACCATTATTTCACCACTGCTTCACTTTTCTATAAACATTCTCTCTCTTTCTCCCTCCCTCCTCCCTGTGTCTCCCTTTCTTCTTCACGGTGTAGTGACAGTCTGTATAGAACGGACCCCACCTGTATTTATCTAGGCCCAGGTGCACTAAAACAAATTAGGCAAGGGAGGATAGCAATCATTAGTGACATTCATACAATTCAAAATCCAAGTTTGTGTGTGTGTGTGTGTGTGTGTGTGTGTGTGTGTGTGTGTGTGTGTGTGTGTGCGTGCGTGTGTGCGCGCGCGTGTGTGTGTGCACACGCATGTGTGTGTGTGTGTGTGTGTGTGTGTGTGTGTGTGTGTGAGAGAGAGAGAGAGAGAGAGAGAGAGAGAGAGAGAGAGAGAGAGAGAGAGAGAGAGAAAGACAGAGAGAGAGAGAGGATATATAGACTCAGTCATGGCCGTTAAACTGAATTTTGAAGCATATTGTTATATTTCCATACAAGAGTGCCCCAAGGCATTCATAAGCAAAAGCATGTATCTTGTCATGCAAATGTATAGTAACAAAACATCAGACGGGCAAATTACCCAATGCATTCTCAGCCCCTGTGATAATTTGTATGTGTGTTTTGTTTATTCATGTTTAATCTTAAACAGCGTTGCAACTTTAACATATTTCATTGTAGGCTATACTAAATACATCTTCTACATCATTGATGATTTAAAAATGTATCGTATAAGTATTTGTAGTTTTAGTTGATTGCCGATTGATGCATTGGCCACACACACACACACGCACGCACGCACGCACGCACGCACGCACACACACACACACACACACACACACACACACACACACACACACACACACACACACACACACACACAGTTTACTTAAGTGGGGTATTCCCAAACATTGGCAGACCTCCCAGTACAATGGCTTCAATGGAGACAATGGCATTGTGTCACTAATGACAGGACTCCTCCCTGACCTCTGTCTACAATCTGAAACAGAGACATGCACACACACACACACACACACACACACACACACACACACACACACACACACACACACACACACACACACACACACACACACACACACACACACACACACACACACACACACACACACACACACACACACAGAGGCACAGACAAGGGTAGTCTGTTTAAAACAATACATAGTCTATTACAGCAGAGGCCATTAATGTGAATAAACCATCCCCCGGTGAAGTATAGGCTAGGACGGCTAACCGCAGTGTGTGTGTGTGTGTGCGCGCGCGTGCATGCGTGTGTGTGTGTGTGTGTGTGTGTGTGTGTGTGTGTGTGTGTGTGCGTGCGTGTGTGTGTGTGTATGTCTGAGTGCCCGAGGCCTGATGCCTATCAGTGCTTGGTCAGAGCATAAGGACATCTGTGAAGCTGTGCAGTCATGCATGAAAGCCATCACATTCTCCTGACTGCATCATTCACCTTTACAGTTACCTACTGTATAATTACCTACAGGTCTAAAAACTAAAAACATTTACAGTTTATTCCAAAAATGTTTGCCAATATTACACAATGCACTCATATTGTACTCCAATGAAGAAGTCTTATTGTGTACCTTGGCCTGTGCAGAGGTTTGCCTACAGCAGGGGTGGACTGACAGTCTGGCATACAGGGCATTTTCCGGTGGGCCGACCCCCCCCGGGGGCCGTTAATGTCGTGTTTTAATTAAAAAAAAAAAAATCTGCACAAAACCGGCCCACGAATCAGTGCTGGCGGCCCTCTGTCCTCTTCAAATGAGACTGCCTATTGCAGGGTTTTTATAGTTAACTAAAACTAACTAACTAATTTTAGTTAGCCCGAGCCCCAGAGCCCCTTATGTCTTAAATTCTCATGGGGGCTCAGGCCCCGGAGCCCCCACAAAGATTCAGAGGGCCGCTCTGAGGGCCGCTCTGAGACAAAATTGCCCGGTACGTTTTGAGCTCCCAGTCCACCCCTGGCCTACAGGGTAGGTCTTACCTGAGCGTGCAGCCTATCAGCGACGCACGTCGATGGCAGAGAAGCCAATCAGCGTCCAGAATGACTCAAACCCTCAAACTAAATTCTTTACAGTCAGTGAGTGAAAGAATTTCAAACATAAAAAAAGTTGACCCGTTGCCATTTAACAAAGCCAAGGCAAATATATGCCTTATGACGACAGGCCTGTAGTGTTTATCCTTCTAATAATTTACTCATGAAACCTAAACGAGGCAATTAATTCAATGGGTGAGGTGAGAGAAGGAGAGAGGTGAAGTGGGTGTAGGGTGACCAGATGCCCCCTTTGTGTGGGACAGTCCGTTATTTCAAATACTTTTAAATCCCTCCACATAATTGAGACTTTGTCCCACACTGTTAAGGGCGGGCATAAGGTATTAAAGTTAAAGGGGAATTCCACCCATTTTCAATTTTTTCCTGAGAGGATACAAATGTGAACCAAACCGACCCTATAGCGGGTCCAATTGGTTCCATTTGTACCCTCTCAGGAAAAAGGGGTCTGAAAGAAAAGTCATTAACATGGTGAAATACATCTTGATCACATGTATTTCACGGTGTTAATGATTTTTTTCATACCTACATTTTTAGGAAATACAGAATTGGGGGAACTTTTTTTTTTATCAGGTCCACACAACACCTCTATATTATTAGGTATATTAATGACACATTTAACTCCCCTTTAAGGTTAAATGTGACTGGCCTAACTAAGCCTGTAGTGCAGATCTAACATTATAGAATGGACAAAATTACTATATGGGTATTTATCTAAAATTGTTTTAGCAAAAAAAAAAAAAAAAAAAAAAAATATATATATATATATATATATATATATATATATATATATATATATATATATATATATATATATATATATATATATATATATATATATATATATATATATATATATATATATATATATATATTGCTGGTAAAAAAAAAGGCACTAGTCAGGTTGCTCTGCTAGTGTGGAATGAACAGTTTGGATCTGGTCACCCTAGGCTACCTGCTCGATGGAGGACGAGAGAGAGAGAGAGAGAGAGAGAGAGAGAGAGAGAGAGAGAGAGAGAGAGAGAGAGAGAGAGAGAGAGAGAGAGAGAGAGAGAGAGAGAGAGAGAGAGTGTGTGTGTGTGTGTGGGGGGGGGGGGGGGGGGGGGGGTAGAGGGGGAAAAAAGCGGGGCAGGAAAAGTCGCCTTACCTGTAGACCAACTTTGGCAACTCACTCACTGTTACCTGCTCCGACTTGAAAGTCCAGTTTCACAAGGAAGAATCGTAGAGGAAGCAAAATATGTCACAGGAGACAGACAAGTAAGTGATCGAGCCAGCGGAGAGGATCTTTGATGGTTTGAACTCTACTTTGCGTGGAATACTTTTCGAGTGGAGTCTCTTTTTTTGTCTTTCTCCTTCCTTCGCATTAAAAGAACTGTTAAAGGTGGCCTGTTTTGGTCTCGTAGTTAAATGACCACAAGCTATAAGATAAAACAGCACTGCTATCGATTCACGGCTTGTTTTGGGGGAATTTTGACACATTCAATGATTAGTATTAGAACTGGTTTTATACTTGCCTGCTGTGGATTCCGGAGTCTGAGCAAGAATTCGCCATTTTTGACTGATGGAATTGGCTAGTTTGTGTCGCCTCTGCAGATGTCTTTACTCTTGATGATATCATTCATTTAGAACGAAAATTAGGCTTATATTCCCACTTTAACGACGTGGTATTTTATTTTATTTTTTTCCGAAGACATGATCACCTACTTTACATTTGCATAGATTTAGGCTATGTTGTTTCAACCATTTAAACGAATTAATGTGTGTTTATTGAAAACAGTTATAATACCCTGCATGTGGGACTATCGACGGGAAGGAAGGCCTATATTAATATTATTGGCATGTTCATTTGCAGTGGAAGTGAACAGTAATTGTTAGTCTTCCCTTGGTTTACACTTGACTTTACACAATCGTCAAGATTTCACCAAATTATCAATTTAATATGAGAGCAGAATATAAATTTTTGGTGACTGAACTGTACTCTATTGTCGGAGTCAGTGATTACCCCAAACGTCAGACATTACCCCAAATAACCTCATGATCTCTCTTAGTGACAACATTGATAATAATAGGCTAATAATAATACTAGCCTACTAACAATACAAATAATAATTGTATTATTATTTACAATAATTGTATTATTATTAATGATACTACTACTACTACTACTACTGCTACTACTACTACTACTACTACTACTACTAATAATAATAATAATAATAATAATAATAATAATGGCGAAATGACAATTGTGCTGCTGACTATAAAGCTGTGATCATATTCAACTCGTGTTAAACCCCGGCCTAGCCTATTGTGACACATGTATGGCGTTAACTCATTGTCCAGAGAACAGGTGCATATGATGCATGCATCTGTACATCCAGTCCCAATCCAGTGCAAACAATGGAAATCTCATGGACTAATGTTTTGGGCTTTTGTTCAAATCAACTGTGTAGTGTTCATGTATGCCTGTCATCTAATACCCAATTTCCAGATGTGTAATTTCTGTAGCAGTGATAGCCTATTTTGACATACATTGTTTAGCAGTTGGTCCAAATCTAGTATTACTAGTATTGGATTTGAAGACAGACCTTTGGGAGTGGACAACAGCGGTGGGGCTGAGAGGGATGGACAAAGTGAATAGCAAGTAGCAACTAGTTAAAATGGAATGCCATGTGCCTCCCTATTGAACATACACTTGTGATATTCTTTTGTGTCACAGTGAGTGATAGGCCTTCCACAATTATTACGTTTTAGTTGACATTAAATTAGTTGACATTAATGTCAACTAATGTCATACAAATAAAATAAAATAAAAATTGAGTTTCCAAAGCACTTACAATGTATTTCACATTGACGCACCGGCCTATGGCAGTTACAGTATTTCTGTGAAACTGACATACTGTACAATTTCTCATTGGAATCAGGTCAAAAACAAGGTTGATGATGTGAAAAGAAATAGGAAAGAAATTGAGATTCTTCCAATAATAATTCCTGTATTATATAATACATACAGATAAATAAACAGAACAGATATTATAAAAGAATTCAGAAGTATGAGTTCAGAAAATTACATCACTTTACTGCAATGGAGCCTGGAATCAGGAAGCAGGAAAAGACACTTAATGTATGCCATTACAATGCTGAAATCCTATAGCACCTCTCGATATTGATAAAAGTGTTGATCAATTTTATTCTCGCTGGCTATAATGAAAGATAAAGATTATGACTTTTGTGTTATTTTTTTGGCATTAATGTATAACTGTACCTCTTTAGTTTTCCCCAAGCTGTAAATAAAGTATTATACATCAATCAATCAATGTTCCACTTTTCAATGACGGAAACAGTTCATTGCAATTATTTGAGCGACAATTCATTGTCAAATTAAAACTATGACAGCCTCACAGTTCATAAAACTGCAGTAGGCCTACATCAGTTTACGGTTGATTTAGGTGAAGGGGTGGCTGAGTGGGGCATTGTCAAGGAAGTTCAACTTGTTTTAACCGTGATTTGGATGAATAGAATGTGTGCATGTGTCTGTGTGTGTGTGTGTGTGTGTGTGTGTGTGTGTGTGTGTGTGTGTGTGTGTGTGTGTGTGTGTGTGTGTGTGTGTGTGTGCGTGTGTGTGTGTGTGTGTGTGTGTGTGTGTGTGTGTGTGAGTGTACACATGTGGTGTGCCTACATGCGTGCATGCAAACCTTTCCTTTCTGCTCTGTTTAGGCTCACTTAATTCCAGATCATAGGCCAGTTTAACAAACATTGTTGTCACAACAACACTTAGTTTGAACACACAGACCCAAAGAAAAGGTCTGACTGTGTCAACTCCTAGCAAAGAAATACACACTTGCATGCACGCCCACGCACGCCCACACACACACACACCCACGCACGCCCACACACACACACACACACACACATACACACCCACACACACACACACACACAGCTCATGTTTTGTACAATTTGCCTTTGTAATTTTCATGACTGTATCGTATATCCAGTTAGGCTGGCATTTCGATTCATCTGTTATTTACTAAAATCACACAGTGAAGTAGTCAGCAAAAGCATTTCTTTGTGTCTAGGGACTGTGTGTGTGCGCGCGCGCATGCATCTCGTGACGTGCAACTAAAAATATGCATTTTTTTCAGGAAATTACCTTAAATTTTGAAAACAAAGCAATACTGGCTCAACAACACTGTTGTGAGTTTATATATTGTTAATTGCTGGCATGGGGAGGGGGGTGGAGTTAGTTGCTTTACTAGACAGTTTGAGGGTGCAATGGAGTTGAGAGGTTTTTTTGTTTCTTTCAAAAACAGCAAAAATTAAGTTGGGAGTTTTCCTCCTGACAGTAGCCTGGTCTAGCCCTCAATGATTTTGGCCTTGGGGGGCGGGGGTGTCGTGGGATCCACACGGCGGAAGTGCTGCGCTCTGATTTGATCTCACTAACGTGTCGTCATCTCCGGTCCCTCCCGCGCCCGTCCACTGCTGTTCTACGTCACATCATTTAGAGCGACGCCCACCCCGGAAGGTTGACACCCCCCTCAAGGCCACTTTCCAACGTGCGTTAGTCCAGGCTTTCCGTTTTCGCGCAAGGCGGACGAAAATGAAAGCCTGGGTGTCGAGGCTATCCTGACAGCAACAGAATGATGCTCATGTGTGTATTGGTGTGCGTGCATGCCTGTTTCAGTAAACGTCTGGTGGTGGTGGTTCCCAATGAGAACTCCTACCCTGCAGTGCGGCGAGCCGCGTACACCAGCGAGGATGAGGCGTGGAGGTCGTACCTGGAGAACCCACTGACCGCCGCCACCAAAGCCATGATGAGTATCAACGGTGACGAGGACAGTGCCAACGCCCTGGGCCTGCTCTATGAGTACTATAAGGTCAGGATCAGGATGTTTTATGTATCAATACTGTAATGTACAGGTTCTCTGATAATAAGTAAAAGTCAAAAAGTACAAGCATTGGTGTCAAAGTGTAATTAAAGTATTACGTACTCATTTTTACGTTTTCAAATGTATAAAAATCTTTTTGAAAATTTCAGATCAACAATGTCGCACTGTGATGCATTGTGTAGCCTGGACACATTATTCAAATGTGTTTAGATACTGTGTTCTGATTGGTCATCCCAATTTTCTGGAGTAGGAAAGGGGTGTACAATTGAGCTATCCAGACCTATAGACTACCTATTTTCAAAATGTAAAGTGCTGAGAGTGTGAAGGGGGGACCACACACCGATTGGAATAAACAATAATCTTACTTTATAATGTTACTTTGTGTCATCACTCTTACCATGGTAGCCGCAGCTATTCCCAAATGTAATAGGAAATTACTTTTAGGATTGTATTACATGTAGGTGTGATGCATTCTGTTTTTATAGATGCAGTATCCTGTGCCCTTTTAACTTTCGGTTGAGGTCATTTCATGTTTCTAATATAACATTTCTGCATTACTTTCAGGTTCCTAAAGAAAAAAGATTGTTGCCGGTTGCAAAAGTGGTTGAAATTACAGAGGAGACGGAAAAAAGGTTAGTAGGTTCAAAGGCTGACATGCAATCAACAGTAACAGATGGGATTCAAGGATATATTTGATGTATGGCTATGAGCTCAAAACAGAATGCATGGCATCAGTATATGAGAAAGCATTATCTGTTTAGCATCATCAGTAATCTCAGATTAAGAGCATGAATTAGGATCTATGATGCTGGGAGAATGTATACGTGCAAACCCATGTGTTTCGTTATGGGTAACAGGGTTCGTTCGTCTGTCTAACCCACAGGCAGACAGACAGACAGACTAAACCATTTTGATCTCTGTGGGGAAGTATGTAGTAGCATGGCAGGATGCATGGAACAGTACTGTTTTTTGTGTACATTACTGTAGTCCACAACTGACAATACAAAGAACTGCACAAAGAATTTACGATAATAGTGAGGTACATAATCAGCTGTTCCAGTATACAGCTGTGTGTGCAGCTGTATTGTGTACGGTACGGTATATTGTGACTATCCATTTGGTTTCATTTTACACTCTCAAGAGTTAAATTCTATTTAAACATCTGAATTACTTGATTCTCAAGAATCTACACAATTAGAAAATGTAGAATAATTGTTATTTTGACCAACGTTTTGCCTGTTATATCTCTTTGTGGACAGACACAAACTTGATAATTCTTATTATTTGGGTTTGAGAGACTACTCTCAACATCAAATGATGGTCGGTGGCTAAAATGTAGAATAAATAGTGGGCCCTGGTATGAAAAAGGTTGAAAACCACTAGTATAGAACCTTGTGTCTTTCCATAGATCTGCGTTGGTAACGAACCCCAGCAGCCAAAGTGACGTAGAGACGGTGGACAACCGCGTCCAGGTCCTCAAGTCTCTCCCCGTCAACCTGTCCCTCAACACGGAGAACGCAGAGACCAAGCGCGAGACGTTTAACACGGCCGCCGGGACAACCGGGTCAGGGGGAGACGGGGCAGCGCCGGCCGTGGCCGTGGTGAAGGCGGAGGTGTACGCGCCCGTGTTCATGGGAGGTGGACTGCACTACCGGGTGGACGCGGAGGAGCCGGCGCGGGTGGTCTACGAGCCGGGTCCATACGAGGTGACCACCGTCAGTCATACGGGCTACGTGGAGGAGGACCAGCAAAGTCCACCTGACAGCCCCTATGAAGAGGAGAGCGATGAGGTGAGATGGCCATAGGTCACTGCGGTGTGGCTCTCAAGTGTTTGCTGAAGGGATCTTAGTCTAACACCTCCAGCTTCAGTGTCCCAGCTGCAAAATAGATCTATAAATCTTAAATTCTTAAATTGTTAACAATAACACATTTGAAGTGTTGCTATTTCTACCAGTTCATTTGTGACTGTCTACCTTATGACTGTCTAAGTATCAAAAGCCACATCACAATAATAATAGGGTGATTATGTGATGAGGAAATAGTCATTCCTGAAATACTGGTGCGTGGCATTGTTGACTTGGACTAAATTGATTAATCTCTTCTTACCTGTTAATCATTTCCTGTGTGTGTGTGTGTGCGTGTGTGTGCGTGTGTGTGTGTGTGTCTTAGCAGCGGAAGTACCACACACCCTCCTCTCTGGCCACGGATGGCTTCTTATTCCACCAGGAAGGACTGTAAGTGAAAACTCTGATTTATCCATTGCCTGTCTGACAATAGACAATCTACAAGCCAACAATGCTGGTTTGCACATCAGTTATGTTTCCAAAATTAAGCATTACAGCCAAAGCCAAGCCAAATTGATTATGCAAGATTTTGTCTTTATTTCTAAACTGTGGCTAGTAGTTAGAGAGGAAATAAATGCATTGCATCTACTTTATGAAATTAAATCCCATTCCGAACTTGCAATGAAACTGAATGAACTTGAATTTCCAAAGCTTAAAGGGAAATTCCACCCATTTTCAACATGTTTTCTGAGAGTGTACAAATGTACGCCCTCAGAAAAAAGAAGCGTCTAAAGAAATCCATTAACATAGTGAAAATACATCTTGATGATGTCATCAAGATGTTTCACCATGTTAGCGGTTTTCTTCAGACCTCCATTTCTTGGGAACACAGAATGGGGGAACGTTTTTATCATGTCCACCCAGCACCTCTAAGGTATACTAATGACATATTACAATGTTGAAAATGGATGAATTTCCCCAATTTAAATCCTTGTATGTGTGTGTGTGTGTGTGTGTGACAGTGACAGTTTCCAGTATACACTTGATGCAACTCGCTCACTACGTCAGAAGCAGGGCGAGGGACCAATGACCTACCTAAACAAAGGCCAGTTCTACGCTGTGACCCTCAATGAGCTGAGCGCCAACAAGCGCCTGCGTCACCCCATCAGCAAAGTTCGGGTGAGTGTGGATGGAAGAACCGCTCTATTTTATGTCAAAGATGATTTTATGACCAAAGATGCACCCCTATAAATAAAGCTATACTTTTCACATTGAAATAATAGCATCAATAATAGCATCCAGCAGTAAAAGTTCTCACATTTCCGCTTTAGCTATCACATTCGGAGTGTCTTGATTTGCTCTTTCCTTGACCAGAGTGTGATCATGGTGGTGTTCAGTGAAGATAAGAATCGGGATGAACAGCTGAAGTACTGGAAGTACTGGCACTCGCGACAGCACACAGCCAAGCAGAGGGTTCTAGACATCGGTAAGAATACCACTGCACACTTTGTCTGTTTGACAATTCATACATGTCTGGTTCATTGATTCTCCGGATCCTAAAATAAATGATGGGCACTTTGGTTATACTATATAGGAACTATAGAACTCTCAGGCCCAGGCCATGGCATTGGTAATCACTGAAGCAAGCACGAGAATCCAAAGACAACGTAAATAAATCTGTTGTTTGCCAATTAAACAGTGAACAAGCTGAGCTTATAAACATGGCATGACTAAACTATGCATTCATCCAAATTATTGTTAATCTACAGCCAGCAAACAGCACCGCCCATCATCCTCAGGGCAGACAGGAGATTGGTTTCCTTTACACATGCACACAGGCTGGCACAGGCACACACACACACACACACACACACACACACGCACACACGCACACACACACACACACACACACACACACACACACACACACACACACACACACACACACACACACACACCCACACACACAGACACACACACACACACACACACACACACGTGCACAGATTCAGATAATAACACAAACACAACATGAATCCCTTAATCTAATTGACACTGCCTTGGAGATTGTGTAAAATATCTCCAAATCTTTAAATTGATGTTTTGAAGTGTTATACTTTAGTGGTACTGATGCAAGAAAACCTCCAGGTTTGCATTTTCCCCCTTTTTTCCATATCCTGTCTGGGGGGCGTAAACTTCAAATTGTCCTCTTTTGACCTTGGAAGAAAAAAGATTTTAACTTTTTCTGTCCTAGAAAACTCCTACAAAACTGTACTGCACTTTGCATACAGTAGTACTGTATGTTGTTTTGAATTTAATCATTAGCAGTAGCACGTAACAACAGTGAATTCTGAAGCATCTACTGTACCTCAAGTGTAGTGTATATTTTCTATTCCACCCCAGTTACATATTCGGCCAAAACAAAGCTTGGGGTGCTTTGTTTTCCAGCGCTTTCTGTCGGCGTCATTTAATTTGAGCAGAGCTGTTCTTCTGCCTCGCTGAGTGGTGTGTGTGTAAGGACTTTGTACATGACAAGCCGGGGCCTGCTCACCTGGCAGTGTCTCGTGGTATGTGGGAGACTTGGGGTAGATGGGATGCACACACACACACACACACACACACACACACACACACAGGCATGGCTTGTCGGGACAGAGAAAGGAATGCTCGCCACACTATTCCATGGTTGGTCATGGTCTGTTTAATGTAATGCTGACCCATACAGTACGTTTGTATACTGTCGCCGTAAGGTGGAATCCTTGTATGTCCTTGTGTGTGTTCCAATGGATCCACTGTATCCATAGTATAGATGTTACGGTTCATTAGGTTTTATATTTATAAAACCAAAGGGGAACTCCACCCATTTTCAACATTTTAATGTCATTAATATATACCGTAGAGATCCCCCCATTCTGTGTTTCCAAGAAATGGAGTTCTAAAGAAATTGATGATGTCATAGTGGGTAATCCATTAACATGGTGAAATACATCTTGATGACATCATCAAGATGCATTTCACCATGTCACCATGTCATCAATTTCTTTAGACCTCCATTTCTTGGAAACACAGAATGGGGGGATCTTTTTATCCACACAACATCTCTATATTAATGACATATTAAAATGTTGAAAATGGGTGGAGTTCCCCTTTAAAGACCGAACACTCTCTCTTTCACTTTCGAGCACAACAGTGTGTCAACACACAACAGTGTGTCAACAATGTGACACACTTGATAAAGCATTCATTGACAAAAAGATAAAAATGGTGCTACAAGATGCATCTACATCTTGTGTCATCTACATCTTGTGTCTTGCATCTGCACCAAGCCACTCCTTCAGTCTGCCATGAAGGAGAAAAATACACAATACAGTTCCAGGGACAATTCAGTTGTTATATCTGGGGTTATCTTAGGTTATCTTGGGTTATCTTGGTCAGTTCGATTGTATGCACAATTTGTGTGTGTGTGTGTGTGTGTGTGTGTGTGTGTGTGTGTGTGTGTGTGTGTGTGTGTGTGTGTGTGTGTGTGTGTGTGTGTGAGAGAGTGTGGTGTGTGTGCACGTGTGCATGTGTGCACGTGCATGCTTGCGGGTGTGCTTGTGTGTGTGATTTGATGATTTGATTGGGTGTTAGCCAAACCAACTGATTGGGGTCAGCATGTAAAATTGTTGAGGACAATTGAGGACAAAATTGCTTTCCCCATGTTTCATAAGGGTAGCTAGGGTCTGTCTGTCTGTCTGTCTGTCCTGACCTCTCCCCCCATCATGCCAGAGTAGCGTACCTGGATGCAGGACTGTAACGTGACACTGCTCAGAAAGGGATTTGAATAGCAGTAGAGGGTGGGGGTGATGGCCTGGAGCCATGGCACTGAATGGGATCATTTGAATGGCCTTATTTAACGGGGAAACGAACTAACAGACATGGCATGTGGCATGTGGCTGCTTTTGACAAAACCAGGAACTATCTGGGTGGGAATGGCGGTTGGATTGATGAGGCTAACATGCTCTTCACCACTGCCAGCCAAATGTTTTGGAGGCAGATTGTAACTTGTGTGTGATTATGATGCACTGACTAAATGTTGTTAAACATGCAGTGAACTGCTGTACCTTGCAACCTTTTAACCCTGCACAACACAATGTGTCTCATCTTCATTAAATATCCTTGCTACCGGGTTAAGACCTTTTTTGTCTTAATACTGACAGCTTTCAGAAACAAGTAAGACGCAAAAGTGAACGCAGCTGCAATTATTGCGAACGCAGTGAGTGAGATTACTTCGTAAACCAGGCAGAAATGTTTGTGTGTCTGTCTGTCTGTACAGCTTATATTTCACAGTTCATATTTGGGCGTGCCTGACCCAAATATAGAGAACTTGTCTTACTGGTTTGTAATAAATGATTGCAGCTGTAACAGGTGTTGTGTGTGTGTGTGTGTGTGTGTGTGTGTGTGTGTGTGTGTGTGTGTGTGTGTGTGTGTGTGTGTGTGTGTGTGTGTGTGTGTGTGTGTGTGTGTGTGTGTGTGCGCGCGTGTGTGTGTGTGTGTGTGTGTGTGTGTGTGTGTGTGTGTGTGTGTGTTTGTGTGTGCGCCCCCCCCCCCCCCAAAAAAAAAGGGGTAACAGTGAATGACAGTGGTGCATACGGTCCTTATTAACAATGGGTTTACTAATTTTGTGTCAATAAAATAACCCCCAAAGTCCTAAACCATCAAGATACAGTATTTTCAAGCAATCCCATGCTGTAAATCCTGCTGAAAGGCAGGTGTGCTGCGCCAGGAAGAAAAATGTTCCGGTGTAGGGGGGCCCCTTGGCTGGTGGCGGCCCAGGGGCCCATAATTTCTTAATCCGTGCGTGTGTGTGTGTGTGTGTGTGTGTGTGTGTGTGTGTGTGTGTGTGTGTGTGTGTGTGTGTTTTGGTGTATCGGCGGATGGTGTTAGCAAAGCTTGACAAACAGACAGATATTTATGTCTGGCTTCCATAGTAAGGGCTCACTGCGTTGAAGTCTATACAGATCGGTGGGACAAACCTATATATGGATTTTTGGAATTCTTTATCAGGCATACCCAAATATAGAGTCAATACTGAGCTGTCATAAGCCATGTCAGCGGTGTCCCATTTTATGCTCATTTATGGAGTGTCAGTTCTGGACAACCATGGGTCCGTATGTCATGCACTCCATATTTGGGTGCGCGTCACACACTCCATATTCACACACACATTCCATTCACTCACACACTCCACACTCCACATGCTAAACCCCTTATCCCAAATCCCTTACTTCTTTTTTACTATTTTGAAACACCTTTTGGAATATTTCAACATGTCAATCTATTAACATGTAGACTGGCCATTTGAACTACTGAGTAGTTTAAAAAGGCAAAGAAGTTAATAAGGGATAAGGGGTTTAGCGGTAACGAAATGGAGCCCTAAATGTCTTGTCATTTATTTTATTTTTTTAAAAGCATTATGTATGACTGACTGTATATTACATTTTTCTTTTCTCCCCTTTGGCCTGTGAGGCTAATTTAATAGTATTTTCCCCTCAATTTTATTTATTTATTTTCATGTGAGAACATTCTCAAATGACCTCCCATCACATTAAAATGATGTAGCTGGTTCCATTCTCTGTGTAGTTTGGTCAACAATAGTCAGTGTCTGAGCTCACCTATAATCTGCCATTTAATATGGCTGCACTCACAGTCAGATTGACTCCAGCGTTTCCTCCTGTTGCCTTTGAAGCTCACAGGCATGTTTGTCTAAGCAGATAAGGTCTGATCTAATAAAACTGAAGTGTGCCATTTGATTGCTTATCAGGCTGGACAATACTGCTACCCGCTGCAGCAAAGAGTAGTGCTATTTAACTCTGTGCCTTGTCATTTATCTGCTTCTGGGGTTTCTTACTGTCCTATACTCTGTTCCAGGCTAGTTTTGCAAACCACTAACGCCGACCAGTGCTACATACCTTATGCTTTATAAGTCAATAGCTGAATGCTTTTCATGCTTTTAAAGTAGATATTTTTAAATAGGCAATGCAAAGCGACAGTCAAAGTGATAAACTGATTTTGATGCTATAACTACTGAGCACAAGTGTCTAAAAAGGTCTAAAAGTGAAAGTTTTTTAGGGGTCTAATCTTAGATTAGACGTTTATTAGACATCTAATCAATGTCTTATCTAAGATACACGTTGATTCGATGTCTAATCCAAGATTAGGGGTCTTTGGTGTGGCAAACAACTTTGACACAACTCCAAACTTTGACTTAAGACCTGATACTTAAGACAATCAAAATAGGGCCCCAAACCTCTAAAAACCTTCAGTTTTAGACCTTTGGCTTTTTAGACATGTTTTAGATCTGTGCTCAGTGGGTAGAATTGCACTCTGCCAACTTGCGCATTGCACTCAATATATAGGCCAGAGCGGAATGCCAGTACCCCCAACACCTTTAATAAAAGGTGTCGGGGGTAAATTATTGCTTGAGAACTTATGGAACATTCTGTGGGTCCCTGGTCACTTTTATAATCATCAGTGATTTAATGAAGTCAGAGATCCACGTGTACATTAAATGTGACCTTTTTATGATATATTGTGTGTTTGCATTATTTACAGCTGATTACAAAGAGAGCTTCAACACCATCAGCAACATTGAAGAGATTGCATACAACGCCATCTCCTTCACATGGGATGTCAATGAAGAAGCTAAGGTAATGTCACAATATATTATATTTAATATTCAAAATTCCATATATCTATTAGAGCCTGAATAGATAAGTCAGTAGAGCTTCAGATGTTTGATCTGATGGTCCAGGGTTCAAGCCCCTGTTCAGGCAATAATTTTGTCATTCATCGACTGCTGAAGTTTAGAGGGTAGAATGTGTGTCGATGTGTACTTCTGAGTCCTGACACTTTCACGGGTCCCTAATAAGGCTCAGCACATACTGTATGTACAGTATATACTATACACACGTAAAGGCTAGATGGCTCGAGGTGGAGTCTCTGACGTAGTTCACCACCGGCCATCTTACTGAGGTACTTCAATACAGTATTCTCTATGGCATCTCAAACAAAAATAGTCATAGCTCGGACAAATCTTGACAGATTCACAAATGGATTGCTTTCATACAAACTTTATCTATGTGGCTATGATTTACAATGCTTATTTGCTTAATTTTATTTTCTTATATAAACATGATATAAAGGCTCATATTTATGTGAACGTCTCTGATGTTTACAACAAACCAATCCGGTTGAAATCGATTGATTAAGCGAGTTATGGTTATTTAAAAAGTATATGCTCATAGACACAATGTTATGCTATACCTCTGTAAGATGGCTCATTGTACTTGAGGCATATGGAGTTCTTCATATTTGGGTCAGGTATACTCAAATAGCAGTGTGTGATGCACACGCAGATAGACGCACAGATATTTCTGCCTGGATTAGTAACCCTGCTCACTGCGTTCGCAATTAATGTAGATTAATGGTATCCCCTGCTCTTAAAGGATGAGTAACTGCAGATGACAAATTCTATCTAGAGTATTGCCCATCTACAGTACAGTAGTAAATACCCCAAAACCTAAAGAGGAAAAACATGCCCTTCTAGCATCCCCTATACTGTAACTGACATGAGCTAGTATGAGACTTGCACAGTGTGTACATTGTACACTGTACACAGATGCATGGTTTTCATATTGAAAATATATGCTATTTTGCTCAAAGCTTGTGTTTAATCGACATGGGTTCTTGTTTACTACTTGGATAGACTATCTTGTCTAACAACATAACATCTTATTTTGCTACAACCAAAACAAGAGCTACTCGTAATGATTGGTTAACACTACTTATAGGATGCAGATATAGACATGTGTAGCACAATGAGATGACTCTTTGAATGGGCTCGCTGCCTGTTGCTGTGCCAAGGTGCAGGGCTTGCAAAGTGCAACCAAGTAAATTTTGTCTGTGCCTGCGTGATTGTGGTCATCTGACATCTGGGAGGCCACTGGAGCCCTGGGCCGGGGTACGGCGGTACCCCCAGTTCCCTCCGTCCGGTCCATCCAAAATGCATGTTGTTCCAGACTCAACATTACACACTGGATTTACACTATTTCTGTTCAATTTGATTTCACCGCAATTTTGATCTCAAAATTGAGTAGTTCATCATGGTCAGCTAACCAAGTCTTTTGCTATGGGAGTCACTATATTACTGTACAACGTGAATGAGTCACCTGTAGACACA
Organism: Benthosema pterotum; assembly: GCA_039105355.1. NCBI lineage: Eukaryota > Metazoa > Chordata > Actinopteri > Myctophiformes > Myctophidae > Benthosema > Benthosema pterotum. The sequence continues at coordinate 31,304,539 of CM076970.1, forward strand.
CAGCCTTTTATGTGTCTGTTATAGGTCATTTAGCAGTTGAATGTCCATTACACAGAGCTGACAGCCAGCCTTTTGAAACCACAGATTTTACACTGTTTGTGCTCCGTGTCCGCTGTGAAGCACACTCCTTTGTGGCCACTCCTTAAATGGAGCCCCTGACGCTGTGTAGTCTCTGCTCTCTATAGAGGTCCCCCAGGGGCCAACACAAACCAATCCTCATCCACACCCTCTGTTGTTTGTTTTGCCCTCATTTTGGCGTGTGTGTGTGTGTGTGTGTGTGTGTGTGTGTGTGTGTGTGTGTGTGTGTGTGTGTGTGTGTGTGTGTGTGTGTGTGTGTGTGTGTGTGTGTGTGTGTGTTCCTTAGTTGTCTCTTTCATTTGTATTAGTGTCCTGGAGACAAAAGAGGCTGCTGGAGAAAACCCAAGCACAGTTCTCCAGGCTAATATTGACTCTACCTCCCCTCCCTCCTCTCTCTCTCTCTCTCTCTCTCTCTCTCTCTCTCTCTCTCTCTCTCTCTCTCTCTCTCTGTAGTGGGTCATAAAGCTGGCCTATTCTAGATGGCCCATTGAGCGTGAATACACCTGCTGTCCTTTATGGATTTATTTTAGATGACGGTCACATAGGTGCAGGTTGTGTGTTCTTTTGTGGAACACACTGCTGCAGCAATTACTGTACGTCTGAATAGCTATAAGCTGATGTTGTTTCATCAGCAGCCATGACCTGTTTATTTGTCATTAGTGTTATAATTTGTATTAAGGGACAACAGAAGTGCCACTGGCAGTGAATGTTAAAATTACATCTTTTGGTTGCCAGTTAATTGTGGGAATTCAGACACAATCCATGTTGTTTTTTCCAGGCAATACAATTAGCTTGGTCCAAGTACATACGTTAGTTCAGACTAACGTGCCCTGTGGGCAGAGGCAGTCCATTTATTGACTTTACTTTGAGGCTGTGAGGAAAAGGCTATGTAAGACCCTCAATCTATGACCCTCCTGCTCTCCACGCCCACACTTAACACCATGAAAAGATACCATGCAGAACTATTCTGATGTCACAGCCCCCTTAAGTGCATAAATAAAGGAAACTGCTATCCTAAAGTGTTTTGGTGGTGTTTACAGTGTGTGTGCGTGTGTGCGCGCGCGCACACGTGTGTGTGTGTGTGTGTGTGTGTGTGTGTGTGTGTGTGTGTGTGTGTGTTGTGTGTGTGTGTCATGTGTATGTCATACCCTTGGGTGTGGTTTTCCCCATGGCTGCTACAGGAATGTTTTTTATGTTTGATGTTAATGATCAACCAACTACTGCCAATTGCAATGTCATGGATTGTGTATAATACATTAATATTCCTCAACAAAGCCACAGGGAGTAGGCAGTTCAGAAATCATACAATAAATCCATTTGTACCTGAAATGCAGCTAATTGAAAATTCAATGTGGACTGACTGAATATACAATAAAGGAGCTTGCAAGTTCCAGTGTTTTTTGGTTTAGTTGCTTGTAGACGGTGCACGCACTATACAAGCAGAGTTGACCACCCGCATGAGAGAGGATTGGGAGATATTACTCTCATGAGCTTGTAAACCAGTAGGTGTCTACCCGAAGAAACCATTACCCCCCACCACTGTTGCTGCTAGTGATATTGTATTAATATACTCTACCTACAGAGATACAGAAACATACACATACATTTGTGTTGGTTACACACACATACATTTGTATTTGGTTAATAACTAAACTTACATATTGGTTGAATGGATGAAACAAGACAAAGATGCAAATTGGACACTGGGAGAGACATTCATGCCCTCCTATTAAACTAACAGTCAGGTTTGATCAGTGCTGAATGGCTACTGTGATGTTACTGTGTGTGTAAGGTGGTGTATAGTAAACATCTTCCCAACCCTTTCTCTTCCCTTGTCCCTCCTCCTCCACCTGCTCTGCCGCTCAGATCTTCATTACAGTGAACTGTCTGAGTACAGACTTCTCGTCTCAGAAGGGAGTGAAGGGTCTTCCTCTGATGATTCAGATTGACACTTACAGCTACAACAACCGCAGCAACAAGCCACTCCACAGAGCCTACTCACAGATCAAGGTCTTCTGTGACAAGGTGAGCGCAATGCTGGAAATTAACAAGCCACCAGTAATCGTATTGTATGTTGTGTGATGCTCAAAAATAGTGCAAATGGCCCATCTACAAGCTCAACTGCATTGCAGTGCAAGTTTGTAGATCAGCATTTTAACAAAATAGGAATGCCAGAATTAAGTAATTGAAAATGTATTAAATTAATTAATTCATCCATCCATTCATTCATTCATGCTTGCATGCATTTATTTCTGCATTTATTTACTTCCTTTCTTCCTTACTTAGTTACCAGGGACAATGTACATGTTAATTTTCCACAGAAAAAAATATATTGTTTTTAGTAGCAGCTTAGTGTTGCCTGCAAGCAGCTGATACAACTTACAAAATGTTAGTAAAAAAATATAAAGAAAAGGAACTACTGGCCGAAGTGGGTGAATTAACATTCATAAAATATGGTGCATTCATTCTTCTAAACTAGATGGAAAGGTAGGCTACTCTGTGTGTAAACATTAAGGGTTTAAATACTACAGCTGAGCTACAGGTCTTGTTGCTGAGGTATTGATACTATTCCTGGCAGTCTTTCTCCCTCTAGTGGTTTTACCTGTACAATGTACCACACATACTAGTAGCTATTAACCATTAATGCTCTAATTTATACTTCATAAATCTGTATCACACAAAATAGGAACAGTATTTTATTAAAATCAACTGTTTTATAATCAAGGAAATTGATTAGATCAACTATTGCACCAATACATTGTTTCATTTAAAAGCTCTCATCAATTTCTGTTCTCTGCAGGTAGCAAAGAAGACTGACTTGCTTAAATCCTTTTAGGGCTCCAATGTCGTATCATCAGACTTTATACGCAATTAGAGCATCTAGCATTGTGGAAGAGGCGTTCCCACGCTAAAGTTGTTATTTTCGTTACCATCCTATTTCCCTTAAAACCTCCTAGACCTGTTACATTATGCATAGGTGTGTTTTGGGCGTTTTTAGCTTTCATCTAATCCCATATCTTTTACCGTTGTGCTTACTCCTCTCGCTGCATGGCCTGCCCACAGCATCGCTGTTTGTTCTCTCTTCATGCACCCAAAACATTTCAAGATCTAGCTCGATCAATTCTGGATCATTTCGTACCGTTCAAAGTGCTATTTGATCACCTATTATCAATGTTTTTTTGCTGTATGGGATGGGCATTTAATCCTATATTATAGGCGGGATCAAGCGAAACACATCCATCGTGAAACATGGTGAAACTGAATCAGCAGCAGCAATGTGTCACAAGTTAATGTCTTTATACAGTATTATATATCTTACCTAAACAAAATGGACACAATGAAGTGACCAACAACAGGCAATCTACAGCCGTTTATACGACAATCAATAAATAAGGAGAAGAAGTGAACTGATGCAGCAGCTGTTCCACTTGGACATCTCCAAGGCGCACAGATGCCCATGCGTTCTGCCTTCTCATGATATAGGTTAGCGTTTGCTTTTAAATCCTGTTAACCATTTCCCAAATTTGACAAAAATAACTTAAGTGACGAACACACCTGTGACTACACCTCCAGTTGCAAATAAAGCTGTCGGCAAAAGGAATAGTGGCTGAGGGAAGAAGAAAGCTGACAAAAATGACAGACCTATCCGCTGGTACTCGGTCTTGACTGCATTTTCAAGACAGTTTCTTTCTAAACTGACTTATTTCACTCTGTGTCCTTCTCAGGGAGCAGAGAGGAAGATCAGAGACGAGGAAAGGAAACAATTCCGCAAGAAAACAAAAGGTTGGAGAAAACTGCAGGCATTACAATCAACAAAAATGACCAATAGTATTCCAGGAACAGATGAGTGTTTTAGTCCATTAACTTGGGTAATAAGCCACCCAGACTCCTACATTATACTGTCAGATGCATCCAAAAAGTTTTCATTTCCAAATAAATATTTTACGGGAATGTTTCGATCCATAGACTTTCATCAGGCTATTTTATTCTACAAGACATATACCCACTTTCGGTACAAAATGGTATTTAACAGCTTATTCTCATAAGGGTTCTCGTCTACTGTTCTCTTCTAGGGAAGGATGGCAGTGTGGCTGTGATAACAGCTCCTAAGAAGCCGGACACAACCTACTTCAAGACCATGAGCGACCTGGAGGCACAGCCAGTTCTCTTCATCCCTGATGTTCATTTTGGAAACCTGCAGAGGGCAGGACAGGTACATGGACACCACACAACCTGGTAGAAGAACAGTGGTCTTCAAACCTTTTCATATTATATCAAGGCCCATTATTTGAGCCACGGGCCACCATCCGGTATGGGGGGGGGGGTCGCACCCATACCATTTTCAGGAATTATATTAGGGAAGTTAGCATCAATGATAACATCAGTTGAAGGGACACAGCATGCATAAAGATACAGATCTAACTCAGAGTTTTCTGTTTTCAATGATTAAATGATGTTGGTTTAGTGGTGCCACAATTGTAGTTAGTAGCAGTAGTATTGTTTCAAATCATTTTAATTATAAGCACTTTAAATTGAAATATCTTTGAAATTTGGGTTGTTTTGCATCCAGCCCTGTACTGTAGGTTAATAGAGCCAGCCCTAACCATTTCCATTTACTCGCTGTGTCTCTGTGAGCTGTGGACAGCCCAGAAACCTGCTAGTTCCCATAAATGACTTGTACAGATTGCAAGCTAATGCAAAGTAGTTATTAGCTGTACTTTCCATTAGTTTGGGATCTGTAGTCTACATTTCCTCTTCCTGGAATGTTAGCACTTTGAAATAGAAGCCATTGATGTAGCCAAATGAGTGAATACGCTCTGAGTGTCAGTCCAATTTATATTTGTACTTATGAGATTTTGCCATGCTAATATAAACTCCAACTTTAAAATAGTCGTTTATGCCACAATAACTTTTCTCCATGTGGAATGTTGGTATGAATACAGTACACAATATACAATTCTTGCCATTCTGTCTGTTTCAGGTGTTTGCATTCAACACAGAGGAGATCGAGCGAGAAGGGTGAGTGTACTTAAAGTGCAAAATAAGCAAATGAACAAAACAATAAACAAAACAAAAATGCAAATATGACATATGAAATATGGAAATGAATGGAAACAGACACACAGGAATCATCCTCATCACGAGAGTGGAATGCAAATGGTGTGTGTGTGTGTGTGTGTGTGTGTGTGTGTGTGTGTGTGTGTGTGTGTGTGTGTGTGTGTGTGTGTGTGTGTGTGTGTGTGTGTGTGTGTGTGTGTTCGTTCTCAGGAGTGTGCTGGTTAAAAGAATGTTCCGGCCGGCGGATGAAGATCTGTGCCCCTCACCTCATAAACAAATCAAAGAGGAGACCCATAAGAGAGGTAGCTTCACAGTTGCCTACCTGCCACACACAAATACACCCCCCCTCTCTCTCTCCATGCCTTGGAATGCAGCTAATTCAGAGTTCATCAATTGCTTATTATATTCTTCTAGTTGCCTAAAATGGGCCCATAAGTGATTTAGATACAATGGGGCACTTAAAATAAAGCATAAAAATGCATTGTGTGGAAGACAGCCGTCTCTTACTGTAGCACCACCTTGTGCCGAGTAGAAGATAGGTCCCTCAGAAACACCAATAAGAACTTAAATAGTGCTTCATTGGCCGCTGTAGTTCACTGGACCGACAGCATCTATAGTAGAGACAAATCTCACCATGAGCGTCGTGTATTGCTGATTCCGCGACAAATACATTTGGCTTGATCCTATTTTGTAGTGAAGACAGGCATGCATATTCTATACAGCGAATGATTCATATTTGACAAACATTTAGACATTTAAGAAATGGACCAGAAAGTATTAAAGAGTTATGAGTCATCAAAAAGACGAGTTCTCGGCAGCACCTATAATATAGGATTTACCAATATCTTTTGCAATTTGCTTTATAATGCTTCATAGACTTCGGTTAAAGGCACATCCCACACAGCAAAGGAAACATCCGTATTTGGTAATTATATAGCATGTTGAATCGTAAGGGGACAAGGACAAACATTTGTCCTGCATTTTCACATCTGCTTTTTTTTAGCAATACCAGGAGGCTGATTTTTTTTGTCACAATGTGTTTCTGGAGGTGTAGGACTCATGTGTAGAAACAGACAGCCACAGGCAAAGTATTGAAGCATTATTTACCAAAATCCACAATGGGAACCTCACAAGGAACAAGGTACCCCAAGACTAGAACTACCTTGAAACTAAGACCTGACAGGACTGAACAAACTGGGACATATTTATAGACATGACTAACTAGATACAGGTGAACTGAAACACACAATCAACACTGGGATAGGCTCACAGGCAACATAACACAGGTGGGGAAAACTATTCTAATCACAAGGTAGACAATGGAGGAGATGGCAAACAAGGCAGACAAGAAATCACATTACTACTACAAAATAAGAGAAAGAAAACCAACTTTGTAACAGACAAACAAAACGAAACAGCAAAACAAGACCAATCAAGCCCAAAATCTAATCAGAAACAGTCAAAGCACACGTGGACCGTGGACACACTTTTTCATATTACTCCTCCAGATAATGTGCTCTAGACATATCCTTACGATATTTCATATCCCATCATAGTTGGCTATAATTGGCTAATAATTCAAAGTTTGCAAGATAGCCCTTTTAGAACAAAAAATGCAGCATCAATTCACATGAAATCTTTCAGGCACTTTTCTACTAGGCTGAAAAATACTGTATATCCTACTCTTTTCACACTGTCCTGTTATAGTGCCACCAACAGCTGAAGTTTTGCAAAACACATTTTTGGAACAGAATTCCTCACATCATCCAATTGCCATGGTACCCTTTTCACATTGCCTTATTATAGCGCCACCAGGAGGCTACAACCTGACCGGATGGAGAACTGTGCTGAGAAGGGCACTTTTACTAGTTGTATTTGCGTATTTGTGTTCATGTTCCACTACAATGTACAAGCATTTGCACATTTTGCTGAAATATGGACAGAAGAATTCAATACTCTCTCTCTCTCTCTCTCTCTCTCTCTCTCTCTCTCTCTCTCTCTCTCTCTCTCTCTCTCTCTCTCTCTCTCTCTCTCTCTCTCTCTCTCTCTCTCTCTCTAGTGCTGCTCTATGTGAGGAAGGAGACAGACGAGGTGTTTGATGCTCTGATGCTCAAGTCTCCCACACTCAGAGGCTTGATTGACGCAGTGAGTAGTCATTTCTGTGTCAGGGGATGAATTCAAGACATGATATAACACAAGCATAATAAAAGCTTAACACAACCCAACTCTGGTGAATCGTGGGTGTGTGCACGAAACAAGCACACCCACACCAACAAATTCATGGGACTGTGCTCGTGGAAATATGCTTGTGTTATCACGCCACGACTTCTCAGCACAAAAGGCAGGTCCTGTTGAAAATGAACACATTTTAGTGACCCTTGTATGAAAGGCTCTTTCATCATATGATGTACAGTACATACATACATACATACATACATACATACATACATACATACATACATACATACATACATACATACATACATACATACATACATACATACATACATACATACATACATACATACATACATACATACATACATACATACATACATACATACATACATACATACATCATCCCATTCTGTCACATTCTTTACACAAACCATCAACACTGGACATGGGATGTTCTAGAACCCCTCACTATGAGCTTTTATATCTACTATTTATGAATAGCCAATGTGTAAAATGAGTGTTAAAGTTGTTAAAAATCAAAATGGCACAGATGCTTTCCTGGTTTGAGCAATGTTACACCCGCTAAAAGAGTTTGCCTGGCTTGTGACAAATAAAGCCCTCTTTTACTTGTTTCTCACAGATATCAGAGAAATACGGTGTCCCCACAGAGAGAATAGCCAAAGTGTACAAGAAGAGTAAAAAAGGGTAAGTGGTGTATCATTCGAGATACCAGAGTGTCCGCTTTTACACTCAAAAGCTCTGAATTTTGCATTTACTTTCACCAAATAAGATTAGCATATGATTTGGAAATCACATCATATATCTTATACTTATCATATTATTTCCCATATTATTTCATGGCCCTGGTTGTCGAAAGACATATTTTTTATCATTATTTTAGCTTTTTTTTTACCTATCCCTATTTGTAGTGAGCCATTATGGAGCATGTACTGTATGTCCCTTTATGTGTTTGTCCGAGCATGAAAAGTAACTGTCCATACTCGACTGTTTTGGACGTGGGAAGGCCCACCGGAACAGGGCTGGCCCCTCAGAGTCTGAATGACACCCCCAATGCTATACGTTTCTCATTATTATGATGTCATTGTGTCAGGATCCTGGTGAACATGGATGACAACATCATTGAGCACTACTCCAACGAAGACACCTTTATCCTCAACATCGAGAGCTATGCAGACGCCTACAAGGTCACACTCACAGAGATCTGATTGCTTGGTGACTGACCGCAAAGGACAGTTTTGCCGTGCCATTTTTCAGCCTACCCTGTTAAGACATCATTTGTATCGATGATACTACCAAAGGGAGCTACTTCTATTCTACTTGTTCTGTTTCGCTTTTGGACTGTGTTCAAGTTCTAAGGCTTGTCGGCTACACCTAAGTACGGAAATGGTGATTTTTCCTGGAAAACTTTGGTTGTATTTTCATAATCTTTGCTTCTACAAATCAAGTTAACGTACTGAAATAGCCTCCACAAGAGAAGACAACAGACTGTGAAATCTCATTGACTCAAGAGACACCAACTGGCTGATATCAAGGAGACTGTGAACGATTGGCCGATTAGCTGAGTGACATTTATTCTGGTGTTCCTGTGTGGCTTCTTCATATCTGTATGGATATGTTCTAAAACTGTTACAATATTGAACCACTCTGCCCAGCATCATGTTATTATAACTAATATTTGACTGTAGCAGAGAGAAATTATAAGACATAGGAAGGGGAAATTGCAATTACAAAGTTGGATCAGTCAAACCGTCGTGAACCAAAAATCTGAATACTCATATATACACACACTGTACTGTTCTGTGCCTTTTCCCCCCAATTTTATTGATCATGTGTCATTTAAGGAGACAAAAGGCAGGCAAATTCGTAAACACTGCTCAATTAATTTTGATATATTCTGATGATTGGTATTCTGGTATAATGAGTGCAATGAATAACAGCTAGCCTGCCATGGCCAGACTATAATCACTGCATAGATATTATTTGTGGAATTTCCACAAGGTGGTTACAAGCGGATCTCAACATCACAAACAAACTAACAAAAAGGTCTTATAACACTGGGATGAGTAAAATGTAAATCAAATTGAGGAGTGCCAGACCAATCTCTGCAGGGATGTCTTTCTTTTTTCCTGTGGCAGTTTGTGGTAGTTTCACCTTTTTTCCAGGCTGGTACTGATTTGGAATGGGAAAATCCCATACTCCTTATTCTTCATGGTATTGCACATGTTTTTTCATGTTTTATAATATAAAGATTACATATTATAACAGGTCCATTGTATTTCCACCTACAGTACCAGGCATATTTGTATTGTATAAAGTCAATTTTGTATAGATTTTTGTTTGACAAATAAGTCATAATTAGCTGTATAAATGCTATGTGATGTACATAATAGTCACATTTTGACTTAGTTTGAATATATTAAGTGGTCCTTGTTTTCAATAACTTAGCAGCTATTTGCATGCCAGTCCTTTGTTCATAATGTATTTGTTAGTGGTCTTATTTATTATTGCTTTTGATGACAATGGATTACTCTTGTTTGCATCTTATCCAGGAACCTCAAGTACTTGGTATTACAGTGGATTATCTCCACTATGTTCAAAGGGCCTTGTAATGCCCAGTTCCAGATGTTCTGCTATGTTGGAACATTATGGTACAATATATGCCACAAACCCTAATGTACAATACTTTTAAGGCATATCAAGAAAGATGGTTATTACTCAAAGATAGTGTAAACAACTTCTGAAGGTTGATGCAGGGCACTTGTCAGCCAGTTCATTAAATGTCCTTTGTGCATGTTTATGTTGAAAGTGAATAAAGATGTGAACATAGACCTCTTTATCTTTGGTGGAAATCCACATGCACTGCATAATACCAATTACTATATAACACAAATGGTAATCAAGTTTGTTTTGTTTTTTTCCCATTTTGTTTTTATTTGATAACAAAAATGGACACTCCTACACTGAACACAAATTGCAAGTAACAATACAAAATCTACAAAATGGTACATTTTTGTTCAATGGATAAGTGTACAGTATAATTTGATACAATACTGTTTTTTTATTTGTCTATATTTGGTAGCCTGGCTAAAGCCAGACCAGATTTTTGAAAAAAAAGGAAAAGAAAAGAAAAAAAAGCCTATCTGCAGACAGGTCTGGAATAGCTCAATTGTACACCCATTTCCTAATCCAGAGCTGGGGTGTCCAATCAGGACACATAATTCAAATCTGTTTGCATACTGTGTCTCGATTGGTCACCCCGATTTTCTGGAGTAGGAAATGGGTATACAATTGATCTATTCCAGACCTATCTGCTCACAGAGTTTTTGCCAACAGCTGATTTGGCCTGGTTTTAGCCAGGCTATACATTTTGGCACTTGACCACAAGATGCTACTGAATGAAATAACGGACTGAAGAGCTTTCCTCGTCGAGTTGAAATGGCAGCGGAGACTCAAGAAGTTTTGTGAATAGAGTTGCACTTTTCCTTCCCAGGTAGTTTTTCCCCTTTTTGGAATTTTGTTGAGTTCATGCATTTTGCATTCAGGTGTGAACCATACCCACTGTACTAGACCACTGGCTTTCTAACATTTCCATATCAGGATGCCCTAATGTATATGAATTTTACCACAGACCACCATTTGGGAACTTTTCTACCAACGTCAAGATTTGCCGACATTTTCTGTAGCCCTTCTACAAGCTCCTATCCAATAGCCTAGTTTAAGAAAATGTAGAAATGTGTAACTAATTCAGTAGTCTCTTGAAATTGAAATAAAAAATACATACTGCTACTTTCGGACAGTAGCAACCTGGTGATCATGCAAACACAAACGTTCCCACAAACACACTGGGAAAGAAAAGTGCACGATGTTACTTCCAAGTAACATTTGCTATAGAGCCTATAGATCTGTTGATATTTCTGTTTCTTTGCATTGACATCACATACTCATACATACAACATTGCCACGAACAGACGCACAGAAGCACTTGTGCTCGATGTTGTCAAAAGACGATGGATGATGACGTCTGACTCAAATATACCCGTAACCACTTCCTGCTGATATGTCATCAGTGAATGAAAGTATATCGGGACATAATCTGTGTGTACCGTGGTGCAATTGCCATAACTGAAGCTATTTTATTAATGCTAAATGTGATGTCATTACTAAATTATATACACTATTGTGTAGAAATGAATGTTCAAAGTTTTATGCATAGCAACATTTGCGGTCCCTTCCACCCCAGCCCCATCATACCCATCCCATACAATTTATAGCATAAATATGAATATACTGTACAATTTCATCTCTTAAAAATAAAATGAATAATTTAAAAGTCAAAACCATGAAAGCGAATGTATTTCACTGTGGCAAATTCGCCATCCTAACCGAGTTATAAGAATATAATGTACTGAATATATTATTTCTATTGATTATACATTCCTTGAAGAGGGATACACCTCCTGTGTCTTTGTGATTTGTCAACTTCATGTACATTATATTTAACAGAAGTTTTGCATTTGTGCCAGTTTATATTCTAATAGAGACCATTCAACTTGCCATTAAGTGTCAATAAATAGGTGGCATTATGTGATGTCCAGGATTTCCCCCCTTTTGTTGTCATATTTTTAAAAAAACATTTTTGAAACAGGAAGAACAAAATTGTCAAAGTTAAACTATGTTTACCAGACATCCCTTGTACATATCCATACAGTAAGTCATGAACAGTGCACTGAATCCAGTGTTCACATGGAGTCATACAGTAGAACAACAATGGAGCTCAGTCAATACTTTCAATTACCTGCAGAACACCATATACAACTTGAGAGCAATGTTTAAAAAAATACAAACAAAATAAAAACAAATGCCACAGATAAAAGGTAATAAAATAACAGAGAACTTGGATTGGGCTCAAACGCTGAGGTTGTTTTAAATCCCTCACATCTCTGTTGGACAATCTAAACTACAATTCACAACAACCACACACGACAGTATGGATTCTGTGTTCAAAACTAAAAGAAAGTCTTTGATGGTATCAGAGTCTTCATCTATCACAGCTGTTGTGGGACCCGCCTTGTTGGAGTGTTTCACAGAGCGAAGGAAGAGGCATGCGCTTGTATGAGGACTGAATAATCCTATGTTGCAAAAGCATGGGACGGCATTAAATCATGTACAAACATTTACTTTCTTTTACATGTAGTATGATCACCTTTGGTATTGGTAGCACATAGAATAACTTGTTGCTGCGTGTGTCTGTGTATGCGTAGCCCCTTACATGTGCCTCACTCTGCCTCACAAAATGTCCTTGTCAGCTCAAGGCTAAAGTGATGTTTTGTTAGAAATCACTTTTTCGGTCAAGTGATTTTGGAATTGTGTCGAATAAAATCAAACCACAGCAGGGAAAAGTCCATTTGGTGTCTACTGTGCACTGCTGGGGTCACACTGAAGCAGCCGAACAATGGACGGGTCATTCTTAGCTCCCTCCACAAACTCCTCTAGGGACAGTTTACCTGAGAGAGAGAAAGACAGTTGATTTGATTATTTATTATATTATTGACTAATCAGTATAGCAAGAATAGTCTTCTCTTTTGCCTAAACTGAAAACGCGAATAGTTAATAATATCAGTAAAAAAAAAACAACAAAAAAAACAACAGAAATACCTATAGGATAGTATGCTGACGGAAAATGGGGAATGACACTAAGCAAACGTTGTTGGGTTCAGGAAATGAACCTGCAAGGCAGGTGCCTGGATTACCACTACACCAGCCAGCTTAATGATAGAAAATCAACTAGAAAAGCCAGGGTTTATAGGCAATAGAGTCAACTAAAATAGATAGAGCTATATTTTGTGCCTTTCCCCCCCTCTACATTGCTTCTACTTTGATGCTGCAGCTGTTTCCCTGCAGCCAGTTCAGAACTTGGTTGTTGTCAACAAATCACGAAAACAAAAACATTCATTGGGCTCAGCGAAGGTGTGAGAGTTAATGTGAGAGTGGGAGGGGTTGTGTGGGGTGAGCCAGCATTTTAGCCAATAACAGCAAGAGGTGGACTTAGGTTCTGTTTTTAAACAAATCTGTATATAAAAACAGTGTTTGTACAAACTAAAGTTGCCTCTATTGCCTTTAATTGAGAAAGTCTTACCATCTCGGTTTGTGTCCATCTGCCTGAAGATCTTCTCTGTCCGTTTCTCAGGAGTGGATTCATCCTCAGGCATCTTCATTACTGATGACACCATCTTATAGATGGCCTGAAGATGGGGAGACAAACACATTTACATTAAGTGGAGTGCATAAACTTTAGCATAAGAACTACCCCCATGTATTTGGTCACAGACAGGGACCCCCTGTACATATGAACAAACTGAAAATGTAATTTTGTGCCCAAGGCACAGCGATAGGCACGTTGGAATGCAAACAAGCGATAGTGCTTTCTTGCGTTAAAATTTCTGCATACTTTTGAATTGCACAGCATGTGCCACCTCACTGTTGGTACACCGTTGATAATATTACTGCTATACTATAAATGTATGAAGATGAAATGACTGACTGGCGTTTTTGAGCTGCCCAGAGATATGGAAATAGCTGGACAACTGCCAGGAAGATGTCTGTGTAGTCCAAGATCCAAGAGGCTTTCTGCATTAAACCACTCCTCTCTTCTCTTCAAAATCTCTCCTCAAATGTGCAGAAATTTGTGATTACACAAACAAACATCTTCTCTCGTGATTCTAAGAGGCTGCAAGTGATTGTTTTTAAAATATGTGCTCTAAATTCCAATAGAAATCTTTTCTAGAGGCCATGTGTTTGCTCAGCTCAACAGGTTGCTACTCAGTAAACACCAACTCCGTGATCCAGTCAGAATGCCACATCCAAACAGGAGAGAACTCACAGGATGAACAAGTGAAACTGGAAGTGATGCAACACACGAGTAAGCAAACAAAGTTTGACCTGGACCACAAGCTAATCCCTTCCCTTCCATGGATGAGATTTCAATTTGTAAACCACTTGTATTTGTTGTTCACTCAAGTGCTGGAGGGATGGGGAGCACCCTGTCAGCAAATAAACACTCTATAGAAAGTTATTAGCATATTAGTTATTTCAACAAATATCTTTGTTTTAAATACAATTTTAAATTATAGCTGGTTTAATAAATTGTCATGCCCATATTAAGTGGCTAGAGAGAAGCAGAATGAATGCCATTTTACAATGTCCATGGGCTTAATGTTGTGCTGAATAAGAGTTTCTCCATCTTAAAGCAACACTGGAGCTATTGAAGCACACAAGGGAAAGCTTGGTAGAATTGCATAGTTGCTTGTTGTCATGCTGAGTCAAAGGATGATCGGAGGCTGTGAGGAGGAGTTGTTCTACAAATACACCATGGATAAGTGCAGTGCAGACGACCTGAGAGAAAAACTGCTATTTTCACTCAAATTACACAGTAGACGTTTTTTCTGCTGTGGGAACTCGAATGGTGCAGAACAGATGGACATGGACGTTATCCAGTATGAATCTGCGTAGAACTGGTGCAAGTAGATGAGGAAAAACATTGCAAAAAAAAAAAAAAATCAACAACATGGTACTAAGGTAAGAAGACAAGGACAGGCATACAAAATAATAATTGAAAAAAGATTAACATATATAAAAAATGGTCAAAAAAAGAAAAAGAAAGAATGAGCCATTGAACAAATAAAGTTGAGATCATGTCAGGATGTTGACACACAAAGACACACACTCACCGTTACAATCTCCAGCATCTCAGCCTTGCTGATGTATCCGTTGCCGTCCAGGTCGTACATGCTGAAGGCCCACTTCAGCTTCTGGTCCAGGCGCCCGCGCGACGTCACACTCAGGGCAATGATGAACTCCCTGAAGTCAATGGTTCCGTCCCCGTTGGCGTCGAACGTGCGGAACACGTGCTCGGCGAACTTGGAGGCGTCGCCGTACGGGAAGAAGTTGCCGTAGATCTTCTTGAACTCGTCCATGGAGAGCGCGCCGCTGGGACAGTCCCGCAGAAAGCCCTTGTACCACTCCATGATCTCATGCTCGGTGAAGTCGGTGTTCTCCACCAGGTCCTGCATTATCTCAGGACGGAGCTTGCTGTTCTGTTTGCCCATCGCGACTGATGATGCTGCAGCTGCTGTGCGTGTTGATGAGAGGTTGATGGAGCCTTAAACTGTGACAGAGAGGGGGAGAGACAGAGAGAGAGATAGCCCATTAGGAAAGAGGCATTTATATGAACTTTAGAGTAGAATATCAGGTAAGGAGGGAGGAGAGGACAGGAGAGGAGAGGAGAGAAGGATGGCGAGATGAGATGGTACAGAAAGAGACGGGGAAAAAGAAATGTCAATAAAGCTACTATCACTCACTGTAAGAAACAGAGGAAGCGAACCGGAGGCAGAGCGACAAGCTAAATAACAAGGTTTGATACAGACGCAGCATTTCAGAGTCAGGATGAGTCACAGCACAGCACAGCACATACTCTCATGCTCGCTGCAAGAGAGACCACCAAATGCTACAAGCTGCACAACAACCGCACCCGGTCTGAAGAGACTTCTGATAACTCTAATGTCTAAACTGCTACAGGCATGCTCCGTGTCTGTCGTTGCAGGTGCGACTTCCTGTAACAAACTTGCTTGTGAGCTTGAACATCACCACAACCAGCAGTTAAATCACACAAGTCATGGTTGTTGACCCATTTTGTCTTTTTCTCTTTTGAGAATGCACTCGGCATGATCTCCCACAGCAAAGACAAAAACATGAAAATGCAAGATAATCTCAAAATTAACTCAACAGTCAAATAAATTCAACCTTTCAACTATATTTATGCACACTCAACCTATGGGACAGACAGAAAATGGAACCAGCCCTAATCCTCCCATATGTCGACGTTGTGCAATATAAAAGATAATCACTCCTCTGAAATTAATGGCTTGGAGAAAAGTACAAATAAAAGCTTAAAATGGAATATATAATGCCTAGCCTTAATTTTCTCAGCACTTGCACCAAGCAGGACAGCTGGCTACTAGTGATGAACCGATGGCCTATATAATTAAATGTTGCTATGGATAACATTAACTGATGTCGGTATAATCTCATTCTGCATCAACATTGACAAAGGCCTATGAACAATGAATTTGAAAAAAGAAATGCCACTTAATTCCAAAGCTAGAGATAGTGTTATTTAAATGTTGGTCCATATCGTAACATAAACAGCCTGAATGCAGTGTAATTATTAGAAGTGTTCCAACTTGTTGACTCTTTTGAAAACGTCCCCAGAAAACACTGATGGACTAGATCAAAAATTGTTATTTATTTTTCAATTTTAATAAAATATCTGCTAAAATGATCACGTCAATTCCTTACAGATATTTGTATTGATACTGATGTGTTAACCAATTCATTGCCCATCCTTCCTGGCTAATGACTGCTACCCGGCAGCAAAGACAAATCATTCAAATAAGCTACACTTGCATTGCTCCCCAAGGGAAATCCAAGTGGTCACAGCAACAGCATTAAGCATGCATCACAGTATACAGGTAAGAATAGAGATACGTAGTACTATGCTGGATTCAGCAATAAAAATGTACGATCATTCTAACAGCGAGATGAGAGATAGAATTTGTTTGAATATATTATAGTGAATATATATGCATCAATATACTGTACATCTACTGAAATGAGATATATGAATGGATATACAGTACAGCCATTCACTTTGAATATGAGAGAAATATACACCAGTAAATACAGATTGTAGCATTGTATATAGTAGATAATGTGCCTAGATAATGCACAGTACCAACATGATCAACACAGAGGTCAGAAGTACACAAACATTGTATATCAAGACTGAATAGAATGAGTGAGTATAAATAAAGCTTACAACAGTTATCCTCAGAACTGCAAGCATCTGCCACAGCTATGTGGTGTGAGTGTACATCCCAGTGGTCCATGTGCAAGTGTGCCAGAGTCAAGCAGGAGTCGGTAATCCCAGAGAAGGGAACAGACAGCACAGGTCTTAAGTTCTCATGTGGCAGTTAGGCTTGGTTGTGGAGCCTGACGGCAAGTACTGGCACAAACCCCAACCGTGTACGGGGAGGGAGGGGTTGACTCTGTGGTTCAATGTGCTCCTCATCCCCGCTTGCACACAGGGAGAGGGATGAGAGTTTGTAGAGCCCGTTCTGAGCTTAGCAAGGGATAATGACAGATAGCATCAGCAATGTTGGGTCAGGCTGCTGCGAAGCACACAACAGACAGATCACTCCAAAAGGGGACGTCTGATCTGTCATGACACCTGTTTATTTGCAACCATGTTGGTGACATCTTGTTCTAATATTATGTTTAGATTTCAAACCATAATAATTAGGGCTATATAAGTTTCACAAATTGATAGCTTTTTTATAAATATTAGTTTGGATTGCAGCAGTTCTCATGGCTAAGCATTATTCTTCAGCATTTTGTAAATTGTGATCTATTCAGCATGAATTTTTAAAGCCACATTTTGCACATAGAGTAGTTTTATTTATGTATATTCTGCTGTATGAGTGCTAATTACTAATGTAAAAGGTTTGGTGTTGAGTTGCAACACAGTAGCCTCCCTCCTGTTTTCCATTCACCAACATTACATGTCTCGCCATCTGTCATTCAAACCCATGATTTTGTAAAGATATGTGACAATCTATGAACCTGGTTTTCAGGGTGGACTCATAAACCCAGGCATCAAACCACTACCTTGCTGGCTCTTACCCTAAAATCGAACTCATCCTGACCTGGCTTCAACAGTCAGATGAGTCATCAATTTTATCTCATTCATAAACTCGGTCTGATGACGGCATCGGTTTATTTAATTCATAAACGCTGTCTGAAAGCTACACAGTAGGACTGCAGTCTGCACTGAGGATCTGCACTGCCTGACCAATTGCATTACAGTGGAGGCTGTTACCATGGTGACAAGAGGAAAATAAATCACTCATGTTTGTGATAGCAAATTGGAAAAGATGTTAAAAACAAAAATATCAAATCTTGTCACTTCTAATTAAAGTTAATACCAAAACAAAAAACTGCTGCTGATAAGTAGCTAGTGCATCTGGCACTGCCTGTTGATTTGGATACTATTGACTTGAGATGTACTGCACATGGATGATAAGACTTAATATACACTCATAGACTATTATTATACTGGGTGCTTATTCATTCACATTGTTCTCTGTTAGACAGACTTGCATATTAGACTTCACTTGAAATGTGCATTTATCACCAATGGGGTAAGTCGGATGAAATATAATATTTCACTCATAGATCAATTCACTGATAATGAACTGCACATTTATACTTGCATTTGATTGCCTCTGGGCATTTTCCCCATTCCAGTAGAAACAATATAGTGAATAATTTGAAAGTAACTTTAAGCCCTTTTCACACCAAAGGGACAAGACCATTTAGGCGTTAAGGCCTCCATCACCACTAAACCCCTTATCCTTTAACATCTTCACTTTTTTTTAAACATGTTTTCAACAGTCAAAATGGCCAATCTACAAGCTCACAACATAGATTGGCATGTTGAACTATTCCAAAATGTTTTTCAAAAAAGTAAAAGAAAAAAGGTTAAGACGTTGGGGGTAAGGGGTTCAGCTTGTGAGGAAAATGAAGCCCTATGTCTTGCAAACGTTACTTTGGATCCAACAAAAAGGAAACCACAAACAACTGCAAATTATAATAAACTGCACAGTTCACATGAGGTTACTTTAACTCAACTAAAATCAGTCACTTGGCATAGGATGACACTTCACCCTCCAAGATCTATTCATAAATTCATCTTGTCCCAAATGGACTCTTTGCTCCACAACACAACCCTAGCCACTTCCAGTACTGTACAACCATAACACACCATGTGCCTCCTTGGTTGTGATGGTTGTGAAAATGAAGGGAGGGAAACAAGATCAAAGTGCACCTGGACAACACAGCCTAAGGACGAGGCTATTTCTGGGATCTGAATGCTTTGAGAACACAGCCTTAAATTAACCTTTAAGGCTCTTATACCTGACGCTACTAGAAAGCCAATGACGACACTGTTGCATAACCATGGTGGTAACCCATGGCAGAAAGCTAGCCGCGTGGTCAAACCTGGGCCGCCCCGAGAACTGCTAGTCCTGATGTCACTGGTCATAGCCGTATGGTCAAGGGCTGGCGAGAGCAAAGAACAAGGCTCTAGGTAAACTTTCTGATCCGTGTCTGAGAAGGTCAGAGAAAGTCTCACACTGCAGTCGTATTAACCAGACAGGAACAGACTGTCACTCTCAAAATACACATGTTCATAACAGACTAACATAGATAGGCTGGAAATGTATGTTTTATACTACATTTGGGACTAAAAATAGAATTTCTTAGAATTTCTTAATCTATAGTTTGTTTCTTAAATATATAATATAATGGAATTGTGCATGTCTGTTTTTTTTAAGTACCGGTAACTAGCATTTAAGAAACCTGCTGTTTTTTGCCGAGAAGTCACGGTGCGATAACGTAAAGCATATTTATGCGAGCGTGGTCCCGTGAATTTTCAGAATGCGTGCTTGTTTTGTCTTTTGTGCACACCCTAGCAAGTCACCTGGATTCTAGCCTGGTCTAGCCCTCAATGATTTTGGCCTTGGGGGGCGGGGGTGTCGTGGGATCCACACGGCGGAAGTGCTGCGCTCTGATTTGATCTCACTAACGTGTCGTCATCTCCGGCCCCTCCCGCGCCCGTCCACTGCTGTTCTACGTCACATCATTTAGAGCGACGCCCACCCCGGAAGGTTCACTCCCCCCTCAAGGCCACTTTCCAACGTGCGTTAGTCCAGGCTTTCCGTTTTCGCGCAACGCAAATGAAAGCCTGGGTGTCGAGGCTACCTGGATTCTGACACTCAAGTTATCGCACCCCTCTTGAGCAGACCTGTAGCAGAGCTGATGTTGGACCAGGCAACAATCGAGGAGCATTTATCATTCCTTGTGTGCACAGCCCTTAAATGAATTTTGTGTTCTCAATAGCAGTTTCATGAAACAAATTGCACCAAAGCCATAAGCTTCTATGTTTTTTTGTGCTGTAGCTAGCTATGTCTTTGCTGTCGAAAAGAAACCACCCAAATCCAAAATACCATTATATTTTGAAATACAAAGCACTGAAGCAATACTGCCTGAAGTTAGTTGTGGCTTTATATATTGTCAATGAATTGCATGAGAGGGGGAGACGTGGTGGAGTTAGTTACTTTAACCATGGTGAATAAATATTATTTTATTTCTAATCTGCGTTATCGATTATTATTTTTTACAGAACTCAGTACTCAAAAAAGCTATATGGATGGACACAACCAATCCAATCCACATGAAATTAAAATGACCAACCGAGACAATATTTATGGTGCTCTCACTATTATGCTGTAATGCAATAGGGATCATTCTTGGCAGACCAACTTGAAGGGGTCATTCCTCTCAGGTCATCTACACTTACATAACATTAAGAAGTCTCCATTTATGACCTGCAGGTACTGCAGGCTAAAGCTTACATCAAGAGCCCTTCGAATAATTGAAGAGGCAAGAATAAAGAATGCAAACAGGAGAAGAAAAAGCAGACATTAAAGCACAGTGCCCTGGTGGAGGAGGACAGAGGCCCGATTGTGGACCGAAAGTTTCCATTTGACACACATGAATGACACATTCATGATGAAATATGATCCCAGCTCTGAGCCTCTGACCAGGTTGCAGGGATGAGGTCATTCATTCACCACCTGATAGACAAGCAATTACTAGAATTTCAGGACGCACACAAACACACAAGAGCCTGGACGGCTTAATTAACTTTTGATGACATCTGCAATTATGAAGCCAAAATTTAAATGACGTATCTACCAGTATTTGATCCGACAACAAGTTTTTTTGAGAGTACAGTGCAGTCTAGTTTACTGTATGTGTGTGTGAACTACACAGGTAGGTAGGTAGCAGTTCAAAAGAGTTATTTATAAAAGCACAATGGGTCCTGAAAGTGAATCTGTTCCCCAAAGTACATCACCTTTGTTATGCACTCACTCGGTTTGAAGTAACAATAGCTTTCCTGTTTATATTTAAAGTCTCTGTGGAGGCAAACATTTAAATTCTCTGTGGAGGCAGATTTCAATAAATATTTTGTGGGCAGAAGATGGAATAAGAGACTGTATATCAGAAAGGAAAGTAAACATTGGCACTAATGCAATGTTTTCACATGCAACTCACAAATCTCATATAATAACATCCCACTTCCGAATTCATGATTGTTTTATTACCATTTTAGACTTTCTTTGTTTTTGTTATAGTTATTAATCAAATGTAATAATTTGTCAAATGTCTTCCATGTATGGCATTTACTCCTGTTTTCAGTCAAAACTGGGTGGACGTCCAGTAGCCACTACCAAAGGAATATTTCATAATAATCTCTCTATTAATTGATTCATTTTTCCCTAAATGTTTTGATACATTTGTGAAACCGGTTATATACTCCAAGCCACAGCACAGGGTACTACTTCTGTGCTGTGACGTTAACTTCTAGAGCAAGCAGGACTCACATTGCAAGTATCACAGATCATGACTTTAAGGCTGATCGCTGAAGCATTTCCTACTGTCACCCTAGTATCTCATCTGTCATTTTGTAAGGTCAGAGCTTGGCTGCTGCCTGGGCATTAAGTGTGCAACCTAAAAAATGTCAACTGGAAATTCCAAGTGTGCTTGAGACAGATGTCAGCATCCACAGTGTCTGTGGCAGCACAGAGTCATTAACCACTTGACTTGGCATAGTTGGCAACCTTCTTTTCCCCCCCTAGTACAACAAATCGTATCGATTTACACACTGCAACACATTTTGAGCCTGTAGAAATTGGTTTAAGAAAAAAAGTGTGTATCATCATATGTTTTCAGAATAGGGATGCTAGGCTTCATGTGGTTAATTGAAAGCAGAACACACACACACACACACACACACACACACACACGATATCTCTCCTTACACATGTAACTAAACTACCACTCACTCTGCTCAGTGTTCTGTTCATATTACCAATACCTGCCACTGTAATATACTTCTGGGTTCCGTGTAGGCTATTAATACCCCAGCTATATATTAGGTTGTCACAGCTGTCATAGTATAGCTGTTAATATAGTAGTTTGTATTGTTTAGTTGTAGTATGTAATGTGGGAGAAATACAACAATGTGCAAACACAGCAGCAAGATTTGTGCACCGTTGCGACGTAAGAAGATTGGCCAATGGAACTCAACCACCCTAAGGACTACAATCTGTACTATCCAGACTAACAGAGCTGCTACATTTAAACCGATAGGGAATCTGTTAGTTTTCTTCTTATTCTGCATGATCTGTCTTGAAGTAGCAATAAAAATATTATAATGTGCTATAACCTTTTATAAAACAATGCATTGTAGCATAACTCTGTCTACAAAAATTTGTACCCCCCTCCAACTGTATATATTTGTCCCCATTTTCAACTGTTTTTATTGTATTGTTTTGTGAAATTGTGACTCTTGCTTTGGCAATGTAAATGTCTGTTTTATCATGCCAATAAAGCTCCTTTGAATTGAATTGTAATGTTAATAGTTGTTGTAGTTCTAGTATGCTATAGGCCTAGTTTTAGTATGTAGTTCTATCTAGTTATTCTGTTTAGTTTTTCCTAAATAGTTGTTTTAGGTTATTACCGGTACAGTTTAGCATCTCCACTTTACAACTAGGTTGTAAAGTGAGGACATGAGGACAGGACATGGCAGACAGTCTGCTGTAAACAAAACAAAGGCTATATGTTCATATGGAAATGTCAATCTGCTTACAGAACTGAATCCTCCAGCTCATCTGTCACAGTCTGCCATGACCTCATTCTGGAAATGCAGCACCCATTACCATGTGGCTTTCTATGCAAAACATTCATATTGTCTCAGAATCAGAAGTCAATATGGTTCCTTCTCTACTTCTCTTTATTAGTAATCTGTTTTCACTCACTCTTGTTCATTCAATTCCTTTGCATTCTCCGGTGTTGTTTTCACCAAATCTCTCGGTGCTTCCCTGTTCTCCTTCACCAGATTGCTTCTCTAGTCTGAAGGCCACGTTCAACTGAAAAAGGGACAGACGAGACTAACTACAGGGGACGCTGCCACCATACCGTGACCAGTCTGGCCAAAATACAAGCACACAAAAACACCCACATGGACCAATATAGAACAAGGTTTAAATTTAGAGCACATTCAGCATCCTAAAAAGTGTTGGAGGGACGGTTCAACCACCACACCAAGGGGGCCATTATCTCTAGACTCCACCCTTGTGTGACCAGCACTACCTCCACAGGTCTTGGCAGTGCAGTGGAGATGGTCAGTCCATGCAGTTCATTCTCGAGTTCTCCTACGCTCTATCATCTAGCAATCAGATCCCTGTGACTCTCAGTCTGTTAATGTCTTCTATTTTTTTCCACCCCTGTCATTCTCAAGTTCTCGTTGCCCCCCTCCCTCCTCCTCCTCAGAAGCTGTTTGAGTTTAAGTATTTGGGGAAATGTCAGTCGCTCCCTGTGTATTTCATCATTTCTCTCCAGAAATCACCTGGTCCATCGAAACAGCTTCCTCACATCCTAAATCACCAACAGCTCGCTCACATCCTACAACAGAACACCTGTGTGATAGCAATTATTTTGCTGATTCATGTTCTATTAATTAGGTGCAATTATTTCTAATATTGTTATAATGCAAACACTGTTGTGCGCAAATATCGAAAATAGCCTGATATTTTGGTATATTTTAGATATATCACAATACAATGCTCAATCAATGCCATTCCACTGGTTTTCTGTGGCCAAATCAAATACCATCCATTATATTTGTCATTTTACCCTGTTGAGTAAACGAGTATGGTTAGAGGCTGAAAATGTGAATTACTATGTGTCTGACAAAACAGTCCATTTCAGTGATTCCACTACTATACAATACATCCCCATCTCAGGTTCTCTGTGGTTTGTAAGTAGAGAAGTAGAGAAGAGCTTTTCCTTTCACTTCGTTTTTCGTCGACCATCTTTTGTGCTGATTGAATTATGGAAAAGACAATTCAATCAACACAAAAGATGGTCGACGAAAAACGTTAAAGCACTTCAGTCATTGTAGACCTTCAGCAAAGGCATCCTTTAGAAAGCAAGTCAGCAGACAGACATTTAAACTTTAAATCAGTGGTTTTCAACCGGTGGTCTGGGGACCACCAGTGGTCCTTGAGAGGGTTTTAGACGGCCCCCAGCTAAATGATGGACTTTGGATTTTGTTCTGTATTTTTGCCAGTTTTGTTTACCAAATACAGCCTGGTATTGTGGACAAAAGCAAAATAGATTCTTTGGTTTTTGGGTCTGTGGGGCTTAAAATGTCGTCAAATGGTGGTCCGTGGCTCAAATGCTGAATAAATAGTGGGCCCTGGTGTCAAAAAGGATGAAAACCCACTGCTTTAAATCTATCGCTTTGGTCCACCACTCTGCAGTACATCCTGACTTCTGACAGCCAATGCATCAGTTTACTTTGAGACTAGACAAATGGACCCGTACAGTGTCTGTCACGGTCCATTTATACATCGATTCGCATAGTTAAATTAACTCAATAGGATTACTGTGCAAGACTGCTAGCTGCTGCATTGTCTTATCGTACACACAAACAATTAAACAAACATGCACCAGGAAAAAACGCCATAGCTGCAACTTGAACAACTTGAACTTCAACCCATTATCGCCGAACTTGGTGATAATGGCTACTTTGGCTAGTCAATCACATATAATGTTGATGTTCGCTTTGATATTCGTGCATATTAAAACCCTCACCTGAGCTGCCCTGCAAGCAACGCAGTGAACAGGAAGCAGATCATACTTAACCACCTACCTCGCTGTGCAAGTTGTTGTGCCGTGTTGGGGAAGGACGGGGGGTATAGTCCTGGAAGTTTGTTTAATGATAGTCCATGGGGCTTCTTTCCTTCTTCCCCCCGGTTGGCAGACAGACAGCGGCTTCCTATGGGCGAATAAATCAATAGAAGTTGTTTGAAAGCAACAGGTTGCTGGATAGAGATCCTCCCCGACCGTTACGTTTCAAGTCCAAAAGTATCTCCAGCAAGCCGCAGGTTGTGCAGCCGTGCAAACCCTCCACTAAGCCCCGCACAACCCTGACGTCAGCGCGGCCACGTGGTCCGCTCGGAGCCAATGGGAAGAGTGGGCTGCGTTGGCCTGGCAACACAACCACCCCAGCGGCCCGAATGATGCAGCCCAGGGCCGGATTTAGCCAGCCCTACTAGGGTGGGCTGGAAGAATGGCAGGGTGGGAAACTTTCATATGAAGCAGTGGTTTTCAAACTTTTTGATACCAGGGCCCATTATTTATTCGGCATTTGAGCCATGGACCACCATTTGAGGACATTTTAGCCCCACAGACCCCAAAACTTGACTCCCCCATTGCCGAAATGTCAGCAGTGATCTGCTTGTATTAAACGACGTCAAGCTCACCAACTTTGCAGCTGTAGAGAAAGCTTGATACATCTCTGTCGATCTGCAAGGGTTTTGTGCCATAAAATCCACCGTAGACATATTATGAGCTACTTTCTGTCCAGGATATTCCTCAACAAACATCACAAGCCCCCATCTTGAAAACAAGAGCCAAGGGGGAGTGCTTGTTTTATACACTGACACACACCAGGTGCACCTGGTCAGTGCACATGTAGTATTTCCAAGATGGCACCTTAATTGGCTCTCAAAGAGTTACATCTTGTTAACCAACTTTCCACCATTTAGCCTGGGGATCACCTGGACCTCTCTCAACCACTGATGGTCCCCGGACCACTGATGAAAACCACTGATATTACCTTTCATTGGGGGGCAGGGGTGGGCACTGCCCACCCCTGCCCCCCTCTAGATCCGGCCCTGATGCAGCCTAGGGGTTGACACAGACTGACAGACAGACCCCCAAGAGTGAGAATTCAAAGTGAGCTGTCATACTGTTTATATAAAAGAATGAATGGATGGTAAAAAAAAAAGAAAAAAATATATATTATAACTATTATAACTTGAGATGGATACTCTCATGATGGTTATTCATTTCTCTTCTCGTTACTCCTACTGCATTGCTGTTTATGCAGTAATTTAATTGGAAAATCAATAGACAATTGACTATTTGAGTGAGGTGGGCATTATAAGGGAATCAATTATTAATGGCAGTAAAAGACAGTTGCCAGGTTATGGTCAGGACCAGGTGTGCTCAAGGCAGCACATTGGAAGACATGCTCTGCCTAAGGGGATTAGTGGAGGAGGTCAAAGCTACAGGACTTATTCAGCTTGAGTCCAACGAGGGACAGTTTCTTACTGGCCGTCTACAGTACATTGTGAACCCAGAGTTCACATTGAGTCAGCAAAACAAAAAACACTCACTGAAAATAATAATAATAAGGGTAATAATAATAATAATAACTATCTATATAGCACCTTTCTAGGCAAAAGCCACAAAGTGCTGCACAACAGCAATAAAACATTACAATCATAAGACAGAAAATATAAATTATCAAAATCCTACTATACAGTAGGAAAGACAAGTTTAGATAAAAACAAGCAACACAAAAATAAGATAAAACAAAGAAACAGGATCAATAAAACAGCAGGGCTAAGAAACAAGTAAAAAAAATATTATAGGAATGCCTTTTGTAACAAATGAGTTTTTAAAAGTGATTTAAAACGGGAAAGACAGTCAGTGAGGCGATCTGATCGGGGAGTGCATTCCAGAGCTAGGGGCTCTAATGGCAAAGGCCCATTCACCTTTAGTCACATATTTCGCCATACGGACTTTCAGGAGCCCCTTGCCGGCTGACCTTAGGCTGCGGGGAGGGTCATGAAAAGAAAGAAGTGCTGAGATATAATGAGGAGCAAGACCTCTAGTGGCCTTAATAGTAAATAATAGAATTTTAAAATCAGTTCTAAAAGTAACTGGAAGCCAGTGAAAGGACATTAAGACAGGGGTGATGTGATCGCGCTTTTAACCGCAAGGTTTGCCGGTTCAAACCCAGGCTCCCCCAGAGTTAGTGTCGATGTGTTCCTGAGCAAGACACTTAACCCATAATTCTCCTGATGAGCTGGTTGTGTAGTGTATGAATGTGTGTGTGAATGGGTGAATGTGATGCACAATCTATGTAAAGCGCCTTGGATAAAGGTGCAATATAAATGCACCATTTACCATAAACAAGTGTAAGCTTTACTGGTTTGTCTTTTTTGTTGTGCTTGAATTGTACTGTAAATCTACAAGCTGTTAATACAAATCAATCAATCAATCCATCAATCCATCCATCAATCCATCAATCAATCAATCAATCAATCAATCAATCAATCAATCAATCAATCAATCAATCCATCCATCAATCAATCAATCAATCAATCAATCAATCAATCAATCAATCAATCAATCAATCAATCAATCAATCAATGTACTGTCAACAGACAAGTGAGCTTGTCCCTGTGTACTGAAGCGGATGTAGGAGTTGGCAGTGCCAGGTGGGGAAATCTGTTTCTCAGCTGCATTGCCTATACTCCAACACAGCTGGTTCCATCCTGCAAGAAGCATGGTCTGAAGTGAGTACTGCAGTAGCCGACCACAAAGGTGGAAGCACTCTGTCTTACTGTAGTGCCACAAGGCACAAAGTGGATAGGTAATAGGTAACAACACAGCTGTGGTTCCAGGACCGTAGCCATGGTCTGTTCCCAGTAGGCTACATAGTAATCACTCTCAACATAAGTCATTGCCTGCCTTGTAGCTCATCTGTGTCTTACTCTGAGTGAGACCCAGTGACCAGTGGACTGTGGACCCAGTGTAATGTCAAACCTGTGTTACAACCTCTGACTCCACCACTAAAGAAGGCCATTCAAGGACGAATCCCGGGTCCTCCTGTCAGTGTCCTTGGACAAGACATGAGATATACCAGCATGTGTATTTTCTGTAATACTTACTAAACACTTGAATTGATGTTATGCCATTACCAACTGTCATTTGACATTGTTACTATGAACCATTTGTTACTAGTATGAACACCTGTAGTTTCCCCCATAGCCCTTGAATATTTTAAGCAGGTAACCAGTACCCCCTGCCCCTCCCCCTTCAACAACAGGTAGGACTAGCCTTGAGGAGGAGAAATGGGCAGTCATCTCAACCAGACAGACCATGCCTCTACACGGTTTCTGTCATTAGGTAACAGACTAACGGCAGCTTTAATAACATGGCTAATTAGCTTTTCACTGAAGTACCAGTGAGGATCTGTTACCTAACCATAGGGTCAGGTATTTATATCCTTATAGTTGTCCATGCAGAGGCATGGCTAGGTCTGGTAAGGGAAAACTAAAACAAACAATAGGGCACGCACATCCAAAAAAAACTAAATACCAGGTGCTGGGCCGAAAAACAAACTAGGAAGAAATAAATAGGGTCCGCACACTGGATTGAAGCTCCAAACTAAAGGTGTATATTTATTTCACCATGAGGATGACGTTTCGAGCCTCACGGCTCTTCATCAGAGGTGAAGAGCCGTGAGGCTCGAAACGTCATCCTCAAGGTGAAATAAATATACACCTTTAGTTTGGAGCTTCAATCCAGTGTGCGGACCCTATTTATTTCTTCCTAGGTCTGGTAAGGGGCAATGGAATATTGTGCTGTTCTGATACTGAGTGAATGGATTATTAAATTAGTGTCCAAAGATTATTCATTATAGTGGCTCTCTGTAGTCTGTACATATGGACAATGGACAACAGAACAACATAGACATGCACGTGTGTTTTAAATGGCATAGTGTGATAGGGAGAAGAGATAAAATAGAACAGTTAATACCTCTTTATGGCACAGACATAGTAGACAAGCCTTTCAAGTCTTTGGAGAATGAACATGTTGAAGAGTAATAGAGTAATTTTCGCTCGCAAGTAATCATATAGTATATTTACACTTACCATATCGTCTTGGTATCCTGTTTGCATCTGTGGTGTCATCACTGGAACAAACATTGCAATGTTATAGCATGTATACATAACAATAGTAGTGACATTCTGTCAGGTGGGTCAATGCTTATATAATTCACTGGAGAATAGTGTTGTGCATTATTGTGGGGAGCTGTTTTGGACTGGTCTTTGAGGACTGTTGAAAATAATGCTGCTAGTGGTCCTGACTCCAGAGCTCAAAACAGTCTGAGAACCACTGCTCTATTGCACTTTGATGTCAGAGGGATTGTTTCACAAAACAATACAACTTTGCCTGTAGGCTATAGGCCTACTGTTTACTGTGGTGACCACTGGATGGAGGTATCTCGCCTCAGAATAGACTGGATGGGTGGGTGGTAATGGGTGCATATTAAGACGTGACTTTTTGTTTGTATTTGTTATTTTCTAATTCTATTCAACTGTGGTCCTGTAAGCTTGCACATCTATACTTGCTATAAATACTGTATGTGATGTGGCAATAAAGCAAGAGTTTGAGAATAGGAATAAACTGAAATTTGATTCCAAAAACCTTTATCATACAAATATGCTGAGTCACATTCTGAACATGGGTTACTGGAGGAGTCACGTCAGCAATGTATTAAGGAGGGTTGACTTAAGCACAGTATGGCATGCGACTCAATGTCCCTCGAGCTGTATCATTAGTAAGTTGTCACTTGCCTTCATGCAACAACAGACATCATGTACCATCGCTCATGAGCCATAACAAGAGACTGTGGCAGAGTTTTAACTAGCAGCTGTCAGGCCTGTGCTTAATTAATGTGCATTTTATTGCACTTGTAATGTGTTTAGACTTTGTGTGTGTGTGTGTGTGTGTGTGTGTGTGTGTGCGTGTGTGCACGTGCACATGCACGTGCATGCACACGTGTGAGAGAGACTCAAATATGTGTGCTGTATACTGTACAGCATTGACCTGACATTGTGTCACAGGTTTGAATCATGCCGTGTCACTCCTCATCTCTCTCCACATGTCCTGTCAGATTACTATTATTTAAATGAAGGCATAAAAGCCCAAGACTAAGCACCTGTCATTTGTTCTTCTTAGAAGTGTGTGCTGTACGCAAAATCAAATATCACAATATTTCTTTTGAATCGTGTTGTGGCAACAATATCAATTTGCTTCTACATTTTTCAAACACTGTACATACAGCAGAAAATAGCTGATCAACAAGCTAACAGCATTTTGCAATTGTTCACAATGCATGTATAAAATAAGGCTTATTTGATTAAAACTAGTTCTTTAAAAATATAAATATATATAATAAATAATATATATAATGTGTACGTTATATGATTGCAAAGCCCTGTATGGCCAGTGACCGGTTTATATTGTGAAAATGACAAAATCTGATTCTGAATAGTAGCAAGGATGGTGTTTGCAGATAGACAGAGGTTTGATTGTCTGGAAGGAAATACCACTGACATGGGACACATACAGTAGATGATGGAAAGATTGAAGAGGGAGCTATGGACATCTTGACAAGTGAGGGAGTGGTCAGAAACACGGTTGAACAAGAGGATGGGAGTAACAGACTGTCCTGTAAGCTCATCTGCTGGGAGCCCTGTGGTCTTATGTAATAGAGGTAACAACAGGTAAGCTGTTGATTTGCTACTGCACATGGCTGTCCGTGACGCTTTGGTCCTCCTGGGACATTCGCACAACAACACTGTTTTTGTGCCTATGGGTTACAACTCAGGTCACCCACATGGAAAACCATCTACCTATCAGACAAGGTAAAATACCTCCTGGGCCTGGCCAAGAGAAATATTGGGCTTCTAGGCCAGGGGCACGGCTACTCTGCTACTACAATGACAATATTGTGTACATATTAGGCCAAACAAAAACGCCCCCTTTGGGCGTAAACATTTTTCGCCTCTCCGCTCCGTCCCTGCTCTAGGGCAATTGGCACAGAGCCAAGAGCAGTCAGTCCGTCAGTCAGTCAGTGAGCCTAGTAGCGGCAGCAGCAGCATTACTAGACTAGTGACTTCTCTGTTTTATACTTTACATTTTTGTTTACATTATTTACTTCTTCACTGGCTCACTATGGTGCAGACTTGCTGTAACAGAAGGACGCCTCACGCAGCTTCGCATGCAATTGTTTTTTACGCTGTTCCAGCATGGACCCATATAGACTGGGACCATATTACAAAAATGTGAACCCCGAAGGCAAAACATGTTTTTATTTACATACAACTGTTCTAGGGGTATTAAGGCGTGCTGAATCCAAATCTGCTGTATGTAATGCTCAAAAATGGCTGCTAAGCCTTCAAAATGGACCATTTAAACATGGCGGCCACCACCATAATGAAGCATAGTAAAATGATGTATGTTTGACTAAATAGGGTAGAAAATAGATTGAAATGTATGTTTTCATGGGGAGTACATTGACATTCATATTTTAGATCAATTTTAAAGGTACACTTTAATATAATTTATATTATGTAATGTAATTTGTTGGTGAATAATTGCTTCAATAATGGCCTAAATTAGTGTTTATGACTTAATGCATGCAGTAAACGCATGGACAGTCAGTCCCTATGATCTTCAATGTTCTGGCAGGTGTTGCCAATTAAGTTTCTTGAAACGGCACACTTCAATGTACATTATGTGTACTTTCTTGCAGCCGCAGCGTTGGCTGAAAGCAGCCTTGTGCAAATGCATGACGTGTTCTCGCTGCATGCTTTTGGCAATGGTGGCAAGGAAAGCAGCCGGGGTAGCAACTGACCATTCAGGATCATCCATGCCATTTCAGTAATGGGAGGAAGATCAGGGTGTGTTAAGTGAGCTTGATTCTATACAAGAGCTTGATAATGGGAACGCATGATGTGAAACTTTACTGCATCTGAGGTTGGTGGCATAGTCTTTTGCGGACGCCCCATACAAAACAACTTGACTCTTGCTTCATTGCATGCACCAACTTCAGGCACACCTCATCGAAGGCCAAGCACTTGTGATGTCAATGGAAAAGCCACCTGGCATTAGACCACTTGGTGAATATGTCAACATATGTCAACACTCTGCTCATTGTTGTATCAGGGGGGTTTGCTGGAGTGAATGACCATTGTCAAGTCATCTGATCCTGATGCCAGGATCTGTGCCAGTCTCATCTCAGTGCTGACCATGAGGAAGCTGACACATGGCTTGGTTTGCACTACATTCATGCTCAAATGAAACAGTTCTTAGTTGTGTCAGCACATGATAAAGATGTGCTTCTTTTACTTCTGGCATGCGATGGCAAGATGCAATGTAGGCCTGGGTCTCTACATTAAAGCTGGGACAGCAAAGGATAGTAAGTATCTCCAGTGCATGAAATTCAGAAGTTGCCTTCTGGTCAAGTTAATACTCTACTTGCCTCTCAAGCTGTAACAGTTTAGTGGCAGTGGTAAGAAAACAACCTAGCAGGTGTTCCAGCAACATCCCTCAGACGTCAGTGGCCTTGGAAAAGGTCTTCTTACGGAAGACATATGAGCTCAGCAGAGAAATTAATCTGTAAGATATATGGTGTTGGCAACACCTGCCAGAACACTGAAGATCATTGGGACTGACTGTCCATGTGTCTACTGCAGGGGTTTTCAACCTTTTTGACTCCAGGGACCACCATTTATTCAGCATTTGAGCCACGGACCACCATTTGATTACATGTTCACACCAATGACCTAAAAATAAAGAATTCTTTTTGGTTTTGTCCACAATTCCAGGCTGGATTTTTGCAAACAAAGCAGTGTAGACTTTAGAATTAAATTCAGATGATGAATGTTTTAACTCTTGAGAGTGTGAAAATTAAACCAAATGAACCCCCAAGGGTCCATTTGGTTTCATTTTTACATTCTCAAGAGTTACATCTGGCTAACCAACTTTCCATCATTTAGCCTGGGGACCACCTGGAACTTTCTCAAGGACCACTGGTGGTCCCCGGACCACCTGTTGAAAACCACGGGTCTACTGCATGCAAATAAACACCAATTTAGGCAAATAATGAAGAAATTATTCACCATTAAAAAATATTACCATAATAATACCAAAGAGGCCAATTTTCGCAATATAAATTATATTAAAGTGGTACCTTCACAATCGATCTGGAATATGAATATGTCATTCTATTCCCCATATATGAAAACATAAACAATACATTTTAATCCATTTTATAGCTTATTTAGTCAAACATACATCATTTTATTATGCTTCATTATGGTGGTGACCGCCATTTTTAAATGGTCTATTTTGAAGGCTTAGCAGCCATTTTTGAGCTTTACATATAGCAGATTTGGATTCAGCACGCCTTAAAGGAGAATTTCACCCCAAAACTTTTTTTTCATCTTTATTTGCAGTTAATTTTTTAGAAAAAAGTGGTCCAGGTGTTGTTTTGTGAAAACGCTCCTTAATGGCTGTTTCCCCTATCCCAAAATAGGCTTATAATGGGGCTAATGGGTCAAATGCAAGTTCACCTATATACATCGCTCCAAAATGCAATTTTCTGCTATATATTGTCTCCCCACCATGCCAGTAGTGTGTTAACACTCACACTTTCACTTTCACTTTTGGTACAGCAGTGATTCAGCTGTCTCGAAAGGTGGGGGCGTGGCACATGGTTTATGGCTGAACCACTGCTGAACCAAAAGTGAAAGTGAAAGTGTGAGTGTTAACACACTACTGACATGGTGGGGAGGCAATATATAGCAGAAAATTGCATTTTGGAATGATGTATATAGGTGAACTTGCATTTGACCCATTAGCCCCATTATAAGCCTATTTTGGGAGAGGGGAAACAGCCATTAAGGAGCGTTTTCACAAAACAGCACCTGGACCACTTTTTTCTAAATAAATAACTGCAAATAAAGATAAAAAAAAGTTTTGGGGTGAAATTCCCCTTTAATGCCCCTAGAACACTTGTAAGTAATAAATTAACACGAGCTTCCTTCAGCACTTAAAATAAGCACATTCTTGAAATCTAGCCTAGTCTACCACCACGGACCAAACGCATGGCATGGATCGCAGCTTTAAACTGTCGGAAAAAGTAAAAGTGTTTACACTGCACAGCTGATGATGACGACGCGTCAGGCTCAACGAGAGTTGAGAATGTATGTAGCCTGCAGGGCTACTAGCGTATGCCCTAGGGCAGGGAGAAAGGGGCGTGGACCATCGCACGACGTAATCTCATGACGCGCCGTTGGCAATATTGGGCCTAATTGTGCAGACCATAAAGCAAATTAAACAGATAAAGAAGAAAATTACGTAAATTAAGTAAACAAATGCCAACAACACACTCATGTTACGAACAACACCACTGCAAAGTAGCTTAATTTGTCCACTCCCTATAAAACAAATTGGGTGCTTTGTTCAAAGATTCCATCCATTAGAATACGATTCTAATGGACTATGGACTAGTCTAGTTTTGCTCCATATTTCTACAGTATTTCATCACATAGTTAACAGACACTGGCTTGGACAACCTGGTGCAGAGAGGTCAATATAGCCCTGCCATCTAGTGGTTGTATGGAAAATTGACTGAATAAAATTATGTTAGTGCCTGCCTGGTAAATGTTTTCTTAGGTTGGACAGATTTTCCTAACCCGCTACATATAAGAGCAACACCTTTGAGGCTTCCACCTTCTGATTGAAAAGGTAAGGAAAGCTTTAAAACATCAACCATATCGTTGCAATGGTACAAACCGTACAACATTTGTTAATATACTACTAGGCCAACTCCAATTTGAATTGTGTTAATATTCAATGTTTGTTGTTTTGACATTTTATAAAAACATCTATTTTAAATCTTTAATCGCTGATGTGTCTAACCAGAATGTTTCAGAGTGCAGCTAGACTGTGGGGTCGAGAAACACACAAGATTTGTATGGTGAAAGCTATACAGACAGTTGCTTGCCAATCAAGCTACAAACAGGTATCTAAAGTAGCCTATAATGACCATGACTCAAAGTGCCCTTCTGGGCATGTCTCCACCAGGAAGATAGGAATGCATGTGATGTTTGGACAAATGTTTACAGCAGGCCTAATATGAACTTGCTTTTTTTGTTTGTTTTTTGCAGTAAATTTTCTTCATTTTGTTGAAGAAATGCAGAGCAAGATCCCTCAGCATCTTTCAGGATATCATTCTGGATGAGCAGGATATTAGCTGAATTTTGTATGAATTTGAGCAATAATTGCAGAAAATGGCCTCATAGTGGCACAATATTGTACACATCAATAGTTACAGCTAAAAGGTTCATCCTTGGCATCCAGAAAGTGTGCAAAGTTGGGTTAAAATAAATCTCGTTTGCTGTGTAGATCATGACTATGTTAAAAAGTGATGTATTAAGGTTTGAATTTGTTTGATGATTTACACATATGCACTGAAAATGTACAATGTGCTGCTGCCTCCCCAGTTTTTGCAGAGGGTGTGTAGAGCCCATAATCACATTAGGGAATTGACACTGTGTAAAAATGGAGAAAGAATGAAGAAAATGTGCATTGAGATGCTTTTAACTGCATGTTAAAAGAATATGGACAAAGATCACCATCACCATGCCTCTGGGCATAGATGCCAAATGGATTGGAGAATGGGAAGCCACTGCAAAACCATACAAAAATCGTCATGAACTAGGAGGCCACTCAGCACAGCTTCCCTAGCCGACGGATTTACCATCCTATTGTATGACCTCCGGTGGGTGGAGCCAGGCGTGGTTGACTGCACTCTGAGCATGGATTCCCAGATGAAGAACAGGATCATGAAAAACTCTGCTTACTTGATGGAGATTTCGAGGCCTGAGGAAGTATGCAAAAATAAAAAGAAGAAAGACAGAGAAAAATAAGAAGAAAATCATAATGGACACTAATCATGTTCATTTTCTATTATGGCACTATAACATGACTTGATTATCAATGTATTTCTCTGGAATGTGATCTAACTCGGTTGTCATAGCTACCTATAAACAAAGATGTGGTCATTGTCAAGTTATCTGCACTTAATTCTTGGAGTAAAATACCAGCAGAGCTGATATTGTTTAGTTTATTAATCCAATTTAGGCTAAATAGATACATTACCATCACAGTACAAACTATAGCACATGCGGTACATATGTCAATATGTATACATTTGTACTGTATATAAATTTGATTACACAAATATCTTGTAGTCTGAGCACATGTGTTGTATAAATTAATCTAGATTTCCAGTGTCCTACTATAGTGGACACTATCTGATCTGATTGTACTCTCTTTCCCCTAGGTAACTGAAATGGACAAACCATGGGCCTTGATCTCAGAGGTTGGGGGAGAGCATGGTTACGTGGAAGAGCTAGCTGACCTGGTGAAACAACACTTCCGGACAATTTGCTACAGAGAACTTCTGCGTGATCCCCAGCTCTATGCCCCCAAAATTGAGGCTATGTTTATTTGGAAGTTCAGCCCCGCAGCAGAGCCCAAATTGCTTCAATCTCTTCCCAACCTGAAGGTGATAGCCAATGGCGGAATGGGCGTAGACCACCTGAACCTGCCGTTTATCGCCAGTCTTGGTGTGAAGGTGTCCAATACTCCTGGTGTGGTCAGTGCTGCTACTGCAGATTTTGCCATGGCTTTGCTTCTTTCATCGGCACGAAAGATTTTAGAAGGTAAGGTTGTTGCTTGACTCGCTGTGGTTCAAAAAAGCTTCTCTTAAATCCAGTCCCAAATCCACTTTGCCAATTAACAAGCCAGAACTTTTTGAGAGCTCAATCCTGTTTTCATTGTTGGAACACATTTTCTGGTTCATAGGTTACCAAATTGCTGTGGATCCTAAGACCACCGAAATACCGCACAGCCTGATGGGATTTGAAGTAACAGGCTCTACTTTGGGAATCATTGGGATGGGAGACATTGGCTACAAAATAGCTCAAAGAAGCAAGGGATTT
Organism: Benthosema pterotum; assembly: GCA_039105355.1. Taxonomy (NCBI): domain Eukaryota; kingdom Metazoa; phylum Chordata; class Actinopteri; order Myctophiformes; family Myctophidae; genus Benthosema; species Benthosema pterotum. Next base: position 31,341,780 of record CM076970.1, read on the forward strand.
GAGATGAAAATCCTTTATCACAATCGAACCAGAAGGTAAACAGACTAATGTAGCTAGACTAATGTAGCTTGTTCTCAACAATCTGGGGCTTTCTACATTCAACAGCATTAAGACAAACCATAGAAATATGAAGGATGAACTAAAGACTTTGTATTAGCAACGCAAAGTGGCAATGCGCTTGTTTATTTTTAGTATAGTATAGTTTCCACCTACTGCAGTTTGAGATGCCACCAGATATTTCACTATTCAAGCACTAGACCTCTTGCTTACTACGTACTGTATGTAAGTAAGTAAGTACTCTATTTTCCATCCTGCTAGAATACCAAATGAGTCATCCCTTTACCAACTCGGCACAGGCGTACAGCCAGCAGAACCTCGCGGCCTGGTATTCTTAAATTAACCTAACTAAATTATCTTCAAACAGTTAAACCTAACCTGTATTCCTAACCTTAACTTCAGCAAAACCATGCCTAATCCTAAACTAATATTTAACCTTATTTTGAGTAAAACTATGCCTAACCTTAAACTAATTATTACCCTATTCTCACTAAAACAAAATAAAGAACAACAAGTATAACAAGAACAGTGGCACCGAGCAGTCAACGTGAGGTTGGTGGAAATAATTGAGAGGTTGTTTTAGGGGTGACCCTACTGACCCTAATCCTACTGACATCCACGGCTACTGTTTACGTTTTAATCACGTATTAAAGAATGATTATGTGATACTGCAAATAGATTTTCTTGAAAGCAACATTTACTCTATTACATATGGCAACAGTGAACAGTAGGTGTTTTCTCTGGGTGCTCTGTTCAGGAGCGCTGAAGATGAGATGATGGTGGGTGCCACTTACTGTGAGAACCTGGACGACTTGCTGAGGGCGTCAGACTTCGTTATGGTGGCTGTCACCTTGACCCCTCACACCGTCGGCCTTATTGGTCATAGAGAACTGTCCCTCATGAAGTCAACTGCAACGCTGGTGAACATTAGCAGAGGTTAGCATTACTCTTCTCTCTTAAAAGTCCAGATGTGCATTTTTAATTCTTTTGTTTGGAGGTACCAGTGGTTAAAGGAGAATTTGGCCCCAGAGGGATTTCTTACATTTATTTGAAGTTGATTTATTTCCCGAAAAAGTGGTCCAGTTATTTTGTGGGAAAACAAACAGGAAAACAACAACAACAACAAAAACAACAAAACAGCCAATAAGGATACTGTCTCCCTATGCAATCATAGGCCTAGGATGGGGCTACAATGTTCACCTATTTTCATCACTCCAAAATGCACTTTGCTATATATTTGCTCTCCACCATGTCAGTAATTTGTTGACACCCAAGCTTTCACTTTTGGCTCAGCGGCGGTGTGAGTGTCACCGGATAACAATAACAACTGGAACACTTTTTGGGAAATAAATGAACTGTAAATACAGGCAAGAAAGTCTTCTAGGGTGCAGGATTTAAGATAAGCCCAAGTAAATACTGTTCTAATTATATATTTGAATGATTCTCAGGTGTGGTTGTGGACCAGGATGCTCTGGTCAATGCTCTCCAGCGTGGAACTATTCATGGAGCAGCACTGGATGTGACTCATCCTGAGCCTTTACAGAGGTAAGGATCTATTCTGGGACCATCAAGACACCTTCCCGCACACAGCCAGACTCGCACACTGTAGATACCTAGTAATAGTAGAGGAAAATATACCACACACAGCAAAATATGTCAGCTATCACCCACTTCAAATTTGACACACAACTTGCATTGTTCCAAGTAGGCCAGTTCCCATGTGCACTGGTCTAGTGATTTTAAAGTACAACAAGGAAATCCTCTTTGCTAATGTATTAAACGTCTGCTTTTTTTGGACACAGGGACCATCCACTCCTGAGCCTCCCCAATGTCCTAATAACCCCTCACATTGGGATCAATACCATCCAGACTGCTAGAAAGATGGTGCAGAAGATGGTGGCGAATGCTCTGGCTGCCCTAAATGGTCTACCCATGCCAAATGAAGTGAAGCTGAACTGAGCTGTCATTTTAGTTTCCGACTTTATTAAAAAATGACAATGTTCAAGCTACAGCTAAGTAGGATACTTGAGGATGAGGTAGACGTGCAAATACAAATATTGTGCGTTTCAATCAGGAAGGCGAGGGCCAGAAGGATGTGGTGGTGGTAGCTTAATATTTGAACTAAAATAATAATAAAATAATCGTTAATAAAGTGAACCATGAATACATGAAGTTGGAGTGAATAATTGTGCCTTTGACTTCTCCTGCCTGCACTGCAATCTGCTCTGTCACCTGCTGAGGTCACTGTTGCGCCATCAGATCTTGAACCAGTTTAGTTGACTTGGATTCCAGTCGCAGAACTAGGGCTAGCCTTTCAGGTCACGGTGTTATAGCAAGGATTTGGCCAGCAGGGAAAGAAACCGATAACACATGATTATTAATACATGATTCAAATGTCAGATATTATTAGTAGACAATAGCTTCTTACACATTGCAAACTGCTTAGCAAGTAAAATAGGATAAGCCCGACATATTTCGGATACAATGCCATTTGTTGAGTAGGAAGATACAATCTTTTCAGGGGCATTTAATACGACTCTGGACCAGGACGACCAGTTGACCATCAACGCGGACAACTTGCGATGCATGCATCTGGATCATTGATGCATTGCACGCACTGGTTTCGGAGTGGCATATCTCCATTATATTAAACATCTTTGTAAAACGGCAAACTGCGCCTTTCCTTTCTTAAAAAATAAATAAATAAAAAATCTCAAATCTGTGGTATTATAATGTTGAAAGAATATATTCAATATAGAGATACATGCAGCCAAATATTACATTTTACTTGTGTTATTATTATGTAATAATGAGTATGGTTATTTGAATTCATTCAGGCACTTAACATAGGTACTACATTATTGTTGTGTCGTCATCAACAGCGGACAGTCTATGCGAGTTTCCCAAAGACCCAGGCTGGAAATGTGAAATCCGCAGAGTCAGACAAAATCATACACGTTCATATAAAGCTACCAACCTTGTACAATTTAATAGGACCATGTTTGTTCCTGCAGAAAACAACGCCCTCTCCTTTAAAGGTTTCACCCTGGTCATGGTAAGTGACATAATCTTTTAGATATTCATTTAAGCTATGCAAGCTAAATGCAAGCAAAGAGACGCATGAAGAACTGTTTTCATTTAGATCAGTGCTCGGTTTCATTTTACACTCAAGAGTTAAAGGTCTATTAGGGCCAAACTGTCCACCATTTATCACGGGGACCACTAGCCCCTTTCGGCGGACCACCGTCTTTTAACGTTAAGGGGTCGTAAATACGACCCGAAGTCTTTGACTTACGGGGTCCCTTGCCTTTTGCTTACCGTGCTAGGTTTAAGCAAACAAACTTACCACTTTGACTCAAACACGCGCGTCCCCCTTACACCCGCGCTCCGAAGTAATCCACTCCACAAGATATTGAGATAGTTCCACGCAAGTGTACAAAGTCCCAAAGAGCTGTGATGCCGCTAACTATTTTTAATCATTTTCCCCGATTTTCTTTTCCCCCTGCTCCTCATGCCGTCAGCAAGCAACAAGATACTCCACTACGTGCACTAGTTACGTCGCTCCGTCTGGTATCCAATCACCGACAGACGGGGGGGCATCCGGTTTGTAGTGGAGTATCTTGTTGCTTGCTGACGGCATGAGGAGCAGGGGGAAAAGAAAATCGGGGAAAATGATTAAAAATAGTTAGCGGCATCACAGCTCTTTGGGACTTTGTACACTTGCGTGGAACTATCTCAATATCTTGTGGAGTGGATTACTTCGGAGCGCGGGTGTAAGGGGGACGCGCGTGTTTGAGTCAAAGTGGTAAGTTTGTTTGCTTAAACCTAGCACGGTAAGCAAAAGGCAAGGGACCCCGTAAGTCAAAGACTTCGGGTCGTATTTACGACCCCTTAACGTTAAAAGACGGTGGTCCGCCGAAAGGGGCTAGGGGACCACCTGGAACCACCTCAAGCCAGGAGCACTGGTTGAAAACCACTGACTTAGATAATAACTAAGTCATATAACATGGATTCCTATTGACATGGCATTCTGTACATGGTATATAGAGCATATAGAATGTCAGAACAGATTAAGTTCATATATGGAAATTTGAGGCTGGCAGCAGGGGCAGTGTCTTGGGTGTACAGGTTTTAATGCGGTCAGATCAACATATATAATGTCAGAACAGAATGTACAGGGTTTGATGAGGTACCTTGATTCTTGGGGTTGTTGAGAACATTGAGGCGAGACAGTCTGGAGTCTGACTGGACAGGTATCAGTCAAAAGGGAGACATTGAGGAGGGTGGGGAAGGATCAACATATGGGATGTCAGAACCTGTCGGTTTCATATGGATTTCCAAGGGTTTGAGGTCAGATGTAGAGTTGCTAACCGCTTCCATATACGTCCATTTTTCTCCATGTGTCCAGAGTTTGATTAGTGTTGTGATCTTAATACGGTAGTGCTGGCAGCTATATACACAAGACATGACACTGAAAAGTCATACCACAGTCATTATCATGCGTCTCAACATCTCAAAACAAAATCCATGTTTTGTTTTGTTTTTCAGCCAGCTGTTGCTGTTGGTAATGTGGGCCAGTTGGCGGTGGACCTCCTGGTATCAACTCTGAACATGAAGAGAGTGGGTTACATGCATACAGACTGCATTGTCCCTTTAGTGGGGAACAACCCCTATGCCACTTCTGCAGAGAATACCGAGGAACTCCATACTGCTGCAGAAGGTACTGTACGGTTTAATGTCAAAGAAGAAATCCTGAAATAACTGTTCTGAATTGTGTTTAACGTTTGTCATTAATCCACAGTGTACACAACGGCAGAGATGAAGTTAGCGGTTCTTCAGTTCAGGACGCCAATTATTAGAGTAAAGATTTTTTCTTCTTTATACATTAGTAAGATTTGTCAATTTGTTATGCTGATTTAAAAATAGGTGTCAAAACACTATTGTTTCTTTGAATAAGAGGACGTATCGGTGTAAGGTCTGTCGTCTCTTCCATTGCAGACAAAAAGAAAAAAGTTCCGCCAGTTGATTGTGTCTTGGATCAAAGACAGTGGGTTTTCCAGAACAGTAGTTTTGTCCAGCAGCCACGCCTACCAGAGAGACGACCAACAGCTTCATGGGTATATTTCTGTATATACAACTCAACATTGACATTCTCATATTGTCACTTCATAGCAGCACAGAACATCAGCTTGATAAAAAAGTCAGGTCGCATCTAATTTCCTTGCTGAGGTAGTTGAAGATGCGCTATTTTGAACAAATGCTATGGTTGAACTACATGGAAATTGAGTTACTTAGATGCTTTCCACCTTAAAGGCTGTGCTGCCCATGTTTGCATTTTTTCCATTGTATTTTTCAGGAAGTCTAAATGAATGGTTTGGTGAAACATAGGCTTGGCTCATGAGCTAAGCAGTCTACATAGAATCACACAGAGGAAGTAAAACAGTTGACATGTTAATAATAGGAGTCAGTGTCAGGCTGAAATAAAACATACTGCTGCTTTCTGCTTACTTAACTAGTTATACTGTAATTATACTAGTTATACTGTAATTTCTTTCCAACCGTTTTTCATATCAGCGATTTTCACCTGCTTTTGGAAGGCCCATTTTGCCCTATGCAGGGATAATTCGCTATGCATGGAACCTCTTCTTGGAGTAGCTAACAACAGAGATTTAGGTTCCAAACAGGGCAAATATTTTGTTTTTTTTAGTACACAGATGATGTACCAATAAATAAATAAATACAGAAAAACACAAGGAAAGTTAATGGTATGCTATCTATATAAAATATCAAGAGATTATGTTTAAAATAACTAACTACATCACAGGAACATCACTGGACCAAATATGCCTCACTACTCTCATTTGTTGTAAGTCACTGGGAATTACCGTATATTAACATTCTATATTCTGTTAATGCCAACATACTAGCACTCCACTGAGGTACCTGATCACACCGGCCTTGAGGAAGGTGTCTGGGGATGCCCTGAAGGAGCTGGGGTGGAGAGAGATGGAGAGAGTGTCCCCCTTCTCTGGCCTGATAGATGCAAACACAGAGCCACGTCTCTGTATACCTGGAGGAGGAATCACCAAACAACTATTCACTGACAGGTAGAAAAAGAACAGACAGTACTCAGACTCTATCTGATAGTTAGTCCTCATGATATATGTTTTTCCCCTTTTTTTGCAGGGAAACAATTTAAACGCAAAATAAATTACATTGTCATTTCTTATTGGCAACATTGTCACCTATAATGACACACCCAAGATAATGGCGCCAGGTCAAAAGTGGTTTCAATCTAGGCTATTATCAAATATATATACTGTACATCGGTATCTGTTAGAAACAGACTGTATCAAATCAGTCACTGACTATTGTAAACGATTCAGAGCCACCACTCCAACAACGTTGCAAGAATGTTTGATTATTTTTGGACCTCAATGCTTATGAGATGCTTTTCTCCATAGAGAATGATGTCAGGAATTCTATGCTCTAGTAGTCTATTGTATTAATGTATGATGACAATGATGCTGTAAGACTTTGACCGCAGCAAATAATTTAATAGTTATTGGAGCTATTTTTAAAAATGTTGGACAGTGTTTCTGACTATACTGTATGTTCTGTGTATGTGGCATGAAGCTGTGCTGAGGAGCTGCCATTGGCGGTGGTGCTGATCTTCTGTTCTGAAGGAGATAACATCCCTGATGCTGTCACACTAATCAACTACCTTAATGACTGGCTCCACCTGGTGGAAACATCTGTAAGTGATTCCCCAGACTGACCTGTAGCTTTTGGTTTTCAAACTTGGTGGCCATTTCAGTGCAGGGCTTGACACTAAGGGCGCGATTTTCATTCCCCCCGTTGTCCCTAACGTTACCCGATACCCGCAGCGAATTCCCTTATTGCTATTTTGGTTACCTTTTCTCTTCCCTTAGCCACTATTCTTTATGCCGACACCGTTATTCGTGGCTGGAGGTGTGGTCATGGGCGTGTTTGTTGCGCAGTCCCTTAAGTTGCTAATTTCGTCAAATAGATTAGGGAACTAGATAACGCCACATCAGACCACCCCTTAACCGATCGGCGAAGGCAGAGCCACGTGCGCACGATGCGCGTCTGTGCGCCTTTGGAGATGTCCACAACTCCACGTGTAAAGGCGCCAGTTCAATTCATCTCCTTATTTATGCTGGATTGTCCTATGAACAGCTGTAGATTGCCTGCTGTCGGTCACTTCCTTGTGTTTAGGTAATGTACAGTATATAATATAATTAAATACATTCATTAACTTGTGACGCAATGCTGTAAATTGCAAAAAAGTCGGCAATTCGCGGAAAATAAAATGTTTTTTTGATCATTGATTTCTCGGTCAATTCTGGACCATTTTTTACATTTCAAAGTGCAGCGTGACGGGAAAGACCTTCTCTCTCAGATGCTGTATAGAATATGTGGGTAGGTCTTCTCTACGATGCGGGATCGGGCAAACTATAACTGTCGGGGATTAGGCGGACCGTTTCCGCCTAATCCCTGACAGTTGCAGTTTGCTCGGTCCCGCATCGTAGAGAAGACCTACCCACATATTCTATACAGCATCTGAAAGAGGAGCTTTTTCCCATCATGCTGCATTTTGATATGTAAAAAATGGTCCAGAATTGACCGAGAAATCAATGATCAAAAAAAAAACGTTTTTTTGCCGCGAATTCCAGAGTTTTTTGCAATTTACTTTATAACATTTCGCAGACTTGGGATAAATGCACGCCACATACAGCAAAAAAAAACATGGAACATGTTTTTTCAACATAACATGTTGAATGGTAAGAAATGATTGAGAATTGACTGAGCTATAATTGTTTCAAAATGAGAGCATAATCTTTGAGAATAGGCTACTCATGCATGTGTGTGTGTCCTAAGCCCGCAGCCAGGCTGCGTGCTTCGGAGGGTCAGACATAGCAGTAGGGATAAGGGAAATAGATAAGGGATGAATTAAAGGGAATGGCAAGACCAACACGGATTGGATGAAAGCTAAAAACGCCCAAACCACACCTATGCATAATTTAACGGGTAAAGGAGGTATTTAAGGGAGATGGCATGGTACGAAATTAGCGACTTTAGTGGGGAACGCCTCTTCCCCAATGCTATGTGCGTTAATTACGCATAAGGGCTAATGTAACCAAAATCGGGCCCTATCACTTGCCCAGGGCAAGTAAAAAAAATGGTGGGGCAAGTGAAGTCTGCTACCCGGTTGGTTCTCTAGTTGTGTAGACTTGGGGCTAATTTAAGATGATGAATTTCAACTCTTGAGAGTGCAAAAATGAAACCAAATTTTACGTTCTCAAGAGTTACATCTGGTTAACCAGCTTAACTGGGGACCACCTGGAACCTGGGGGGCAACTGGGCAAGTGACCACGACCTGAGGGCAAGTAGAACCTGATGGGCAAGTGCCTCGGAGACCTTAGTGTCAACCCCTGCAGTGGTCAAGCCAAAAGCTCAAGGGACGCCTGTATTCATATCTACAGTTCTACGCAGTGGTAACACATCTATTAGATGCTACTACTCCTCAAGACCTATCTCAAAGTGCTTTACTTTTAGTAATTGAACAGTTGAGACAAATAACAGTCTTAAGTCCATAATTTATTCCGACCATTCGCTGAAAAGGATGTCCTGGCCCCATATCCTGCGTTTGTACATTATGGATTTTTTAGGGTGAATGAACATACTAGGGATATGTTGCACTTCATTTCTGTCATTTCAGTTATTCTCTGTTCTCCTGTTGTTCTGTGTGGCTGGTAAGAACAATCAGCTCCAGCGCACCAGTACCTGTGTCCTTCCACACCTTAGCTGCAAAAAAATGCATTCTCCAGTCTTCACTTCCTGGTCTTTAACATCAGGGGGATGCAAAGTGAAACTTTCTTTGCTATTGAAACACACCAGCTGTCTAAAGCCCAGGAGGAAACTCCTACTGTACCACAAGCAGCGTTTTGCATCTTTGTGATGCCACAGTGTATGCGTGGTGTCTGATTGCTGCACCTGTGAACCGCTAAAGCCTACACACCACACCCAGTGCCAAAGTGTCAAATCCAGAACCCGCCACCAAGTGTTGAAAAGGAATACTGCCAACCTAACAGATAATAGGCCACCATCATAATGGCTTCTGCACGTTTGAAAGATATATGAATGACAACGTATTTGTTATGACCTTTACAGAACCAAGGGGTGAAGAAGTGGAGGAGCCCAAGTTCCTGGAAGCTTCTGTTTGGTAGTGGCATCCCACCTACAATTTTCTAACACAAACACAAATACACAAGTCACATGCGGGCTGCAAGGAGGACAAGGACATCTGCAGAGTCACCACTGCAAAAAACTACTTTGTAGTACATGTATTTTATCCAGTCAGCAACATCCTTGGACATCTCATGGTCATGGAAACCAGCACTCCTTTCAAAGGTGGTTGCAGAATTCAACATTTCCCCTCCAGTGGGCTAGAGCTGGGTATAATTGTTTTTGTACATTGATCTTTTTGTTAAAATAAAGCGGGTGGGAGTGGTTGCAGAATCTTTCATTAAGCCTCAGTTGAGATCGTAATCTGGTTAGAGAGCGAAACACTGACACTGGGGAAATGCTTGTGGGGATGATTTTTCCCCTCGTTGCTCAACTAACCTGATGGACTACTGGAAACAATGATAGTAGATGCAACCCGTATCAGTAAACCACCATCTGTTATAATACACTATATACAGTATTATTCAGATATGTACCCACTGCCCTGTTCATACCTTTCTGTTACTGATCATAAATTTTCTTTGTAGTGACGAAATGTTAACAGCATTTATGTCGTTATTTCTTTTTTTAAATAAAAGATGATTGAGTTATGAGACTCCAGACTCAATATATTCCGGACAAACATAAAAAAAAAGTCTTGATTGCGTTAGACCAGCAATCCCCCCTGCCTCCTTCAGTTAACTGAAAGTGGCTGGCCGGTTGCCACATTGTGTTCCTGGCAGTCCTGCCTCTGCAACATTGTAATTTGATTCCATCCTGAAACATGTTGGAACCAGTTATAGATTCAGTTGTTCTTATGATGGAGAGGAAGCATTCAGATGCTGTCATTGACCGCATCTTACATACCAGCTAACCTTGAGGTTTCTTCACTCTTGGTAGCATTGTTTTGACTGGGTTGCTGTGGAGACCGAGACGGCATTCTTTTCAAAACGAAAATGAAAATATCCACTGTTATGGCCACAAGTTGCTGCCATTGGGACTTTAATGGTTTGGGCAAGTTAGCCAAAGGAACAAACCGCTACGAGACACTATTTTTATGCAAACTAGATAATACCAGTTTTATTGTAGATTTACCCTCACTAGGAGACAGGGAAACAAAGCCAATTTTTTGCGTCGTCATACAACCATGTTGCTTGCCAGAAATACCAGATTTTTCGAAATCATGAATCAACATGGCCATATGACTGTATAAATTAAGCTTAAGACTTTTAGAAAAGGAGAATAAAATATGCTTTCTTGTGTTCAAAACAAATACATCATTTTCTGTTTTTTCTTTTTTTTTTTTTAAACAAGCAAAAATATTTCTTTTTACACAACGTTTTAAAAAGAACACTATGTACATCTTGGAAACACATTACATGCCACTGAATCTCTCTGGTGGAGGAAGGGGGTGCTTTCATTTAGCCCTCCCAGCACACTGGAAAACTTCAAGTAATCATTTATAAAAAATAGAACACTTTATTTCTGCCTCTGAAAAAGGTCCTCAAAAAATACAGGTACTGTATATTAACATTACAAATTGGCAATGCATAGCCCCTATTTTTCAGTTCACTTTGTTGAGCCTTAACTTTACTTGAATACAATGCAAAGACTGCAAAAAAAAATGTTAAATGGGGGGATAAAATGACCAGTAAAGCTAATAACAAAATAAAATATGCTGCATTTTCTGTGAGGCCACAACTTCAAGCAGCAGCGCCAGCAGGGAGACTGAGCTGGTGTGTTTGTCTTTTAAAAAAAAAAATAACGTCCTTCAGAAGAATGTTGAAGTGTTTGCAGTAAACAGTGAAGAAGAGATGGAGCATAAAAGCAGCTGAGGAACAAATGACAGACACAGACTGCCAAATAAATGACAGAATGACTGGGGAGTGACCCGTCCTTGTCACTCCCCAGATGTCGGATGCAGGGATTATTGTCAGGATAGAGCACAGTGTGGAAAAGTTTGAAGCCTGCTTCATACAACAGTGTCACGAGCCATAAATAGCTGAAAGACCACGTCCGTGAAGTGTTGTCTGCTAGGGCTGGGAAAATCACAATCACTCACAATATTTTAGAACAAATACCTCTATTGATAGTGACAATTGTTTATCTATGATATCGATTGACTTTTTTTCTTCTAACATTTCTAATTTGTCCTTAACCCAGTTAGAAAACACATCCTTGGTTCTGGTGACTTATACTGTCTTTCTAATGTGTGTTTGTGTAGATTTTTTTCCAATTACAATGAATATCAAATATCTATATACTGAATTAAGAAATTTAAAAACTGTCATGTTGCCCCAACGTGTTCCAAAATGGTCGATATCTAGTCTCATATCACACTATAAATATAATAAATAGTGATACTTTTCCTAGCCCCACTGTAAGCAGCAGCATTTTATTTTGATTAGCACAACTAACTTCCCAGGGGTTCTGGTCATACTTGGTTCTTGACCATGTCAGTATGTGAGTGCACAAATATTAACCACATCTGGACAGACAAATGTGTGGACAACACCAAGTAGGGTCTCTCAGCAAAACTCATCAGTGACACTGTTGTATGCAGGGGTGTAGTGGAGGGGGGACGCAGGGAGACGGCGTCCCCCCACTTCTCACATCTAAAATATTTTTGGGGCAAAAGTAGGCCTATGTTTTTTGTCTTGTCTTTTGGTGCACGCAAATGCAAAGTGTGCATGCACATGTCTTAAAGTGGAATTCCACTTATTTTCAATATTTTACTATGTCATTAATATACCTTAGAGATGTTGTGTGGACATGGTAAAAAAAATCCCCCCCATTCTGTGTTTCCTAGAAATGGAGGTCTGAAAAAAATCATTAGCATGGTGAAATACATCTTGATGGCATCATCAAGATGTGTTTCACCATGTTAATGAGTTTCCTTTTTTTCTGAGAGTGTACAAATGGAACCAAATGGACCCGCTAGGGTCCATTTGGTTCACATTTGTACACTCTCAGAAAAAAATAAATAAAATGGGTGGAATTCCCCTTTAATAGGCGTCCCCCCACTTCTAAAAGTACCACTACAACACTGGTCGTATGACAGCGTAGCACTTACACAGTATCGTAGGCTTCACGGAGAAAGGCTTTTGAAGAAACTGAAATTGACTGAAGGCTGAATTGGGATAGTTGCCAATTGGCCAGGCTACAAAAAAAGACAAGCAAGCTACATAACAGGAGTTTAGGTGTGTGGTGGCTTTGGATTGGATGAGGAGGAAATTGGTAAAGATCCATAGGTCCCTGCCGAGGTTGGCTTTGCTGCCGGGGCTGAAGTCTTGACGGGTTAGGTGTCGCTGGTTTTTGCCCTGTCACGAGAAAAACAACAAGAGGGTCCAAATGGGTTGAATTCAGAACCAACCAGATACGAAACAACTGTCGATTTTGAGTGCAGGTCAAAGTGATCCAAGGAATTTGAATTAGAAATGCCACTAGAAGGTGTGTGTAAATTATTACAGCCTGGTCCACTATGCGTGTATAGTGTAAAAGTAGAATCCTCCACATCTTTGGATCACTTTGATCATCACAACACAGCATTCACTCATTTTACGTTGTGGCAATAGAAGCAATCATTATAATAATCATCATCATCATGTCATGCTGTGTTCAGATGCTCTTGGCAACTTAACTAATGTTAAAAACTACAGTATGCCTACAGCTGCAAACCTCCAACAGAAATACTGAACATTTTACAAAAACAAACTGAATTGTTGGAGCATTGGAACACATCATAAGGTTTGTATGTTTGCCACCTATGCCCTTGGCAGGTAACAGAAGTTGGATTGCACTTCACTGGAAGGTTTTGTCAAAGATGCCATCAGGAGTGAAAAGCATGTAGAAACAGGTGACCCTGCAGACAAAGTTTAATGTCCTTTTCATTACAAGGCAGGAGTGAAATACAATAAGAGGCATTAGTATGAAGGTTAAGTGAGCTTAAAGCGGTGGTGCTTAGAGCTATGTAGATCCAGCTGCACTGGGCTTTCTATAGAATCCTTACTTCTATGTTGGAGGATAATTATATGCCAATGATTTCAGTGAACTGCATATCAAGGCAAATTGTCATGGCGGTAAAACGGCGCTCTCAAGACTTACTGTAAGACTGCACCAGAGGACAACATGACACACCTCATTCAGCCACTGTAATCAATACTAGCAGTCAAAGTCAATTCCTATTGACTAGAATCTCTCTCAATGAAATTGCACTGTTTCCCATCTATACATTCATTCAACATAGAATTCAATCAATCAATTCTCCAGGTTTGAACAAGAGCCAACTATATTTTATATCCGAACCTTGCGCCATTTAAAACCCACAAACTTACTAATACACAACACAGCCATGCTTTGATGCTGAAAGAAACTGGGAAATCACATGAAATGAAAACCAACTTCCAACTGTTGAGCAATATAATTAGCCACATTGCATTGTATTGTATATACAATATACATTGTACATACACTGTATCTATATATATAGTTAATAATCACAGCACCACTGGACTTTAAGGAATAAGGATTACCAAATGTTTTGCAAAGTCTTTGTTGTTGAATTTTGTAGTAGCTAATTTGGCCGACAGAAAATATTCCTTGTAGATATTGCAGTCAGGTAAACATCTTCTATTTCTAGGACAAAAGGTAACATATACTGTAAGTAGCTGCATTGTGTTTACAGGTTAGGTTACACATTAACCTAACGTAGCGCCACATTCTGAACCATCTTAACTTTCACTCTTACAAAAAATAAATATTTAGATTACTTTTATAATCAACAACACAGTGGTCATTTATTTGGAGGTTACTGTGTAAACTGACTTTTAGTACCATCCAAGTATCCAGTATTCGCCTTTGATTGTTTAGAGAACCTAAACAGAAAACATGCTACTGAATTTAATTACCCAGTTGCAGTTTTAACTTAAGTATAGTACTATCACTAAATGGTCTCACGTTAGAGACTTTCCCATGAGGCCAGTAACTACAAACAACCATTACTGCAAACAAACACTCACACACACAAACCATGCCACAGTGCAGCCTTACGTGAACAACACTACAGACCACCAGAGCCAAGCAAGACAAAGAATCAACGCAAACCCCTGTGACAACTCCCGACAGAAATCAAAAAGCACCGCAGAAGCATAGGACACACACACACACACCCCCACACACACAATCACAAACACACTCCTTGACGTACAAGTCTTGGTTTTCTTTTTAAAAGTTGTGGGTAAACTTCTTCCTCTAAAAGTCTTCATCATGGGTGTTGCTGTCACAGAGGGGAGCAATGTTACACTGCACCCCCCTGGACAGGCCAGCTCTGGTCATGTACAGCAAATGCAGCCCAAACTGTCCGAGAAGAACCACAGTAACAGATTAAAACCTTGCCGATATGGTCACTTTGGCTTTGTTAATGTGCTCCCAGGAGGAATAGCTGCCATCTTGCCATCTTAAAATTAAGTGGGAAAGAAGTTACACACTTCTCTGAAATGCCCCCCCATTACATCACTTGATATTATCAGTCAACTCGATCTGTCATTTATAAATGACAATACCTTTAACTGGCTCGACTTATTTAACCCAATTTATTCACCATTGGTCTATCCTTCATGGGCCCCCTCCTTATTTTGCTCAACACTAAATCAGATTGCCGACAAAATCAATCTGTGATCACGTAGAATATCTATTTTCACTGAATGTTCAGCCCATAATGTTTTCATGTGGTTATGAACCTCATGGAGTGGACCTGCCTAAGCAAGTCATATGACTGACCAAAGCTGTTAGGACAGAGCTGTCAGGGAGAGAGGGGGAGGAATGTAAATATAGAGAAAGGCCTTTAACTTGTGTCATGAGTGGCTGAGTCATGCTCTGTGGGCTCATGGTGAGTATGATTTCCCCTATATAAATCAACAGTCAACTTTGCTTTGTCATGGGAGGTGAAGATGGTAATTTTTTATCCCCGACCCCCACCCCCCGCTCTAGTAAGGTCATGGGGTTGAAATAAAATATGCCAGAAAGGAACTTAAAAGGGAAGGATGACTGCAGTTTATGTGGATTTTCATGGATGGAATGATTTCCAGAAGTGTTGCACCAACACCAGCATGAAAGCTAGCATTGGTGCAACCTTTGACAGAAAATCACAGTGATACAAAAGATGCACGAATTATAGCAGAGGTGGGCAACCTTTTCAGTTCAGTAATTGAACAGCTTTCAACACTGGCATCCCTATTTTAGCCAAGCCATTATAGATGAAAATGATCAAAACTATTGTGTTTATTTATTTTTATATTTTTTGTATTTTTAACTAACTACAATTTATTAACTGATTGAGTACCTCAGAGGCCCAGTCCGATCAAAAGCCAGGTGGTTGCCCACCTCCCCTGAATTAAAGTAATGAAGTGTGAGATACAAAATCTGAACTTTATGCTAGTATACAGCATAAGTTTTTAGGACAGCAATAATCACCTCTTTCTCTTCTTCTCGGTGTCGTTGAGTCTGGGTTTGTTTTGCTGGGTTGTCTTTGAGAAATTGTCTTCTCTGCGTCTCTTTCTGTGTAACAACAAATAAAGAAACAAAAAAGCAGTGTGCTGTTCAAACGGGTCAAAAATATTCATGTAAAAAGAAAGAGCGGGAAAAAAGAGCTCCTCCTAGCAGATCTCTCGGAAGAGCTCCACCTACCTTAACCTGGGTCAGGTTAAGGTAGGTGGGCCAGCACTGTTTTTAACATCTTGAAAAATGCATTTTTTAAAGTGAAAGCTCTTAAAAATATGATGACGCCCTACAGTGATCAATGACTGCTTATGATAGTGTATTTTAAGCTGGACTAATACTTGTTACTGATCAACTATGCAAGCTGATAAAATGAGCAAATAAAATTCATACTGGAAATGTGCAGTGTCTTGTGCTATGCAGATTGTATGTACTAACTGTGTTGTGCTTGCGTCCACCTCCTGTTCTTTGCAGGGTGACGGAGTAGAGGTTCTGTCGTCCTTTGTGCAGTCTCCATCGGCCTCTGGTTGGGCTCCGTCGTGCTGGGTGGTGCCGTTGCACCTCTCTGGGGGACACTTGGGCACAAGCTGGGCCGGCGGAGGAGAGTCAGACACCACCGGGTCCTTCCCCTCAGAGAGCTCTCGCCACCGCTTCTACAAGAACAAATGGGAAGAGGACTGAGGTCATAATCAATGATACCCAATAATGTGATTAAACTATTTTATAATGCCATAAAAATACTTAATAACACAAAAAGGTAGACCAAGGCCACTGACTGGACCATCAACTTGATTTATAAATCCACAACATCAACTCAAAATCTGCCTCCCTGCGTTCAAGACTACCTTCTCTCATTCAAGTCCATATATGAAAATTCTCACTTTCCCACTTAACTGACTGTCCGGAATCTAATCCGGCCCTACAGCATCAATCTCTGTAGGAAGCCTTTTCCAGGAGCCACTTCATCTGTCGGTTAAAAAAAATGCACCTCTGTGAAGGAGAGATGAAAAACGGAGAGCGAGATGGTGTTCTGGGAACCAAGCCAGAGGAACTGATTCACTCCACTCAGTGTGTGTGTGTGTGTGTGTGTGTGTGTGTGTGTGTGTGTGTGTGTGTGTGTGCTTGCGCCTCAGACAAAAGGGAGAAACTCGCAGACAAAGAATAACAATAGAAGGGTAATGTTAAAGCTAAACGCTGTGTGTACAATGTGTGTGTCTGTGGCAGTACCTGTACGGAGGCGTCTCCCATAATAGATTTGGCTCCTTCCAAAACAGCCATGTAAGAGAAGCGCAGCTGGTCTGGGGTCTGTATGAGGCCCATGCGGTATTTCCTCATGTCCAGCAGGATGTTTTTGATGTCCACTGATGACGGTTCTTTCCTCTTGTCCATCTGTCCGGGCCCAGAGATACACGATCAGTTCAGAGTAAGACGGAAGTATGATTAATGCTGCCAAAGATTTAGGATCTATAAGGTATATATTTTGGCATTATGTTTAATTCAAGTATGAATTAAACTAATATAATTAAGTATCAATAAATGGCACGAATAAAAGATAGATGTCACTGTTCGTTTACTTGTATCAAACTGCTATTTTACTGACAACGCTGGGCCGGTGTGTGTCTCATCATTCCGGTTTTGTTTAGGGGTAATCTCTCAGCTTATTCAGCTGTGCTGCTCATTCCACAACTATACAGTATGTCTTCACATAGGGGATTATTTAAAAGGAAAATAAACAGGCTTTCCAACAGTATAAAAGGTTTTGCCAAGAATCATTGTTAAAACAGCACATAGACATAATGTACCACCAGTCTGTGAACAGCTCATCTCTGTCACTGTTGGCTGGTCACAACAAAACTGTGTACACATACTGTATAGCGCCACCAGGATGCTGATTTTTACAAAAAAATCTTTTCAAAGCAACCCTACAGATTTTGTCCAAACATCACGCAAATCAGTACACAGTGGCTCTAGTCATTAAATTAAACATGTCTTCAGTCTTCAGATTAGTCATATTCTACCCTGATTGGCTCTGTTTGGTTTTCCAAAGTTTGCAGAATACCTCCAGTCAAGAATACAACATGGTTTCTGAGAAAGAACCGCCACCACCCGTTCTGTTTCTGTATTCATGAATGAGGTATTTTGGTACAATATACACTCTCACTCTTTCTCTCACACATGCACACAGTGGGAAGGTGGTGTCCTTGAGAAACAAGATAAGAACCAGAGGCTTACCAAAACGAGACAAGTGTCCACTAGTGAGAAGGTCCCCGAGCGTCCAATCCCTGCGCTACAGTGCACCACTGCTGGCCCATGTTCTGAGTCCAGGGAACCGGACTCCCGAACCTTGAAGAGGAAGTTGAGAAAGGATGCTGGAGATTCTGGGACACCAAAGTCAGGCCACGTGGTGTAATGAAAATGGTAGATTTTTCTCTTCTCCCCCGTCTGTAAGGATTTTAGAGAGGAACATTGTTAACCACTCAGCACTATCTCCTAAATATCTAAAATAGGGGGTGCAATCTACAAGAAAATTCAAAGCACTGACTATTTTCACAATGTTGGTACATGTTTCCAAAACCTTGGCTAAGGTTTCATGCCCAAAATAGGGATGCCAGGTTGAAAATACAGTGCAATAAGAATATCCATTTGATTATTTATGTCAAGGACATTAATGTAAAGTCACACGCACATTCATCACAGCTTTGGAGAACTACCCCTGGCTGTCAATCGAATAAAACTGATTTGGGGATACTTCTATTTATATTTATACTCTATATCGAGTACCGGTAGATAGAAAGGTCCTGTAGGATGACTTAAGGCTTGAGTTTCTTACATTAGCATTCTGTAGCTCTAGCACTCTGGTGGTGTAATAGGACTTGACATCCTCTGATAGCAGCGTAACCACAAATCGCGTGTCTCGGAAAGCCATCTCCCGCTCTTCTGCTGTGGGCCAATACTGAGCACACTTTTCCTGCGAAACGAGAGACGTTTTGTAACATCAAAACATCAACATGTTTGCAGAAAAGACAACAAAAACACTCTTAAGGTTAAAGTCCTATTGTATTTCTCCCATAATTATTGAGTGATTACTATGAAATATTATAATTATTGATATTAAATTATTAGCATGTACGCCAGGCCGTAACAGCCAGGGCAGAAATCTGGATTAGCTCCCGTTTGTAGTAAAACTCTATTCATATTTCAGACTTTATTCTGTGTCCTGGTAATCGGGTGGAGACATTGAGTATTGTTTTTAGTTAATGATATATGATAGAGTACACTTTTGTTAGAAATCTGGATTTCTGTGGACACACCAAATCATTGATAAAACAAAAGACTAGGTTTTAATTCTGTCAAAGATTACAAGAAAGAGGTAATAATTTTGCTCTGTATTGGTACTGATGCATAGATTAAAAACAGATAAAATTATTACAAAAAATACTTTTTGTATAGTACCGTATTTAACGCAATATGCAATCATTTGTGGTTGTCACAAAATCTAGAGAATATGTGCCATGTACGTAATGTTCAAAAACTGCTAGAATACCACAGTCATCAAGACTCAAACCTTAGGAGGACTTTCTAGTACTGTGTAATGGTGTTGGTGTGGCATCCACATTAACCCATAATCAATCAATAAAGACCCATCAAAACCCCAAACAGTTTCAAAAGGTTACTTATATTAGATGTAGAGTATTGTATATGCATGTTTTTATGTAATTATTGAATCTGGATATTTTTATAGAAAGGCCTAACCAGAGACCCGGGGTTGCAAATTAGCCTTGGCTACAAACCCTTTGTATAATGCAACGGTTTATTGTTTTAAAACGTATAAATCATCACCAGTCTCATATACATGTTCTCTTATCATACATAGCCATCACTGTTTCAGGTCTACGCAGGTCTATGCAAGTCTATTATTTTTTCCTGTGATGGAAAATGTTTTGCTTTGTTAAGTCAATACTATCTGGAATAAGACACTCAATCTTTCTGAGAAAAGAAAGATAGATAATGTCATGACCCATTACCATCTGCTCTAGCTGTGAGATTGCAGGGTTGACGCATTAGCAGCCCCATGCACTGCCGCTACCTCTCAAAACACTGAATTCCAAATGTCATGACCATACTGTAGGAGAGTGCTTACTATTTCAGCTGTTAAAACCCCATATGGAAAAAACTTTATATGCAAACTCTTGAAAGTGACACCTTTCATACCTTTGTAAAGTGAAATATATATGTTTCACATATATAATTCTGTGATGTACAAGAATTATAAATGTATTTATGTATGTATTTAGTGTGTGTTAGTGTATTTAGTGTAATGTATTTCGTATTTTTTTTGTAAAGTGGCTTGTATGAAAGGTGCCACTTTCAAGAGTTTGTATATAAAGTCTGTTCCAAATGAGAATAATGGAAGCTCAAACGTGATCTTTCCTGAAAATTATACCTGAATGATTTACTACTAATGGCCTACATTTCATGTAATCCAGACCCAGAACTGTTGGTTACAGCATGTTCTTATCTGAGAACACACCATGTTCGTCAGTGTGTGTATTTTGGTATGCTTGTTGTTTGTATTTTGGTCTATGCATGATGTTTGTGTGTGGCGTATTTCTGTCATATGTCCAGTGTTCGAATGTTTCCACAATCTGGTTTATCTACTATGGTGTGTGTGTGTGTGTGTGTGTGTGTGTGTGTGTGTGTGTGTGTGTGTGTGTGTGTGTCTGGTGATTAGACACAGCCTACGCATGTATGTCTTACCGAGCCTTTCTCTATGACTCTGTTGAGCATGATGACAGCTTTGGTGTTCTGCTCCCAGATCATCAGCCAGAAGTGTCCACATGTGTTCCTGAGTGGGCCCTATGGACAACACATGCAAACGACAGACCGGGATAGCCACACACATTATACAATAGGATCAACTAGGTTAATTAACACAATGGGAGAGGTCAGTAGAATTTTTACTTTTTGTGCAGCTTTGAGGGTTTGTGTAAACACAACACAATGATGACAAAGGTAGGACGCAAATTGTGATTGGCCAGAATGAGATGTATGACTGCATGAATGTTAACATTAGCATTTTACTTACTAGAAAAAAAAAATAAACTAAAAATTGCATTCAAGCTTCATAAAATTTAACAAGATTATTCATTTGTGATGAATGTCAAGTCAGTGGAACAAAAGATAAGATATGTAGAAAAACACTATGAACTTTTATTTCCCAGAGCTTATTGTTCAATGCAGAACTAGGAAGGATCTAACTTCCTGATTAAACCACATAAATACAAAATCAGACCTCTATAATATTTGCTTTGAGTTTTTCAGAGAGGGGATCTTACTGGGCACAAATAATACAAATACATAATTAATGTATAGATATCAGCAATGTAGTAAGCAAAAGTGAAAATGAAAGTTCACATACAGGTAGTCAGGCCTGTTGACAGACAGACACCCGTGATAAAATAAATAAAGTTTACACCCATCAGCAGCATATACAACACTTGGCACGAAACACAGAGCAAAGGGCTGTTAACATTAATTCTTACAGTCACAATGTGTCAAATCACAACACACTTTGAGCTTGCAGATCCATTTCCAAAACATAGCTAATTTTCCTTAATTATACATTCATGCCATGGCTCCTGCTCCTCTCGCTCTGGATGATAGTAGAATGTTGTACTTCATGAGCAGGACGGATTATATTTGCAATTTTGCATAATCTCTAAAGGCAATCTGGAAACAAACCACCAGCACCAGGTGTATAAGAAATAATGTTTATGACAATGGAACGGCAGAGGGGTATGAATTACTAAATAAATAAAGACCAAATTAGGGTGTGTCCACATTGTCTGCTTGTTATGAAGAAAAAGCACTGCCTTGAGTGCTTCTGCACTAACCTAAAGACAACATCCTCTGCCCCTAGACAGTGGTATGGGGCATATAGCAACTTCAAGCAAAGTTGTATGAAATACTTACTATCAATATACTAACCTGTTGGCAGTTATGGTCTGGTTTTGGTGAATATTAAGTAGTTTCGGTCATTTTGCGTGGTCACTGGGGCCACACAGTAAAGTAAATTAATCCACAAAAACTTATTGTTGAATTGTTTCTAAAATATTAGTACAGCCTTTGTTTATTTTGAGCCTTTATCACATGTATTACAACTACTACATAATGATATGAACACAAAAAACATAGATGCCTGTGATGGGGGGGTCAAAAATGAACAAAGGATGTCCTAATATTTTAGAAAGGGGTGTTAAAAATGAAAAAAGGATGGGCTAATAATTTAGAGATTGGTCAACAATACAAAGTAAGATCCGTTTTTGAATTGATTTACTTTTACTGCATGGCCCCAGTGACCACCACAAAATGACAGGAACTACTTCATATTTCAACAAAACCAGAGCACAACTTCCACCACAGTCGTCTGGCAATCAATTAATACACTAGCAACCACTATATTAATGGCAAGTATTTCATACAGCCATCTATTCTGTGTGGTTTCTGTGCCTTGCAAGTTCCCTTCAAACAATGAGATGGTTTTGTTTAGGGCAGTGATGATTATGCTGTTATGAATGACTTAAACCTTAAAATGCTTATCAACCAGCATGTTTCACTTATTCTTCAACCACAATCTGAAGCGAGACATCTTGAACCTACCTGAGTCAATATGTAACTTCTCTGGGCCTCCTCCATCACTACCAGACTGGCGTTGATGTAGTCGTTTTCTGTACTCTCTAGCTTCACCCGACTGTGATCAACTAGGAGGGGAGAGGAGAAGTGTTCAGAGTGCAGTTGTGCCTATTGCTTGTGACTAGAAAAAACACACCCATGGCATTTGGAAGAAATATGTCAGTGAATTTTGTGGAGTCACTTACAGGGGCTGACATCTCTGTATCTGTTACGATTTCGATTTTCTGGATACTTGGCAACTTTGTAGGAGCATTCATGGGACTGATTCCTGATTTCCTGAAGACAATTCAACAGAAAGGTTTTAAAACAAGTCAAGGTTACAACTTACTAGTAGTGCCTGTCTGCTGTTTTGGGAACAAAACCCAATTTAAAGTCAGGTTTGATTCATGTGACATTGATGCCTTTGTTAAAAGAGCAGTCTGCAGTGCACATATCTGTGGAGGTGATGATGAAGATAAAACATTTAAAGGAGTCAATTATTGACATGTAAATAAATAGTCAGACAGGCTGATCATCAACAACTCAAAAATGAATGAAATATAAATACAAGTGTGTGAATATTATGTGACCTCGGCACTTATGCTATTCTAAATATGAATCCCTGCTCAGCACATTAGAAGACAATCAGGGAGATACATATAATCACCAAAGATGGGTGGAATGTACACTAGTGCTTGATATGTCACATACAGTATACATCAACCCCACATAGTAGTATACATCCCTGTAACTCCCTGAACTGGCAGGCTACACATCATCAGTTGCAGGACTGTGATGCACTCTTTAGGCCTTTGGCCTGACAACACATAAGCCTATTGCATGCCCACAGACTGCCAACTCATATTGTTCTCCTACCATTCTTTATGAGACAAAGTGAATGTTTGTTAATACATAATTCAACATGTATTAATTGACGTTGTTTCAACTACATACACAGACACATGCATCTTGACTGAGGTCAATATTTTCTGTTATTAGCAGTTGCAGAATGCTGATGCCTTAGACAGAATAGGCAAGAGTCAAAGCTAGGCTGTGTGACACATCTAAAAACACGGCAACGTGCATCCTACCTCGATAGGAAAAATAATACCAGACAGTTGACATCTGTGCATTTCCAGAGGTGGAAAAACAGCTATTTTTGCTAGTGTCTTCGTCTTTAAGTCAGATTCATTTATTTTGATTAATACATTAGTTATGTATTATATGTTAACTAATAAATAAATAAATAGATCCCACCATCCACACACACATAGCAGGCACAACCTAGCCATGCTTCACATTACGAGGAGACAGTCATGTTTCAGGGCTAATGCACAACCCAACACAAACATCAACTTAACACACACACACACACACACACACACACACACACACACACACACACACACACACACACACACACACACACACACACACTAGAATGAGCCCTTGAGCTTCTTTAGACATGTGTGGTTAAAAATGCAAGCCAAGCGTTAGCGCTGAAACATGATTGTCATTGCGTCATATATGAAGCATGAGGTTCAATGTAATAATGCGTTGACTCACTGTCAACATAAAGCTGACAACTCAGATTCTACTTTACTTAATACTAACGAAAAATCTAACTAGTACTACAGTGGTTAGAGCAGTGGTTCCCTAGGTAAATGATTGTTTGGTTAAGACGCAATGTACAGTATGTCAAACTTGAGGAGGTCTTTGAAATTTAAAAGGTTTCAAAAAAAACTCCTCTTATGGTGGGGGTCCCTGGCATTACCTTGTGCCAATGGCGGTCTACGGGGCTAATTGGCGTCAATTTGGGGGTCCTTGAACTTGAGAAAGTTTGGGAAGCACTGGGTTAGACTAGAGAAATGTACCCAAGTCGTCCACGGCGCGCATATAAACAAATAAAACAAAGTGAAGATGCTACATTCCACCCCAGGGTCACCATGACTCGTCTCGTGACACACATTTAAACTGGACAGGATCTTACAAAGTATTGAGATATACTGCTAAAGATTAGTGGGTTAACAGTCTCGTGTAGCATTTTTAGCCAGCTAACAAAGTGCGCTCTTGCTTTGACTGTCAAGCCACAGCAGCGCTATTAGCTACATGCTAAGCTAACATACACCACTTACTATGTATAGGTTTTGCCACCGGCCCTCTGAATCCATGTCCTCAAATTCTTGGTCCATTTTTCCAACGTGACAATTAATATAATTGTGATATTTAAAGTATTGAACTTGCTTGGCGATCTAACTCATCACTGCCTTCGTAGTTTATGGGATCTATTAAACTGAAAACAAAATCCCGACAGCTTGTTTATGCTAGTAGCGAGTTTAGCCCAGTGTGTGTTTGGTGTTTGTCCGTTATCTTTGGTGCTGGAGTTGACATCTAAAGTGAAGCTTGGTGCCGTCGTTGTACTTAGTTGCGCGCCAGCGTCGATGCGGCCCGAAAGCAGCAGATCTACAAGCTCACGTCGGGGGTCGCTTTTTAGGTTGTCGTACCTTGTAGGTCTGTTGTCTTTGCGAGTGGGACTGGTGCGCAACTAATCGGGCATAAAGATCGAGGTGTGCGCCTGCGCTAACGAGGGGTCCTTCTCGAGAGCTGTCAAAACGACATCCCATCGCCCGGAGGGATGATGATCCGTCGTGCTGTGATTGGCTAACCGGTTGCGATGGAGACAATGGTAAGCCTTCACTTTATTATTTTTCTCCCCTAACAACCAACGAGGAAAGAAGACCAACCACAGCGCCTCGTACCTCTGGGCTGTGGGATCTTCGACCAAGATGTTCAAGTAACAAACGAGATCTCAAGCTCTCTGAGGGGGGGGGGGGGGGGGGGGGGGGGGTCAGAATCATGCCAGAATCCATTGAAATTCTGCATACATCTATGCTTGTCCTGTCCCTATTTGTGGTGCCCATTCTCAATAGAAGTCCAAGTACATTAGATTGTAGAAGAACCGCCTTTGGACTCAATGGACTGGCCCCATGAAGTGCATGGGCCATTGCGTGTCTATCAGAGCCTTCTATGTCTATGTCTATACTCTGTGTTGAATGTGGTTTACTTCATCACGAACAGTAGATGGCAGGCGTACATAACAAAACCAGGCTAGCCAGTTTTAGAAAGTCATACCGGGCAGGTATTCAGTTTACCTGTCATTCATTCATTCATTCATTCATTCATTCATTCATTCATTCATTCATTCATTCATTCATTCATTCATTCATTCATTCATTCATTCATTCATTCGTTCATTCGTTCATCCATCCATCCATTCATCCATCCATCCATCCATTCATTCATTCATTCATTCATTCATTCATTCATTCATTCATTCATTCATCCATCCATCCATCCATCCATCCATCCATCCATCCATCATGTCTCATTATACTTCATAGCATTATTTCCGCCCGAGAGGATTAATACAGTAGGTCAGGGCAGCCTATCATCAAATTGACAATTTGATACAAGCAGCTTGATTACCGCGACATTTAACTGATTTGTGCGACAATTATTGTGATTTGTATTTAAGTCAAGTACTTTTGTGTTGGCAAGCAGGGGTAAATTGCTCTTCCTTCATGGTGACCAGTTACTTAATTAACATTTTCTATCCATTAGGGATTAGGCCTATCAATCATGGGTCCTTGACCCTTTCTTTGACCATATGTCGCCTTCAAATGGCCAGGATTCGATTGGGAGAATGCATTTTATTCTTCTCTAAAACTGAATAAGTAGGATTAAAAGGAAGTAAACAAAGGTGGACTATTTATTAAAGATGGGATATAATCCTACTTTTTTTTTTTTTTACACCGCGCTTCCATAGAAACATTTATGCTAAATCGCATGGTCTCCAAGAACTCACATATTGATCGGACGTTTCTTTGCCAAGTCAATAATTTCCTTGTATGGATTTAATGAATGAATGCACGAACGAATGGATAAAAATATGTATTAATTCAAGTACAACTACAACAAAACTGATAACTGGGAGTGGACACAGTCTAGTCAGTAGCCTAGTCACTCCAAAGTGTTTCTGATGCAATAATCTGCTTCACTATACCAATCAATCAATCAATCAATCAATCAAACAATCAATCAAACAATCAATCAATCAATCAATCAATCAATCGATTAATCGGTACTCAGTAGGATGGGATTCTTTTAAATTGATTGAGTTTAGTTTTGAGCGAATCTGGAGCCCTTCTGGATTATTTTATTTTGAAAGGTATAGCGCAGCGCTTTTCATAGCGGAAGTCTTGTTTTATTCACGCTAACTTGACAACAGCCAGAAAGCCTGGCGCTGGAGTGCTGTTCTGTTAGTTGTATGGAGCAATGGAATGGGCTTTGGCTGTGTTTTGAACATCACCTCTGTTTTTAGGAAAGATATGTCTCATTCACACGTTTGAATTGAAATTGGAATTGAAAACGAAACGGACAACGGAACACAATCTTTCCATTTTTCCAGTATATATATTCTTTATTTATTTTTTTTGCAGAAACTTGACAGAATTGTTACAGTCAAGATCAAAGCACCCCCTTCCTCCGAAAAACGAAGAAAATTCTAATAATTTGGATTATCATGTGTGGAGGGACTATGAACAACATGCTGCAAAAGGATACGACAAATACAGGCAAGTTCTCAAAGTAACCAAATTCGTAAATTATGCATAACGTTTCAATAAAGATATAATTAATTTCCAGAATGACTTTATTATTTGACATAGGTGATCCCACGCAAGGGCATCATTCAATTAGCCTTTCCCGAGACAGTAGGTAAATTGAAAAATACCTCTACTCAGTCCACTGATGTATAGTTTACAGTTAATGTATTATATTAGGGTATTATCGTTTTTAATGATGTGTTATAGGCTATAACATTGGTTGATAGCTATAACTTATATAGCTATCAACCAATCGCATGTACTTCTTTGATCTTGACGGTCTTTCTACAGGTTGTTTCTAGTCATCAACTGTGGCACTTGTGACAGGACAGGGCAGCCTGTCTGTCTTTTGATGCCATATACACTGCTATATAAACTCCATATAGTCTAACGCTGTCGCTTACACACCAGAACTGATCTATAAGCTCACAACAATGCCTTGTGACCGACTATGCTCTCCATGAGCTTGTCAATCACTTCTTGTCGGCAAGCGACGCCGTATACGTCGCCTATGAATTGTAAAGCTTAACTAAAGGAATGCAGCAATATTAAAGCAACAGCACGTCAAACAGCCTATTGCAGTCGCATAGTGAAGCTGCGCAGTGATGAATGCTGATGGTTCAACAATATAGCAGCCACCCAAACCTTGAACAGGAAAGGATCACTGCAGTTTATTACCTTGTAATAACTGTCTTAACATGGGCTATGCCTTCAGCATAAGCAAAGGATATTGCACCCTATAGCAGTCAAATAATGTTCATTTATTATACTACTGTCAATTTGACATGAAAAGATGACAACACATTTGATTCATTTTTACACATAGGAATAAAAATAAACAGAAAATCATGCTATACAATGGGTACCAAATGGTGTTTTTTGCCCATTGCAGGGCTGAAGGTAGTATACATAACTGCATCCTTTTGTTCCCAAACATCCTCCTTCATTTAATTCCATCCTGACGCACTATTGTGGCTTATTATATGAGTATTTTTGGCTTCCGTCCACATTCTTGGCCCATTAAAAGCTAGTGGAAAAACAAGTTAATGAAAGGTATGGTCTGGTTTACATCATCCGTTGATGACTGTATCAATGACCATGATGAATGAAGGGAATGTTCTGCTTAGCGCAAAAGAACAGTCCAACATACTTTGTTGGGCTAATTCATTGTTCTTTGTAAATACTAGCCTACAACATAACCAAGCATAGAGACTTGTG
This sequence comes from Benthosema pterotum, assembly GCA_039105355.1. Classification (NCBI taxonomy): domain Eukaryota; kingdom Metazoa; phylum Chordata; class Actinopteri; order Myctophiformes; family Myctophidae; genus Benthosema; species Benthosema pterotum. Next base: position 31,370,135 of record CM076970.1, read on the forward strand.
TTATGAACATCTTGGATCGGCCATTTGCTTAGACAGCTCTCCTTTACTAGTGAGTCCAGTGAGATATATATATATAAAAATCCAAATCAAGAATGTTGTAAATTACATCGTCACCACATAAACCTCTCCTGGAAGATTGTTTGTTATTTTAGAGACATTCTGAATCATCCACATGTGGTCATTTCTCTTCCAGTGGACATTATGTTAGTTTATTCCTCACTGTGCTTCCAAAAGTAAAGGCGTTTGAATGGCACATTAGTTAACAGTGGTGTGAATAATTGTATGCCTTTTAGCAGCTGAGTGCTTTAAATTAACCTTGTATGTTTTCCAGTTTACCAGCTGCAAGTCCTGCTAGCTGGACACATGCACTATTCTGTATAATGGACACATCATTTGTTTGTGTTACTGTTACATTATGCTGCTGTAGCGTATTAATTTCCCTGCGGGGATAATAAAGTACATCTCATCTCATCATCATTTTGTTTTTGTGTGTTTTGAACAGGGCATACAAACAGTACCACTGAAATCAACACAATTCACTCAGTTGTGCTTGCACTCTCGTAAAATGCGTACGCACTCATCAGCATCAAAAAGCAGTATGGCTATAAGTTTATGATTCAGGCCTGTTGCTCATGTGTTTCATGAAGGAACCAAAAACCATATCAAAAGAGCTTTGATGAGTGGAAGACATAGCCTGATCCCATCTGTAGTTCAACATTTACATAACTTTGAAATAGACATGACGTGGCCATGTGTCCTTCCAGAGATGTTGTCAGAGCAAAAATAACAATCCAGCAGATGTTATATGTCTCCTGTCAGATGCTCTTCTGCTCGAACATGAAGTCATTTTCATTCCCAGGAATTATTTCTCTAATTACAGTCAGTGTTTGAGGCAGTTATTTTCAAAGCCGCTGTGCCTTGTCCTTTGACATTCAAGACTATAAGTACAAGAATATACAAGACTATAGTGGCAGACTCAGAAAATCAACGCAGAGGACTTTATGGTGCATAATGTGTATGCTTCTCTTCTTTTGTTTGTACATTTTGCGGTTTACAAGCTCTCAGCAGACATGAAAGAGCTGAGAGCAGTTTGTGCTCTTGCTATTTGCAGTAATGACTGACAGTTAAAAAGCGTATCGTTGCAAAACCCCTTTGAAAAAGTCTTACTGTTTATATCAAACCCAGTAGGATGTATTATATTTAATTTATACATTGTAAGCATTGGTTTAAATAAAAAGTCACACTCCTGTGAAGTGAGGGGCCCTCATCATCACCGTCATAATCATACTTCACATTCCGTGCTCAGCCGTGCATACTAGGATTCAAAAACAAAATTAACACATAGAGAACATAGCCAAAGAAGCCATCCAGTATATGCCATATCAGTGGTTTTCAACCAGTGGTCCGGGGACCACCAGTGGTCCTTGAGTGGGTTCCAGGTGTACCCCAGCTAAGTTGGTTAACCAGATGAAAAGTTGGCTAGCCAGATGTAACTCTTAGGAGCGTAAAAATGAAACCAAATGGACCCTTGCTGGTCCATTTCGTTTCATGTGTACACTCTCAAGACTTAAAATATTCATCATCTGAATTAGCCCAAGTCTACCCAGCTAGAGAATGTAGATTAATGGTCATTTTAATCTGTAGGTTTGACAGTTTTGTTTACCAAATCCAGCCTGGTATTGTGGACAAAAGCAAAAGAAATATTTAGTTTTGAGGTTTGTGTGGCTAAAATGTCATCAAATGGTGGTCCGTGGCTCAAATGCTGAATAAACAGTGAGCCCTGGTATTAAAAAGGTTATACTGTGCTATACTGTATATGTCTTTATTAAGTTATTTATTCATTAATTAATTTCAAGAATTTCACAAATCAAATTTAGCTGTCTCATCATTAACTCTTACCATTTGTCCTGCCCCCTAGTGCTCAGATAAGGTCGTGACCTGGAGCAAAGGCATTGGACCAACCGGCACCATGAAGACTGAGAAGTCGCCCTCGCACAAACGGAAGTCCCGCTTCAGCTTGCGCAGCAGAAAGAAGAAGGACGGGGTGATTCAGGGCAAGCTGCGCATCCGCTCCATGCCGGGTGCCTTTCTGGTGCTGGGTGTGGTCGTGGTGGTGGTTGGCACCGCTCTGGCTGTGGCGGGATACTGGCCTTACAGGACGACACGGACCACCCTACTAGGACCCACAGATGGCGGAGCGATGTCGGACTCCCAGTCATCTGGGTGGAGTATGGGAGCCAAGGGCCTCCTGTCCACAGCCAGCCTCATACATAGTGAGCGCATGAAGCTCCTGGGTCCGGTCATCATGGGGGTGGGGCTGTTCATCCTCATCTGCGCCAACACGGTTCTGTATGAGAACCGCGACAGGGAGACTCAAATGTTGGTGGCCCAGATGCGCAGCGTCATCTGCTCCGTGTCAGCCGCCGTGCCCGCCGCAGACCTCACTGAGATAGCCGTGGCCAACTCCATGGCCAGACACTACCAGTGGGTGAGCAGCTTACCCGCCGCCCACCTCAACATCCTCTGTCTGCAGCAGATGACCAGCGCCAGTTCGGAGCCCTCGCTTCGGACCAGAGACCAGGAGGAGCGGTCAGATGGGACCTACCAGCAGGCCATCTTACGAACGGAGGCGCTGCACCACCAGGAGTCCGTCTCACCAAAGTCTGTCCACTCATCTCACTCCAACTCCTGCAACTCCAGCAAGACGGACTTTAACACGCGTTCTGGAGCAGAGCCCGGGGGGAGCCCCAGCCTCGAACCCCCGGCCGCCCATCTTTTCAAGCTCAACAACTGCCTGGTGTCGGCCAGTTCCATGTCCACACTGGGTGGAGACGACTGGGACGTCCCTATCATCCAGCCTAGACGTTGTCACAGCTTGAGCTACAGGACTAACCCTCGCAAACTCCAAAGTCTGGAGTCTGGGCGACCTAGTACAGAGGGACAAGCGGTGGGATCCAACACCACGAGCAGAGACCCCGGTTCACAGGTATGTGTAAATGTGCCTGGTCAAGCGACAGAGCCCTTGGAGCTGAGCTCTGTGGAGGAGCAGACGTATTGGAGCTGGCCTCGGCTTGAACTGGGTTATGCAAGGAGATACCTGAAGCTGGAGAACAAGGAGGACTCAGTGGACAAACTGCTGGACCAGATGGAGCAGCAGTGTTCGCAGTGGGATAGAAGCTTTGGGTCGGGACCATTCCAGTGAAGTGTCCCAGAATGCTCTGATGATGATGTCAAAGAAAGGAATTGTTGTTGCATACGCAGATGTATTTGGTATTCATTTGGATCCTAACATACAGTAAATGACATCTTCTGACATTCATCTGCAAAAGTCAACCCGAGTTTTTGTTTTCCACTGCATGGAGATTACAGTGGAAGCAAGCAAAAATCAAGCTTGTATTTCAGTCTTCCATGGGATTTGGATAGAGCATACTGAGACGGAGAGGAGTTTCAGTCATTGGATTGACATAACAGTCACATAATATATATAAATATATTTTTTTGTGAAGCATGAACAATACACAGACCACATACTGTCATAGTTGAGTGGAGCAATTTGCCAGTCTGTTTACTTTTGCACTGTAGGTTGACAGTAATGGCAGAAATATTGTCTTTCATTGCCAAAACGTCTACATACTTCCAGGACACAGTGAGCAGAGGTGGAGGGATATATGGGAGAGACGTATTTCACTGTGCAATCAATTTAAACCAAACTACCTGGACTGCGGAGCCTCTTAAGGTGCTGACAACCTTTGACAAATGCAGCTAGAATATACAAAAGTGGGCCTTTAAAAAAGAAAAAAGAAAAAAAAAAATCCCAGGTTGAAATGCATTGCATGATAGCGACATTACAATACAGTATGTCACATCTTATTAGTTATGCAGAATGAAGGTTATGTTGGAGTATGTCGTGTAAGCGATGATGGGTAATCTCATCAGACTTCAGGTGAAGAATATGTGTCTCTGTGTTCCTGGTTGTTACACTATTTGTACACAAAGTGTGACATGACTGTAAGGAGGCTCCTTTCTTTACTATGCCCAATTTATAATCCCTCGTATGATGGTGTCATTCGCTGTAAACAGCAAATCTACAGGCCGTGGCTTGTACAATGTAGAACGGTCTTTTTCAGCACGGGGCATTGTCATATCTATGTACAAGTAGAGGTGTCTGTTGGAGAGGTGGGAGGTATAACAAACTGCTGTTTTATTGACGTCTCAGCTTGATGTAGCTGTAGGGTTGATCAGTGTTTTTGCATGCGGTCGGCGATGTGGGCTGATCACAGAGGGGAGCAAACACCAATATAACACTTCTCTCCCAGAGGATTCCCTCCTCTCCCCCTCCCCATCTTTCTGCTCTTGCAAATGTGGAAGAGGAGACTCCACTGTGTTTACAACACCACAGTCTTCCTTTTGTCTGTGCTGCCTGTTTTGTATGCCGTCTGTGCGTGACAAATTTGTGTTCTAAATGTATTCTGAGCAATATGAAGTGGTCCGTCCAGAACAATCAATGGTTTTGTCCAGCCCTGTGTTGACCCATGGAATTAAACAGCATTACATTGCCTGTGTTTGAAATATAACAAGTCTGTTGTCAGTTGGTTTATTTGTTCCCCTTGCTAGGAGGAACACAATTAACTCATCATCTTGTAAATTCTGCCCCTGCGGATTATGGTACAGGGTAAAACACCCACAATCCTTAAACACTTTAAACCTGACATCCCTATTTTGGGCATGTCATTGGCAACACATGAAAAAACAAAGTGAAAAAAGCAGATGCACAAACTCTCAACATGTCGCAATTGCCGACATGCCTAAGTGGTTAAATATCATTCCAGAGTGCTTTCACATTACGTCATGTGGATTCCATTCATTTCAGTACAGCAAGATATTCATTTTGAAGAGATTTGAAATTTGCTTTAGATAGATTGTTGCCAAAGTTGTGTCATTGTGTGGAAATGCAGTTGTAAGTTTGAAAACCTGCCCAAAAGGTTTTACAAATGGAATTCAAACCTGACAACTGTTGTGTAAACCTTTTACACTTATGATGAAACTGAAAGGTCTTCAGTGTTCAAAGAACACAAGGTGGGTTGTGTTCTTTCAAAATTGTTCAAAATTGGATCCTTGAGAGCTCACAATACTGGTAACTATTGAGATGTTTCAAGGGTTAAATTCTTGTTAAACATTTGCATTCAAATGCTGAATAAATAATGGGCCTTGAAAACCACTCCTAAAGACAAGGGCAATGCAAGTGGAATGGAAAAATGCATTTGACATGTCAGTTTGTAAAGCCCTAACCACGACAAAGGGTCAATACGTCTTGGCGTGTTAATACAGGTTTTTCTTTAGTTTAAGACTAAACCACAATGACACTGATGGAAATACTTCAATGTAATATGTGCTGTTTATAATGTACACTGTCTGCAGTAAAATTATAAGTCCACTGTTCAAAATGCAAAGTATCTTTTGGTACATACTGTATTTGATAAATGCATTGGCATTAAACTATGCTTACAGTACCAAATGTTAAAATAAAACATTAATTTTATAGCCCATTTCATTAAGTGTGATACATTAATCACTTCAATATTGCAGATGTGGCCATTTGTGCTGCTGGGTAGCGTGACCATAGAGGTATAACTTATAAATATCATCACCATTTATGTATGTTAATTGTCAAATACTGTAATTGAAGTATTTGACTCAGAGATGTAGTGGCTAAAAGAATAAAACAAATGCAAATACTTGAGTAAAGTAAAAGTACTTCAAATGATGCTACAGTACTTGAGTAAATGCATTCAGCTACTTTCCACCACTTATGACTTGCTTGAACATGACTGAACGTCGATTAGCTGATGCTTATCAGCTGTAGCGGCATGAATGTAACACTGATAACACCAACAGCAGATGCACACTCAACTTCTGTGTTTTCGACTTTGGTGTTTTGCATCTAAGGCTCTGGCCTGAACTAATGTGATGCTTCATTTATTCTTCGCAAAAGAAGAGATGGTATAGAAATTGGTAACAGAAAGTAGAGTAGGTCAAAGGGGTGATGTGGTCAAAGGGGTAAACATCTTTAAGTTAACCACTTCAACTGTAGGAAAAACATATTGTTATGGCTCAAAACATGAACATTTAAATCATTGGTTTTCAACCACTGGTCCGCAAACCACCAGTGGTCCTTGAGAGGGTTCCAAGTGAGCCCCAGCTAAATGTTGGAAAGTTGGGTAACCAGATGTAATTCTTTGAGAGCGTAAAAATGAAACCAGGTTTCATTTTACACTCTCAAGAGTTTAAATATTCATCATCTGAATTAGTATGAATTAAGTATTATTAGATAATGTAGGAGAATGGTCATTTTTGATCTGTATGTTTGCCTGTTTTGTTTCCAAAATCCAAGAAATCTTTAGTTTTGGGTCTGTAGGGTAAGGATGTTCTCAAATGGTGGTCTGTGGCTCAAATGCTGAATAATAGGCCCTGGTATCAGAAAGGCTGAAAACCCCTGATTTAAATGAATGTCCACATTGTGGACACGCACATGGATGCATGCACGTTCATGCATGTGCACATTAGCGTATTAGCATCATCACATTCAGTGCGTACAGGTGATGACTGATTGACACATCAGTGGGGAGGGGACACGCATTGTTTGTGTTTCCTGATTTGTAATGTGAACCATGTTTACAAAAACAGAACATGATAAGCATCCTGGCAAGTGCTGAAAAACGCTATCATTATCATTGTAATTGTGGCAAAAAATGTGACAATTTGATAACAATTGTGAACTCGGACATATTTGTCAGGATGATATATGAAATCGGACAAATACCAGTCAAACCGGGGCATCTGGTCATCTATGTTTTTTCCCAATGGAGATATCCCAAAAAATGGAGTCGTCTTATATTCAGGGGCTATACTATTTGACATTCAATGTTCTTTTTTCTGTAAATGGGTCTTGAAAAATGAGAGTCGTCTTATAAATGAGTCGTCTTATATTCGGGACAATACGGTATATATATATATATTCGCAACCCAATGTGTTATGAGATAGATCTGCATTTTTTCCATTTTGTGTGTGTGTGCGTGTGCATTCGTGCATGAGGGAGTCCGTGAGTGGACATATACTGTACAGTACAATATATGCCGGGTAATCATCTCTGAGCAGACATCCTGACTTTCCTCCCCAGCTCACCAGCTTGTGGTTCTGCATCCAGCATTCGGTGTGGAATGGAGTTGGGATCAATTTAGCAGAGACACCTCTCTAACACCATGGGATGATCACCACCGCTGCACATTTCTGCCCCCGAAAAGTGTGAGCAAATGGAAGTGCTCCACTCACCTGTCCACCCACAGACTATCAAATGTTAACTATTTCTTAAGATGACATTCATGGACTGTGTCTTTTATTTAAAAAAAAATTGCCAGCTTTCACAACGAGAATTCAGTTATTTGGAAAAAAAAAAAATCTTGGTCCACCTCAGTACCAACTACAAAGATGTTCAAGGTTCAAGGTTCTTTATTTGTCACTCCAGTGTATGTCAGGACATATACAGGGATGAAATAACGTTTCCATTGTTCCCAAGTGCAATAAGACATTACATCCATTCTACAGCAGGGGGAAAGTGGAACAGACCAACAGCATGTGCACCAAGGCCTGCCTACACTTCTGCCTACACATGATTGGAGGAAGACTCCTCTCATCCTGAGTGGATGAAGAAGGCTTTATCTAGATTACCTTTAGTTAAAGCTCACCTGCCACCAAAAATGAGTGAAATCACTGAATGTATAAGAACATGTTTTTGCCCTTCACTGCTTGATAGAACACTCTTATTGTTGTCTTAGGGTAATGTATGTATGTGTGAGTGTATGCGCAACTGCGCATATGGGTGTGTGGCTGTGCGCATGTGCATGTGTGTGGGGAGAAATTCCCCTACTGTAATTATCCTCGGTAGAGCGTCCCACTCAAGCCAACTCTTTCCCCCCTTATTAGATTTTATGGTTCCTTCCGGGCAGGTATGTGCTCCCTCGTGATCTCTTACCATTTAATTGGTCGTTTACAAGATGGCTCCTTGCTATTCTAACAGCTCGTAAAGCTGGCAGGCAGGACCTTAAGGCCCCGTCCTGTCCAAAAGCACAGCAAGGTACTTCTAATCTACGCGCTCGAATGGCTGTCGGCTAGACCTCGGGGGTGGAGGTGCGAAAAGCTTGGGATATCATACGAGGTTGTTTACACTTTTCCCCATGGTGTCCCTTTTTTGGATAAGTCACTCATTAGAGAAAAAACATCTTCAGAAATAGCCAATGTACATACTTCACCATGAAAACGGTTAATAAGTTACACCTTTCAATAGGATATAAGTGATTCCCTTGAACGTTCACTGCCTTGTCAGCAAAAGAATATATACAAAAATATATAAATAGTAAATACTTCATAAAGAAGCACGGTTCTGCAATGGCTCTAATGATGCAAGAAGTAGCAGGCTTAACTTGCATTGCATTGGCAACATGTTCTGATGCCCATTAAGGTACAACACCCGTGGGTTAGTATCTGGCAAAAACTCGGTATCTGCAGAATGTAATGAACACAGGAAGTGAACAACAGCATCTCTTGAGGTGTTTCAATACTTTCAGCTGAATCATCAAGACACAAGGCAATTAGAAGAAACATTTAATGTTACGCTATATCTACAGTATGTATTCAACCTTTGCTGTTGATATAAAACATGAATCTATCAGTTTATAAAGACATAGACATAGCATGTAAAAGTGAGTCAGGTTCATTTGCTTGTGGTATGGCCTTACATGTCTTATAAAAGATAATATCGACTCTGCTGTCTTGTCATGCATTCAGGACTCACAATGTGCACACTAATAGGAATTCAATGAATTGCTCGCGGGTGACGGGTCGTGCAAACGAATCTGGCAATTAGTGTGCATGAGAGTGTGATGGAGGCACTGAGTGCAGCATGGAGTGCTCAAAGCTGGGTGTAATTGTTTTTACTACAGTTCCTCCCAGAGGCACAGTCATTGTTGGCCTGTGTGTAGGAGTCAATAGGATCCAGGTGTTGACACATTAGTAGCAGTATCAATATAAGGAGAGCACTTCGCCATCATGTCTAAACCATATAGTAAGAGTGTTTTTTGACACTTGGTATGTTGGACAAATTCTCCACGGGGCTCATGCTTGAAAAGAAATCCGCAGGATCTTCGAAAGAGCATGGCTCCTCACCGAAACTTTGCAAATGTCACATGGGATCAGCCTCAAGGCCGGGTGCCAGCTGGGAGAGGAATAGAGGAAGAGAGAGAGATAGAGAGAGAAAGAACAGTTTGGTTCCTTCTCTGAATGCTACAGTGAAAGGGGAGGCTGCTTTCCTCTTCTGCAAACACTTCAATGGTCATCTGAATCACAAAACAATCCTCTAGCGTTTTTTTTTTTTTTTTTTTTTTTTTTTTTTACAGCTTTCTACAAAATGAGAAAGAGCCATGATGACAATGCGGTAATTCAGGAAAATATTTGCATCAACAAAGACAATAAAATTTGGAACAGAGCGATACAGCATTATCCAGATGTAGGGGATTATGTCCGCACGCTCTCCAAATAGGCAATTATGCAATATATGGGGACTAATTATTCCTCGCTAGCCTGAGCTGAGCTGTGCTGTTTGTTTTTATAACTGCATGAGAACTCAAACTTTCCAATTATTCTATTGTGCCTGTAGTGAAGCAACCAAGACCAAATCACAGTATGTTGGAATATACATGTATATACATGTTGCTACAGTATAGTAGGTATAGTATAGCTAAAAGCTAAATGACACAGTTGTTTACCTCCTTCCATCTTTGTGTAAGTGTCCTTAAACAAGACAGTGAACACTTAACTTCTCTTGATGAACAGGCTGCTGCCTTACATGGTATCCTCCACCGTTGGTGTGTGAATGCGGCGTGTAATTATTAATACACATTTTTTTGGATAAAGGTGCTATATAAATGTACCATTTTTTACAATTCACAATCGCCCTGTGTATGTCTGTCCACACAAATATCAGTGTGTGGCAGTTTAACCTTCACATTAATAAACAAAGCAGGTGTGACTAAACAATTTGGAGATTTATTACATGCATAGATTATCAACTACAATGCATCTTTGCATTGGAATGAAAGAGTTGGAATTTCAGTCTTGACACTGGTGTATTGCCTGTAAATAATTAGTACAGATACAGACCATGAGACAAAGACACACACACACACACACACGCACACGCACGCGCACGCACACGCACACGCACACGCACACGCACACGCACACACACACACACACACACACACACACACACACACAGTGTGTACAGGGGTGGCAGTGGTAGTGCTTATAGTGAGCTTGTCCGGAGTGTCCGGGCAGCCAGAGGCCATGGTTGCTGCAGGTTCGATTCCAGGCCAAGCTATAAATATGTTGGTGTGTGTCCCTAAGCACGACTCTTGGCCCCTTGTGCCGTAGAATGGCTTCTCACTGCTTCTAGGGAGTCATAGGATGGGTAAATGCAGAGGATGAATTTTCCGTATGTGCATACCAGAGTAAACAACACTGCAAGCAGTTGGGACTAAATTATTTATTATACAGTATATGTATTACAATTTACAAGCGATCACAAGCTTTGCCCGCCTGCCTGTCTGATATACCAGAAAGCGATGGTTGTTGTAGTAGAGTTATTATGATCATGTCATCCTTGTTCACATCATCTTTTGACGACTAGATTAGATTACTAATAGCTCTGTGAGATTGCATTAAGTGGTGTCATTATCATCCGTTACTATGCTCCTGACAGAGATCTTTCACACATCCCATCACTCCCTACACTCTGTAGGCTAAAGCTCATTCATGGCGTTCACACAACATCACACAGCCCCTTATGGAACGAGGGAATATGTGATTTCGTTTAGTGTGTATGTCTGAGAAGGAAGAAGAAACGGGTTTCTGAAGTTCTTGTAATCCCTGATGTCAGATCAACATGCCAGCCTACCAAACACTCTGAACGCTGTTGATTTTTGCGGCTGCCTGCTGCCAGCCACTCGAGCGCAGCGTCTCTGCTGTCGGGTCTAATACCATTATCCCCTCTCAGCTCATCTGCATTCCCCAGGAGCACAGCGCTCAGAGATGTTGCTGGTGATGGTATAACCACAGGTGCTGGATGAAAAAAAACAAAAAAAACATAGCCATTCCCTCCTGGCTGGCGCTGTAAAGGGGGATGAAGCCCCAACTCCAAGTTATTTGTGGAGCTTTTTTGAGCTTTTATTTGACAGTACAGTACAGTGGCAGTGCAGAGAGACAGGAAAGACGGGAAGATAGTAGAGGAGTGACATGCAACAAATAGTCCAGCCAGGAAAGGAAGCAAGGACTCGCTATCAGGCCATGTTGCATATGCCCTAACCACTCTGCTCACTCCAGGATGATTTTGTAGTTATTTTTCCAGTTCAGGAATAATAATAGTTGTTCAGAATAATACTTGTGTTGTGTCAATACGCTGGCAGAGCCACAGCTCTGAGAACACCTAGGCTTATACAAGAGGCTTATATGTAAGCTTTTACGAGACACAGAGACAGTCATGACTGATAGTAGCGGTCGCGACTGATGGTTATCGGTTGGTGACCAAGTATCGGCCCTTTTCATCGGTTGCTACCCTAAACATAACCTCAGTAAAACTTATGCCTAAACCTAACACTAACCCCCAACTGATAGGATACCTACATGACGGGTAGGATTACCTGCCATTACCGATAGGATATCTGCCGCGACCGAGGGCAGGTGAAAAAGGACGCAACCGTTGCTATGGGTAGGGGCTCAATTACTATCGGTCGCAACTCCTTTACTACCAGCCACAGCCGTCTGCTTCAATCGCGAATTGATTTTGCCCCTGCTGGCTTAAACACCTAAGCCATTTATTAGTTTTATAAGCTACTACAGCTGCTTTGATACTAGCCTTCCATATATTCTACATCTTTTATTCTGTTTTTAACATGAAGTCGAAAACAACAACAGCAAAAACCATCCTACTTTTTCACACCCCTTTAAAAACTACATTTAGTTATGTTTTGCTGGAGTTTGGGGAGTGGAGGTGTGTCTCAGCTTTAAGGTGGGAAAATATATGTATTTAAGTTATTGGTTGTTTTCAAGGTCTATACAAACTAAAAAATATTTACAATACAACCTGTACTGGTGAAATTGCAGGCAACGATATACGCTTGGCATGTCCAATTCCCCATATGGCATGCCCATATGGCCGCTATTATGTAATCATCGTGATGTACATTTTATTAAGCACATTAACCCTGGTGTCCCTATTGTTATTTCATTATGGGTGAACACCTCCCCCCTACCCTGCCTATAAAAACGAGGATACAAAGTAAACTTTAATGAAGTAAATAGCTGACTCTCATTTGTATTAAGAGTTTACAAAGTTTAACCTCACAACCAAAGGCAAATACCACTTGGAACGATAGCACCTTCGACTGAACTCACCTATAGGTATTGTCCAATGTCACTGCCAATGGTAACGGCTAAAACAACACCACTGTGATAAACATTTCAGCACAACTTCGTTGGCATTTCACAGACACAGACTGCACAGTGTTATGGGTTATGGCTGCTAATGGAACATTAGCCCTACATGATAAACAATGAAGCAATGAAATATTCTTGACATGGTTTTTCTGCAAGGCCTGTAGATCCAGGATCATGGCGTGTGACTAAAGAACCGTTGCTCTAGATTAGAAAGAATTATTATTATTATTTTTGGCTCAATTTTGCCTGATACTGGGCTGATAGGCACACTATCTGTCTTAAGAAGAAAACTGTGGCATATTTATGAACATTTATATATGAAAATGTCACATTTTATGGAAGGGAGTTTCCTATAGCTGATCTCTGTTTATGTTAGACACAGTCGAGTCTGAGTCAATGTTTATAACTACATACAACGGTCCCTTTACAGTGTTAGTGTGTGTGGTCAGCAGAGAAATGCTTAGGAGAGCTACACAGATTCCCAGACTTGTTTAGCACAAGTCCCAGGATTCCAGGCGTGATTCTGCACTGGAGTTTTTAAGCACGGAAAGAGAAGAGAGCATGTCCGTTATTCAAACCGAATAATCAAACTCCACATCTCTTCACCAGCCGGGCCTCTGCGCCACACGCAACTCAGCAGCAGCCCACCGTCTCTGCTCTCTGCTCTATACCACCTTACATAACGTTATCAATTTTGGATGGATATATAAGGATATACTCAGTAGTTGAAAGCCAACCTTCGCCTTTCTCTCGAACTGTACATCTCCTGTAAAGTATGGTACATGTTAGCTGACATAAGGCATAACGCCCGTGCTGTACAGCTTCATTTTTAAAAGCATGACTTGGGGGGAAGGGAGCATGAACAGCGGCCATACTTCATGTGTAAGACATTGTGCAGTTGGTGTGCGAACGTGCATGCATGCTTTAGAAAGGAATCGTTTGCAGGGGGAAAAAAGGGCTTAATACTTGAGCCCCGCCTCGTAGTCTCACTAAACACATCTAAAGTCAGGAAGAGAGAGTGGTGGAGATTTTACTCCCACAAAGCCACAAGCCTCTCCCTGTAATGCTGACCTTCACCGACTGGTAGACTATCAGCGGACTTGCAGACTGCAGCATATTTTCTAAACTGTTGACAGGCCAAACTAAATCCTTATCCCATGGACACAAGCGTCTCATTAGACATTTGTTTCTATCATTTATCCTGGCCCCCGATGAAAACAGGCCTAAATAAATGAATAAAGACCTTTCTCAGCAAAGCTGCCGTCTACATTCCAAGCGATGGCATTATCGCTAATTCCCACACGCGCCGTTTCCCCAAACCAGTGCGGTGGATTAAATGGTTGTCAGCTTTTCAGGGATGCTAATAATGTGAGCGCTACACTCTGCTGTTCCCTTGTTGTACATCCCATGTGTACGGTGGAGTATCAGCTCCAGAGTCAGACCTCTCTCTGCAGCAGCAGGAGAGGATCAACATATACTGACCCGCTTTCATTTTGCATGATATATGCAGTGTCATAAATATTTGATGAGGTTCAGGAAGATTAACCACTTCAGAAAAAAAATACTGTACCGGCATATAACCAGTTTGATAGACCCCCAGACAGACAGACCCACATGAGATTTCGACCTGGTTTACATAATCTTGCTTACTGCAATAATTGCGAGTGCATGGGCCACTTACAATGTAAGCCAGGCAGAAACGTCTGTATGTCACACACTTGGCTATTCTGAGCTTTTAGGGACATTCTGATTCAAATTATTACAAATGTTTACCGTCAAAAATAAATACAGTGTAACTGTGTCGAATAAAGGCCGCCTGGCCCTATGAGGCCTAAGGTGCTGCACTCCCCTCTCCAGATTGCTGCAACCCATTTGTGCCAGCTTTATTGTCACATCATAGAATAAGAAAAGTGGGTGTAGGTTAAGAAACCAGTTGATCCATGCCGGTTAGAATTGTCTCTGGCAGCCAGACGGAGACATTAAACTCCACCTCGACCTGCCCCTCTAGGCCATATTACATTTTAAATTACTGCTGCATCACCCATTATAGGTAGGTGTTTGGCCAGTCTGGACTCTGGAGCCGTGTGAAAATCCATATTTCTCCTACAGTGCCCATGCAGGCGACACCCAACAATACTCATTCAGCTCAGTAACGTCATATTGATGATGCTGATGATGTCAGTCATCTGATTATTATGGCATAACGCCCATTGACTGACTGACTGACTGGCAGGCAGGCATCGTCTTAGCTTTTTGCGAAAACGTGAAACATCTCAATGACAAGTAAGACATGCAGACACATGAAGAGAACGTAGCTCAAATAATCTATAATAAATGCTTGTAACTGTAACAGGATTGCTTGTATTGTATTTGTAAGTGTGTCAAAATTATTTTGTATGTTTGGTTGGTTGGTTAATCTATGCACTGCACTTTGCTTTCTGTAATTTTCCCTTTTGTGTAACAACACCCTCTGGTGGCAGGTGGTGTCAGCGCAGCGTGATACACACACAGATCGCATACAGACGGAAAGACATGTTCTGCTTGGTTTCCATAGCTAGTGCTCATTGTGTTCGCAATTATCTGTCTGATTAATGAATGTCTGAAAAATTCTGTTATCTACAATAGGCAATATCATTGCTGTAGCTTGAGAGGATATTGGAGTCTGGCAAATGAATCGAATAGATCTAGCTTTGTTAGCCCCTGGCTGTGATATGCTTTAAAGCCCCAGTCTAGACATCCAAGTCTGGGACATCCAAAAGAATAGGGGTGAGATGGGATGATAATTGGGCACGGCATTCACTACAGATGGACTTTCAGGCTTTGGCTGCAGACGCACATACACTGCAGAGGTCGTCAACGGGCTAAGTTGTTTACAAACAACAAATTCCACAAGATGCATTTTAAGTAAGAGGACCAAATCAATATCTAACCACATCGAGTCTGGGCCATATTGGAGCCATTCCAGTATGACCCAGAGGTGTACCACATTGGTACAGTCCCCTGCAGAGCCAGCCATCTGGAGTTTTTCTTTGGTTGGGGCTTCCTTATTCTCCATGATAATATACTCAGTAACAGTGTTGTGAATAACGCCCTTACAAGTAACGCCCTTACAGTAAGGGATTACTTTTTTCAGTAACTTCTAACGTAACTCCATACATTTCTCAAATTCATAACGGCATTATGATTAGTGTACCATCATTACTATCATTACTCCGCGGCGGCGGCAGGACTCGCTGCACTGTGTGCTGTCTGTCTTCTTCAGCTCGCTTCTTCACTGTCTAACATAGAGTATATTGAATAGAGAAGGCACCGAAGGAAAGTTCCCCTTCGTCCACTTGCATTGTTTCCTCTGGATGCCTGATCTAGTTTTAATATATCTATGTGTGTCACGTGATAAGTATAAGCCAATCAGAGCCAGTCTTATTCGTTGAGCAGAGCAGAGCCATCTAGTAGAACAGCTGTGACATTGAGGGGCCGAAAAAAATGCTTATGATCCCATAGACTTAAATGCATCCAATAACCTCGGTTGTCCCAATTCAATAGAAGTGTATATAGATGAGCCGCCATTGAAGTGGCGCCATGAAGTGAACAGGGTTTTCGTGTAACTAAAGGCTCTGGCCTCTTGTAAGGAAACAGACACAACCAGGAGTGTTGCTGCGCACACACACTAGCATTTGAGCTGCGGTAAAATACGCTCTCAGACGCAATGATACGAGGATGACAGCGTGAATGGAGCCTTTGCAGCGCGGAAATATAAACACTTTTACATTCTTGCTGGTAAAGCAGGGGTTTTCAACAGGTGGTCCGGGAGGATTCCAGGTGGTCCTCACACTAAATGATGGAAAGTTGGTTAACCAGATGCAATTCTTTGAGAGTGTAAACATGAAACCAAACGCATTTGGTTTCATGTTTACAAGAGTTAATAATCATCATCTGAATTAGCCCAAGTCTACACAAGTAGAGAATGTAGAAGTTTAATGGTTCTTTATATCTGTATGTTTGACTGTTTTGTTTTTTAAATCCAGCCTGATATTGTGGAAAAAAGAAAATAAATCTTTAGTTTTGGGGTCTGTGAGGCCAAAATGTCCTCAAATGGTGGTCCGTGGCTAAATGCAGAATAAACAGTGGGCCCTGGTATGAAAAAGGTTGAAAACGACTGTGGTATAGGGCGTGGACGAAAACAAAAACATTGAGGTGAAGTGTAGACAGCAAGCATTGTCCTCAGCAAAGAAATTAAAGGGAATTCCAACCCGTTTTTAAAAAAAGGTCCTAAAAGAAAAATCATTAACATGGCGAAACACAACCTCCATTTCTAGTAAACACAGAATGGGGAGATCTTTGTCTTGTCCACGCAACATCTCTAAGGCATATTAATGTCAGTAAAATGTTGAAAATGGGAAGAATTTCACTTTAAACTTGTAAGCACAAATACTACAGAAAAAACCCCTTTTTTGTATGTTTTTTTTAAGTAAAGTAAAGTAAAGTATCGCCCTTACTTTCATAATTTAGTAAGGAATAAAGTAACTAGTTACTTTTTTAGGGAAGTAACTATAACTATAATGCCCTTACCTTTTAAAAGTAACTTCCCCATGACAATATACTCAGTAAGCCTAAATTCATGTGTTATATGGATGAATGGCTGTTTTATTGTACAATGTGTCTGCTTTCAAGATTATAATAGGAAGTCTGCTTTGGCTACTTTCAAGATTAGAGAGTAAATGCTTTCAGTAAATGCTTCCACCATGCACAGTACACACAGTAATGTAGCAAATATCCAGGACATTTAGGCAACAAAACTAAAGTACTTGCATTATAAACTTGAGAGGACAGAGGAAACTCTGCAGGGAACGCAGAATTAAACATCAGCTTCTGAAATATGTATTTTTAGACAGCTGTACAGTACACCGTATGGACCTGTGTGTGTGTGTGTGTGTGTGTGTGTGTGTGTGTGTGTGTGTGTGTGTGTGTGTGTGTGTGTGTGTGTGTGTAGATGGGGTGTGTGTGTGTGTGTGTGTGTGTGTGTGTGTGTGTGTGTGTGTGTGTGTGTGTGTGGTGTGTGTGTGTGTGTGTGTGTGTGTGTGTGTGTGTGTGTGTGTGTGTGTGTTATGGATGTATAGAAGAGTTTAAAATGAATTAACATTAAAACCTGACTGATCCTGTCCTGTCAGTGTGTCTGGAGATGTAAACAATCTATATTAAATTAGGTTGCTGCTGTACTTTGTGTGAAAGTCCACAGGATCTCTCTCAATAGGGAGAGGCACTTATTGTTTCTGCAGCAGTGCAATAGCCTGCAGGTGTTATATAATAAACCAAAAATGATTTTGGGTGGGTGAGGAGTAGCTGGCACCCCCAAACTGAAATCATGTTCTATGAATATACATGTTAATATGGTTATTTCAGTGATTACCAGGTTTGCACTGTGAGGCTCATCATTTATTAATTCTGCAATAGCTATCAATTAATGGAAGCAATTAGAATCGAGTTATGATGGTTAATCAGGTCTGACGAGGATCTCCAACACAATTGGAGGCAATAGGATGGGATGGTGGTAAGCGTGTGTGTGTGTGTGTGTGTGTGTGTGTGTGTGTGTGTGTGTGTGTGTGTGTGTGTGTGTGTGTTGGGGGTGGGGTGGGAGGTCAACTCAACACAGCAATGAATATTGAGCGGGAGGAGTAGGATGGCTGAGCGTCACAGAAATGTTTGTGAGAGGAATCAACTAATTGTGCAGAAAATGGGGTAAATAAGGGGACTTGACCAGTTAAAAGTGAAATGATTATAAATAGCTGCAATAGTATCCTCCTCAGTTCCGCTCCCTGCTGAACAGGCAGGCAGACCCTCTTGTAGTAGTCGATAACACAGTAATTGTGCGTTCACTGGAGCACCCAGAGGCTCTGCAGACATCCAATTTAAACTTCTTGTAATGTTCTTATAGTGTAGATATATATTATGTGCACTATAAATATAATGCACACGCACACGCACGCACGCACGCACGCACACGCACACACACACACACACACACACACACACACACACACACACACACACACACACACACACACACACACACACACACAAATGGTAAAATATAAAAATGTGTGTGTGCGTGTGCGCATGTGTGTGTGTGCCCTAAGTGATAAATTCATCAGAACACTGTACAATAATGTGTACAGTGTTTTAGTGACACCCACTGGGACAGGGTGACCACAGACTGCAAGCCCCACAGCAGTCAGTGAAGATAATTACAGACTTTGAGTCAACACCATTTCGGTTCAAATGACTAAATCACGCTGTTATGAAGAAGGAGGCCTATAGGGCTCGGACGGTTAGCTCAACCATGCTGAGCCAGCCTGACGGTGTGCAACTCCCGATCCCGACAGCCTTTGACCCCCGTGTCACCCCCCATCTCTCTCTCCCCATTTCCTGTCAAATGGCTTTCAAATGACTATCAATGAAGGCAGAGAAAGACCCAAAAAAGACAGAAGACTAGTACAGTATGTCTGAAACATTGGTGTTTTCTGTCGCAATAATAATTGCACAATAAAATATTGGCATCGGCAGCTACGAGTGTGTGGAGCTATACTTGATTCTTTTGTGTTTAATCTGTTCGCTTGCACCACACAAGGACTGGTGTGGTGTGTGCAGCCCTTGTAACCGTAGATAGATCTAGACCATGTTTTAACCACATAAAATGTTGTCAGTTTAAAGCACTCCAGGTGTTATTTTAAAGTTTACTCAGTCTCCCTCTTTTCTGTTCCCTCCGATACAAAACTCTGACTTGGTGTTCACAGTAACAAAGGTATGGCACCAAGTGCCATACCTTTGTTATTCTGCAAACCCTCCCATGTGTCAGATCAGCCAACAAAGGGAAGATGGAAGAATGTGAACTAAAACGGTGGGACAACGCTCCACACTTCCCAAACTCTTCTTCTATCTTCTCCTATCTTTTAAACAATATGTTTATTAAAGGGTTTTTTAGTTTTTATAGGACAGACAAAAAGGAAAACACAGACAAGACTTGAAATAAAAAGAATACAAAAAAAATAAACAAAAATTAATAATAAAAGACAGAAATATATATATATATACATACATAATACATACATAATAATACATTGAAAAAAAGAAAAAGAGAGAAAAAAAAAGCATTACAGTACTGGCACTTATACTGGCGTTATTAGAGTCCACTGCACAGGGTGCAATTATACATTTTCAGATTCAGTCAATAAATGGGATAAGTCCTTGGTCGAGACGTATTGAATAAACCGTCCCCATATTTTCTCAAATACATTTTGTTTTTTCTTTAGATTATATGTAATCCTCTCCAAAGGGAGGCAAAGAGAAAGTTCCCTAAACCATTGACCAATGCTGGGCTTGCCCACCTTTTTCCACGATAGAGCTATTGCCCTTTTAGCTTGTAATAAACATAAATCTAAAAATCTTTGCTCGCTATTTTGAATTTTATGCCCAATTGGATAAAGACCTAATAAGAAAAGTTTCGGGTCAAGTTCAATATTTATCGACAATATATTCTGAATTTCCCGCCTTACTTCTTCCCAAAATTCTTTTACTTTAGGGCAAGCCCATAGACAGTGGAAGAGTGTACCTCTGTCCGTACCACATCTAATACACAAATCTGGGATATCTGCATTAAATTGGTTCAATTTCACTGGTGTAATATACACCCTCATCAGCCAGTTATATTGTAATAATTTTAACCGAGTATTACCCGTCTGAGATTGAGCCTCACTACAGACAGTGTTCCAATCTTCCACTGTTAATTCTTCTCCTAAATCCTCCCTCCATGCATTGAGTTTGGGTTCAGAGGATTCAGGGAGAATTCTACCAACATAGAGTAGAAATTTGATATAATGCCCCTATTAAAGGGATTTTTAATGAGCTCTTTCTCTATTATTGACAGAGGAGGGAGTAATATTGAATTTGCCTGTTTAAATTGTATAAAACTACGAAGTTGGAAATATTGAACAAGTGAGTACGGGGTAGATTATATTTAGCTACTAATTCGTCAAAAGAGGAGAGATTCCCATCTTTGTTGAAAACATCTTTCCATTGTTTAATCCCTTTTCTAGCCCATATCTTAAAGCCCCCGTCTGCTCTACCCGGGGTAAAGTATTCATTTCCCCAAATTGGGCTGAATTGAAAGCTAGACTGAACATCCATCAAATATACTCTAACATCTTTCCAGACTTTAATCATGTTTTTAACAATGGGATTACCTGTATAACGATAGAGTTTTCTACATGAATTAGAGTAAAGATATTCAGGCATTGGGAGTCTCAGTAAACCTGACTCAATATTCCTCCATGTAGGAGAGCCCTCCTCTGTATAATAGAACATTATAGTTCTCAGTTGAGCCGCCCAGTAGTACCACAACAAATTAGGACATTTTAGCCCTCCTCTCTCATAAGGTAAGTATAATAGAGATAAACGAAGTCTGGGACGGCGGTTATTCCAGATGAAGTTACGAAACATTTTTTCCATTTTAGTAAAGAAACCATCAGGAGGCGCCAGAGGAATATTTTGAAACAGATACAACAGTTTGGGGAGTGTGTTCATTTTGAGGATATTTATTCTACCTATAAGGGAGATTGGAAGGCTTGACCATCTGTCCAATGCTTCAGTAATCGACTCTATAGCTGGAATATAATTTTGATTCACCACGTCTTCAAGTTTGGGAACAATTTGAATACCTAAATAGGTAAATTTGTCTACCGTTCTAAAAAGACGTGCACAGTTTGGCGGGTCGCTCCTATCTTTTGAGTTAAGGAGCATTATAGAAGATTTAGAATTGTTAATTTTATATCCAGACATACCACCAAATTGTTTAACTAGTTCCAAAAGATTCGGTATTGTTTGCTCCAAATTTTTAAGAAAAAGAATCACGTCATCAGCATACAAAGCAATTCGATGATCAAACCCTTCAATATTTATACCTGTAATTCCTGCACTTCCTCTTACCGCCACAGCAAAGGGTTCTATTGCGATTAAAAACAAAAGGGGGGATAAGGGGCAACCCTGTCTGCAACCTCTGCCAATCTTTATCTGCTTCGATACAATATCGTTGGTAATTACTTCAGCATAAGGATTGTTGTACAATAATTTGACCCATTTACAAAAGTTTTCTCCAAGGCCAAAACGCTCCAAAAGATCAAACAAGTACGGCCATTCGACGCGGTCGAATGCTTTTTCTCCATCCAGCGATAATAAAGCAGTATCTGGCGCCCCCTCTGGACATGTAAAATATTCAGGACCCTCCTTACATTATGAAAACCCTGCCTTTTAATCATGAAACCATTTTGATCTCCCATTATAATCTCGGGTAATAAAACCTCTAGTCTCTTGGCCATAATTTTACACAGTATTTTTAAATCAGAATTCAGTAGACTAATTGGCCTCATGTTTTCACATTTGTCATTTGATTTCCCCGGTTTTGGAAGAAGTGTGATCAGGGCTCCTCTCAGTGAAGGTGGAAGTGTGCCATTCTCAAAGGATTCTGAGAACATGTCCAGAAGGGGTGTTTTAAGTTTGGATATGAACCTTTTATAAATATCTATGGGTAGACCGTCTGGGCCGGCCGCTTTGCCTGAATTCATACATTGTACAGCCTCAGTTATTTCCTCCAGGGATAAATCTGCACCCAACCTTACATTATCCTCTTCTGTAATTTTGGGTAAGTTAAGACTGTTCAAAAATGTATCTTGTTGTGTATGCCTCTGTGGCAACTCGGAGCTATACAACCTTTCATAGTACTCTCTGAAGGCTTCATTTATTGCGACAGGTTCTACCACCGTCTCCCCCACCTCGTTTTTCAGTATTGTGATGGATCTTTCTGTTTGAAGTTTCTTGATACGCCACGCTAACACTTTGCCCGCTTTCTCTCCTTGGTCAAATATAGATTGCTTAAGTTTTAACAAATTAGCCGCCGCTTTAGAGGCTGACATTTCATTATATTGTGTTCTCAATAACAATAATTCTTGATGTATTTTAGGACATGGGTTTTCGAAATAAGTATTTTCTAGTTTTTTGATTTTTGATTCCAATAGTAACCTTTTTTGGTTGGCTTTTTTAGATTTTGAACTGGTAAAATTAATTATCTGTCCCCTTATGAAAGCCTTGAAAGCCTCCCATCTTGTACAAGCTGACGTTTCAGAAGAGTTAACGGCAAAGTATAAATCAATTTGAACCTCAAGGAAATCCATTAATTCTGAATCCTGTAGCCACTTAGTTTGAAATTTCCATTTAGGTGGATCTCTCCTCAGACCAGGATCCACATATATTAGGCTATTGGGTGCGTGGTCTGAAATTAAAATGCTATCATATGTGCACTCCTTGATCCTATACATTATGCTTGCAGAAATTAAGTAAAAATCGATCCTACTATAAGAACCAAATGTTTTGGAAAAGCAGAATATACAGAAGTATCTGGATATTTCTCCCTATAAATATCTTTCAAATTAAGTTCTTTAATAAATTGGTGGATTATTTCCCTACTTCTTTTATGTGATTTATCCGATTGAGAGGACCTGTCCTTACCAGGCACTAAAGTACAGTTCCAGTCTCCGGCCAAGATGTAATGTCCTTTAAGTGAAGTCAAGAGAATGAATAGATTACTGAAGAAACTGGGTCATCTATGTTAGGAGCATATACATTGACTAATATTAAGCTCTCTGTAAAAAGAGTGCCTTGAACAATCAAGTACCTCCCCATCTTGTCTGGTATTACTTTTGTTACATTAAATGGAACAGATCTATGTATAAGTGTCATAACCCCTCTTGCTTGAGTATTAAAGGGTGCCGAGAAAACTAATCCTTGCCATCTCCTCTTAATCCTGATATCCCCCTCCGCCTCCAAATGTGTCTCCTGTATAAATATTATTTTAGATTGTAAATCTTTTAACCTTCCCATTACTTGTTTTATTTTTTTAAGCTTTTGCAACCCTCTACAGTTCCATGATGTAAACTTAACTTCTAATCCACTGGTCATGAATATAAACTCTGAGTGAAATTAAGATTGAAGTAATATCGTTCCAATCCAGCAAAGTGCCTTCAAACATTAAATTCAAAACATAAACATAAAACAAAACATACCACATATAAACCACACAAATAACATGAACCCTGAAACCCATCAACAAGGCCTCTTTCCCCCTCCCCAACAACGGCTTTGATATAGCCAAGTTCTGTTCCACAACTGCAGAGGAACAGACAAACAACGCTTTATATATGGACCTTGTCTCTCCCTCCCCCAAGTAAATGAAAAACAGCCCCAGTAATAGTCCTTAACTAAATGAAACGTAACTTAAATCAGTGCATTTCTTTGAAACACCTTTTGAATTGGACCTTGGATCTTTAGAAAAATAATCATAAAATAATCACAATCGTGTGCGTGTGTGTGCGCGCGCACGCATGTACGCACACACACACACACACACCCACACACACGCGCACACACACGCACACACGCACGCGCGCGCACGTAAACTGGGTCCCTGCGTTCCTCAAAGTCTGGCCTAGGTTTATCCGAACCATAAATGATCATCTTTAAGAACGTGTGAATCAATGTAACCATTATACCATATAATTATGTTCAAAAGTTTCTTCTTATATGTTGTAATCTAGGTTAGGGATGTTCCATATACCTATATGCGCGCGCGCGCACACACACACACACACACACACACACACACACACGCACACACACACACACACACACACACACCCACACACACACACGCACACACACACACACACACGCACACACACACACTCCTTGCATTCCCAAAATCCAACCCAAAATTACTCCAAACCATAAATGATAATCATTTTTAAAGAGCACGTATAACCATATGACCGTTATTCCATGTGACTAACTTTTAAGTTTCCTTTTCAAAGTGACGCTATTTTCCTGAATACAGCCCAGCCGATGCAACCACGTTGTATAATTGTTATGAGTGAGGTTACCCTCCCAATTCCATAGGGGGCAGCACACTCCATACTGCACCATAGACAAGTCATGTAACCCATCACTCACGGAAGTGAAACAAAGGCACTGGTTGACTTCCAGGACACTGAGCGTCACGAAATGCATTCTGGGACATTGAGTGCACATTCACATAACATACAGTATCTTTACCCTAATAATAGCGACGCCAATACAACAAACGTCCAACCTCTTAACAATCGTCGACCTAATTATAGTATTTAAAACACAAAACATCGATTAGATAGTGAAACAAGCCTATAAATTGTCTAAATAGAACCCGAAAATAAAGAAGTAGAATAAGTAAAAGTGAAGATGCCACTCGTCAGGCAAATGTTTATCCGTTGTCCCTCTTTCAACCCAGCAGCTCAACCCAGCAGCTCGACCCCCCAATGTCGCCGCACGCCGGGCATTCCCCATATCACTCAGGCCAAGTCTCCATCAAACACGGGAAAAAAAAGAAAAAAAAGGGGAAAGCTGCAGCGCGCCCGGGGGAAAAAAATCCCCCCCGAATGCGCTGCAGCACCCGTGAAAGATGAACTAATCAAATCACAGAGTAGATAAGCCTTTTATAATAACGATGGTGAACTAATATCAATGCTCCCTAACCCCAGTTAAAGTTAGATAAAATTAGAATAGTGTAGGCCTATGACGAGTGACGCAATAGTAAATGAAATAGAGTATAAGAAAAGAAAAAAGTGATCACATTTTATAACTACCAAAAAAAAGAAAAAATGCTGCGGGATGATCAAGTGTATAAGATAAACAGCAGTTCGTTCAGAGTCCACGCTGGCGTCTGTCAACAAAAATAAAAATACCCGTTTGCCTTAATATATAAAATAATAATAATAATAATAGTAAAAAGTAACAAAAACAGAGTTTTACGACGTTGTGATCAATGCGGCAGCTGACCCAGTTATGTTAGACTTCTGAATGAAAGTAACAACTAAAAAAAGGGAAAAAATGAGCAAAAATAGAGAGTGGAATACGAACCCCACCGGAGATTAGAGCAGGCTTTAATAACAAAGGATATAAACGATTGTTTTGATTGAAGAATATCCCCCGACGATGATCAATTTGTCAGCATAGCGGCAGCGAGTTAATCCTTATCGAGTTCTTCTTCCTCGGTTCCTGGCGGCTCTGTTCCTGGCGGCGGCTCTGCTCCTGGTAGTACGGCCTCCGTTGATCCATCCATCTGCCTCCCCCGGTCCTCTTCGACTTGCCCGGCGAAGTTCTCCGCGTCCTCCGGGTTGTCGAATGTGTGCGTTCGATTCTTGTATGTCACCAGTAGTTTGCAGGCCGGTAGCTGGATTCCACACCGAACACCCATGGATTGAAACGTTTGCCTCACCGGGTCGAACAGCTTCTTCTTGCTGATAATATCAGATGGAAGATCTCTGTGGAACCGCACTGGATTGTTCTGGCAGAGTATTTCTTTTTTGGATCTGGCTGCATTCCACACCGCCATCATATCTCTGTCGTTTAGAAATTGCATGATAAGGGTTCTTGGTGGCTCCTTTGGACCCCTTTTTGGACCTACTCTGTGAACCCTCCCTAGGAAAGCCTCCGAAGTTAGTGTGACCCCAAAAGTTTCAGGGATCCATTTCTCCATGAAAGTGCAAGCATTGGTCCCTTCCACTTGTTCTGGCAGTCGTACCAGCCTCAAATTACAGCGCCGGGACCTTGTTTCAGCCTCCAGAATCCTTTGTTGCATTTCTTTGTTGTTTTTTTTCTAAACGTGCCACCTTGGTTTGCAAAGAAAAAACCGTGTCTTCAGTACTGGAGATACGAGTTTCTGCCGTTTTAACCCGCTCTGTGCAATCCCTCATTTCTTTCTTAATGCCTTCAAATCAAATCTGTTGGATACTTCTTGTCTTGATTCTTGGATTGCATCAAGGATTGATTGCATCTGCGGCCCGGTCCCACTGTCCCCGTCTCCAGTGGCCTCTTCCTCGTTGCCGTCCGCCATTATGCTGCTACTAGTTTCTCCAGGTTGTTTCGACGAAAATACTATTTTAGACTGTTTGTTCCCGCGACGACTGCTCTGTTGTTTTAAAGTCGCCATCAGGATCGCTTTTAGGCGTGTGAATGATAACTTTCAGTAGTTGGCTGTTCTAATATTAACACAATTTCAGTAGGTTTTAGCGGAGGTACGAGACACCCGACTGTTCAGCGTGTCGCCATACCGGAATTCCCAAACTCTTCTTCTATCTTCTCCTATCTCTTCAAGCTCCACAACTATGGAATACACTTCCCACTGATTCAGAGCTGCTGACTCACTTCCTATCTTCCACCGTAGTCTGATAAACCCACCTCTTTAGACTCTATCTTAGCCTATAGCACTTGCCCTAGCATGGATGGCCTTGCAGGCATTATCCAACGGTTACTGTTTAGATTTTCATGTTAGACGAATAGCACCCTATAGAGTATAGTGTATTTCTGCCTGGATTACGATGTAAGCCAGGCAGAAATGTCTGTGTGTGCGTCACACACATATTTGGGTAAGCCTAACTACCGGCATGTAATTCATGTTTGAAAATTGATGACAAAATATGGAGAACTCCATAAATGGGAAGCGTGTCCTGTGCGCCAGTAATTAGGTAAATAAATAAGAAACAAAAAACTAATGGTTAAATTCGGATGCCAGGCAGAAAGTGATTATAGTCCCATCTGCCATAATGTGTGCCAAGCCAGCATTCACAGATGCCCAACAAATATGGTAGCCAAAGTGAGACAAACTGAAACAGCTACTACAGTTACTGTTTGATAGTAAACCTTATGAGAGATGGTGAACAAATAGAGAGAGTGGGCGGCAGTGGAGTATTTCAGTACGATTTAACTGGGTTTAAAAAGCATTATGTATTAAGTAGCATTATATTCCTCCGAAAGTTTCATCCCACATTCACCATGCAAGCTAAAACCACAACTTGATATTGCCAGAAATTCTTTGTGTTGTCAGTAGAGTGGGCTACATAAATAACATAAAATGGGGTTGGAGGACAGATGTGAATGGTTGGAATCAGTTCATTTCTGTAATTTTACATAACTTCCAAAGTGGCATTTGGAAGTGGTTTAAGTGGTTTAAGTGTGGCCCTTCCACTTGAACACCAGCTATGTTGGTCTGACTGTCATTAGGCTGACAACCTATCAGGCTCAAACCCTAACCTAACTCTATCCGTAAGCACGAGAGCAGCACATGTTCGTTGTCTCCGCTTGTCGGTCCATTGGTGTCTAATCTACATGTGCAACCCCAAATATTGAGATCATTAAGGTGCACACGCATGCCTAAAATGAACAATGCAGTGGCTGAGTTTAAGTGCTGTCCGTCGTATGGTTATGTGCTTCCATATAGTGTAGTGGATTCTGCATAAAGCCACTCAGTAGCATCTCTGATCTAACAGCTGATGGAATTCCACAGAAAGATAAAATGTTCTCTGCGAAAAAGTGAGGTTGTAAGGTGTCATTATTGATCCACTGGAAAGATGCTTGCTTTCCATAGAAGCAGGCGAAGATTGATGGAAGTGTCCTTACTGGATATCGGTTTAAACCTAAATACAGTATATATTCTGTCTTGTCTTGTCCTGCCTGACAAGTCTGACGGTTAAAAAAAGCTTTACCAGCTTTGAATGTTGGAATACCGAGATGGAAATAGAACTACAGCAACAGATTTTTACGTTGTACAGTAACGCTTCTTTCAGTACTGTGTGTGTGTGTGTGTGTTTTTTAGAATGGTTTATTGTCATATCGTCACTGTTGGGTGAAAGCTTATATGGCTGCAAGAGCCTGAGTTCCAAACAATAGATCCATCCAAATTAGTTATGATTTTTCAAGTATCTATTATACTGCAGTCTATAGATATGCTGCTTTCACTGCTTTTTGGTGAAACAGATACATCTAGAAGTTAAAATAGGGCTTTGAGAGTATAATGCAAAAAAGCAAACCTGTACCCTATGACATTTTGGTACCAATATCTTTTGTTTTGTTTGTTACTTTCTTGCTACAAAATGACTAAGCACTTGACTGTGCACATGGCATTTCGCATTTAAATGAATTCTATTTTATTTGAGTCTGGTAGGATGGATAATGTCAGTCTCTGACATAGGAAGCTGTCATCTCCTTACAGTAGTACTGCTACACCTGCTCCAGTGTGAAAAAGACTGGTAGTGGATATACCGTATACTGTAACTGTGAGAGAACAAGGGCAAAGAGTCAGAGTCATTTGTTACAAGAACCCTGGGGTGTGAAGTTCTGTCTAATCCTCCCAGCCAGGATTTTTGAAAAGAGTAGCATTCATTGTGTGCAGGTGTCCATCTGTGGCGAATAACCTTCACTCTACTGTATTAAGAACTGTTCTACAGCACAATAACAGATGCGTTCCCTGAGCTTCCGGAATAAAAGAACGCTTCAGATCATGTTAACGATCCTTATAGCCAATTTGATGAATGAGAATAATGTCAATTTAATAAGGCACCCCGTGCAGGGCTTGTCTCTATGACACGCCGTTCTGACCTGTGAAACCTCAAAATGGAAATGCAGTGGTGTATGTGGTTTAGCAACATAGAAGGGGCAGAGAAACCCACTGAATACAAATGAGAGGCAATAAGAGTACTGTCTTGGCTGAAAATATTATCTCCCCCCTCTCTTTTATTCTCTTCCACTGTGTTTCATTTCTCAGGGTTCACAGCATATAAGCCCACCCTCCACTAGCATTTCTGGTTTCATTTCTCAGGCGTCTTTCATGGTATCAATTTGCCAGACCCAAATAGCACATCTCTCTGCACATCTCGCAGATGTTGCAGCGTGGTCTAAAAATACATAAAAATGCTGAAGAAGAATAAATAAAAACTAATGTAATAGGAAAAGAAAAATCTCCACTTTGGCAAATGTGGAATAGAAGATACAGCGCATAAAGTCAAGGATGATTTAGCACTATGTTGAAATATTACTCAATTATTTATTTACAGTACTCTGGCGCATGCAAAGCTGTCTAATGAAATTGCAACATGCGGATCACGCTGCTATAGTGCTTTACAAGGTACCTTATATACAGCAATCTGAGCAGTGTCTTTATGGCTCTGGTTCTTAAACATTTTTATGTCAAGCAAGGACCTCCAGATTTATACTGTACTAAAGCCACATACTGCACATTGTGTGAACATTTTGTGCCAGGAGCCCGAAGAAAAGATCTTAGTTGTTATATTAGATACAGTACAACTGTCTATACTGTAGTTTCGGAGAAATAGACATATACTGTAATATGAATGTCGTTGCTGTCGGGGGAAACCTATATAAATTCAATATTTCATATTTGGTCATATTTTATTTGTGCTCTACTTCATCATACAAGAGTATCACACCAGAGCTAGTGAAAATTGCAGTTCTACAGGCTCACGATTCATGGCAATGTGAAGTGTTGAGCATGTGTAGATGGACTAGTCTCACAATTTCTCACAAAAAACTGTGGGCACGTCGTAGGAAAAGAAAAGAAAATGCAATAATAGAACATCTACTACAAGCACACAACGTTTGCTGTAAGCTTGTAGATCAGCTATTCTTTTAAATAGTGCTTAAGAGTACTTAAATGAGGATCACTTCCCTGGAACCCATTCA